>VDFB02322083.1:21028793-21241578 GCA_007258455.2 Sequoia sempervirens | reverse complement strand
AACCAAGAGGCTATCTCAGAGGTTGAATCTCTTCAACATGACAAAGAGAATGAGACCAGGGAGTGTTCTCCTGATTTTGGTTTTGTTTACTCAAGTGTGGTGGTTGAGGAATATGAATTGAGAGTGTGTTTTCCTGTCTCTGACTCAGTGTATTCAAGTGAGTTTGAAGGAAATCCTTGTTCACCATGTGCCAGTATCCTTGGTATTAATGGTGATAAGCTGGAGGTAGATTCCCAAACCCTTGGGGGTGACATGTTTCAAGAGAATGTTGAAAGTGAGGCTTCATCTCAAGAAATTGTGAAAATTTTGAATCTGTGCCCGAGATGAATACAAAGACGTTGGTGAGTGAATATCCTAGCTGCAAGACAAACCTTGATTCAGTGGTGTTCCATGAGCTAAGAGATTGTAAGGAGGAGATCATACAACACAAGCCTGCATTGATAACTAGAAATCTTCTGAATCAGGTGGTGTCCTTTCATTATCCTCTGTGTTTTAATAATTTTGAGTTTGATTATGGCGTTGGGGATAGTAAAACATGTTTGTGGGTAAATCATGAAAAAATTGAGAACCCACAATTGATAATATTTCAAGCTTTATGCCCTCAGAGTGAACTTACTGCCTATAAACTTCATATTTCTGAGTATAAAGATAAATTTGCTAAGTTTAGAACTATGCCTAGTAAGTTAAGATTGTTGCACATAATGAAAAATCAATCAAGTCAATGCACAAATTTTTACAGTTATGTGTTTATAAAGCTCAACTTTGGAGTTAGTTTAGGATTAGGGTAGGTTAGTGTTGGTATTTGGTTTAGTTAGTTTTCTTTTGTTCTATTGTTTTATTTTCTTTCGTGTCCTCTTGTTTTTCTATTTGTAAATAGTTTGTGGTTCTGTTTGTAAATATTTTGCTATTTGTTTGCTTATCCTTTTCTTTCTATCTTTCTGCTTCCTTGGTTCTTTTAGTTTCTGTTTTGTTTTTTTCTTTGGGGTTTACCTATTCTTTCCCATCTTAAAATGGTGGTTGTTATCCCAGGTGTACTTTGGTCATTAGGAGAGAGGTGGTTTAGATATTTTCAGGCTTTCTAATGGGGTAATTTTGTCCTAAACTTTTGTTTTATACCCATTGTCAATAAGAGTTATGGAACGTTTTGAAAACAAGGTGTAAAGTAAATAACCTTCATTAGCTACTCTGAATCTGTCAAAAATCAATAGGATCATCTCCTCTTGTAATGGTATATTTGTTCTAGGACTGGTGTTGTAAGATTTGAGTGAAAATTTTGATTCTTAAGTGTTGTTATGAGGTCCATGGTAGTTTTTAACCCAGATCAAATGATTAAACATTTGACATATTGAAAAGAGAATTAAATGAAATACCTAAAACTCTATGAGGAAATAAAAAGAAAGAAAGAAAGAGATAACTATTTAAAGAGAAAGGAAGACTCAATATGAATGGGTGATTCTAGTATCTCTACCGAGGCTATGGACATCTGACTGGAAGTAGAGCTATGTTGGGAGAAAACTAGAGTTATCTGCGTCGGGGCTATGGACACCTAACTGGAAGCAGACCAATGCCTAGGATATCATTGCACGACAGCTAAAGGGGATCAACTCATGTAGCTCAAATCTTGCACATTGTTGTTCAAAAGATGAAGAAAACTTTATGAAAGGGTGATGCACAATCAAGCACACACATAGATTCAGGGGTAGCTATTGTTGATTTATGTTTGAGATCTTAGATCAACCTTTCTTCTTATAATTGACCCAACTAGAGTTGTGATGTTCATCAACTAAGAGTTCTGGGTAGCTGAATCCTTCAGTTTCATGAAAATGGTTAAACCATTTAACCAGCTGAGTCGCCATTTGTTATGCCTTGCATAAGCACCCCATTTTATTCTGGAACAAAATGGGTCCCCCTTCTCTTTTGGTTTCTTTTCCTTTGTTATTTTCTTTGCTTTTGGGAGTTCTTCTGTTTCTCCATGTTTTATCTTTTGTTCTATCTGATGTAATTCTGGTTCTGTCTCAGCTGGAGTTGGTTTTCTTCTTGCTAAAAATTGAATGAAATAATCTTAAGCATTAGAATAGTTTATTTTATTATGTTTCATATGCTTTGGGACTGATGCAGACCTTTCTTTTGTAGGATTAAATCACACACATGATGATATTATCCAAGGGGGGTTCAGTTGGAATGCTTTCCTCAGTCCAATTGGTCATAATTTTCCTTGAAGAAGAAAGTTGGCAAGACCTTGCGGATGTCTTGCAGACTACCAATGCATTTTATTGATAAGTGTCTATGTTGCCTACTGGCAAGACCTCGGGGAGGTCACGACGATCCAATTTCACATGGAGTTTCCCATTGGCATAAGAATCTCCTTCAGAGAAAGGTCTTGGTGAGATCTTTGTGTCTCACCGACTAGCGACAGTGGGATCCATACATCAGCAGGAGATTTTCTCTTCACCATGAAGTCTCGGTGAATGCATTGGGTCTCACCGAGGGGGAAAAATAGGATGTCTTTGGAAAAAGGTCTTGGAAAAGGGATTATGTCTCGCCAAAATAAAATAGGATTGCTAAAAAGATAAATCCCTCACCAAAGAATTCAGAGGTCAGCATAACATCTTGTCGAAAAGAAGTGTCTCACCGACAAGGGTGTGGTATCGGCGGGAAGTCTTATCGATCAAACAAGCTCTCCCTGAACTCATGTGAGCTCTCAACGTAGTGGAAATACTTCAGTGTAGGGTCTCAGCAAAGGAGATGATGTCTCACTGACCGAGGGTCTCAGCAAATGGAGCACGTCTCCGTGATAATTTTTTCCTTCGGCAGAAGGTCTGCCAATTTGTAGAAGTCTCGCCGAAAAGGTAGGAGGAGCCCGAAGAAAGTTAGTGCTCGGAAAAAGGAAGCCTTAGTCGGTGTAAAGTCTCACGACCAAAAGAAGTCTCAATGACACGAAGGAAGCTTGCTGAGAGAAAGGTGGCTTCAGCAAGATGTTTCACCGATGGGGTGAACTCTTGCCGAAGTAAAGTGGTATCGGTAAAACAGAGTGGCTTCGGTGAGAAGTCTCGCTGATAGAGACATCTGGATGAAAGGAAATGAGTTCAGCAAAAGGTCTCACAGATGACCCCTAGTCTCAGAAATAGGGGAATGGTCACAGTGAAGGACGGCTGAGTCGCTATGATGTCTCCCCAACCATGGAATGTCGCACTAAAAATATGGAGCTCGGTAGAGGATCATGCCTTCGCCAAAAGGACCCAAGCTTGGGGGAATAAAAGGAACTCAGGGAGACTCTGGGCAGATGGAACAGGTTCAGTTAGATGTCTTGTTGACGTGATGGTGTCTCAGCGACGGGAGATGCTACAATGGGAACTCGCCATAGGCTCTGGTCAACATTAAGGAGTCTTGCCGATAACAAGGAGGGGTTCGGTAAGGGAAGAGGAGTTCAGGGTAACGTCTCCCCAAAATGATGAGGTCTCCTCGACATAAGAATGTGCTCACCGAGGGAGGAATGGCTTCACCATGTGGTCTTACCAAGAACATGTAGTCTTGCCGATAGGTTTTGTGAGCTCGATATGACTTCTTCAGCTCACCAAGACATCTTGTCGACTGTCTAATGTCATTTCGATGGTTGATAAAAGCAATATTCACATCGAGGAGACACGATTAGTGTCTCACCAACATGCGATGCCATTCGAACCAGCTTTGACCACCCGAGAATCTTGTGTGGCGTATGCTTGACCAATCAGGAGAGACTAAAAGGGACCAGACCAATAGTAGTTTGACCGATTGACTATTCTTGTGGAAGAAGGTCAACAGAATGCAAGCAAGATGGAATCATTGTGAGAATCAGAATGAATGAATCAACTCAGGTGGTGAGTTTTGGATCTATAGGGAGGCTTGATGATTCTTCCAGAGGATGGTCAGCATGTAGAGAGGTCTAGAACATGAAGGAGGCCAGAAGAACTAAGAAACTATAAGTCACTGGAATAGTTGTAGTGACCACTAGCAGAGGCACATCAATATTAATGGTGATATTTTGGAGCATTCAAGGCATATTTCAGAAAGGTTTCGAGTATGGACATAGAGACAGAGGAGTTAATGTTACAGCTACAAAAGATCTAAAAGCCTCTCCCGAGGTCAAGCAGTCATCAGCATGGACAGCAAGGCTTCCCATTAAATGTAGCTTTGACTCTCTTCAGAAAGATCTGAGAGCCGACCTTCCTACAACCAGGTAGATATTTTGTAAACCCTAATGCAAGGGGACAACGCTTTCCTTTTTATGCATTTTATATATAAGGCATTCTTGCCTCTTTGTAAAGGTTAGAACTTGTAGAGAACTTCTAGATTAGAAAATAAAGTAGTAGGAGCAGAGCTTGTAGAGTAGAACTGGTAGTTAGGAGTTAGATTAAGTAGAAGACCAATGTATCTTTTAGTTTTCTTAGTGTAACTAGAAACAATTTGGAGCCACAGATTTTCTGTACACTGGTGATTGTGCCAGATTTGTAAATGTTGCTTATCTATCTCATTGACAGTAGAAGCAACCAGATCTTAATCTACTTCATGTTGTTTTCCAAAATGGTGTTTGTCTTGAATTAATCATCTGATTTAAGAAGCTTTCAAGGAATGAAGTTTTGTTTAAATGGTAACTTGCAATCTACTGTTGAAATCAGCACTGTGAATGAATGAAACTGTGTGTTAGTCACAAGTTAATTTTGTTCTACAGTTTTAGTTAGGAATTCCTTGGAAGGTGACAGGTCTGGTTAATTTAGATGAAGTGTCATTCTTTTCTATCTCAAATCCCTTATCTATCATTTTAAATTTCTTTAAAAACCCTGGTTAGAATAGGTTTTAAGTTTATGTTTGATCTCATAACAATCCAGGAGCTCAACACCAGTAGGCCCCTTGAACATTACTGTTACATTGACCAATGAGGGACATTAGCATAGTTGAGAACCAACTACAAAGACCTTGGGAGCTAAGATATCCATGTGATCATCTTTCTTTTTCAGGAGAAACAGAGTAGAAAAATTTTGTTTGCATGTTGATTGTGCCAAAAGGACCGTCAATAGAAACTGGCGCTAGAGGGAGAGCCCCTTGAGCAAAGTTTGGATTGTTGTGAGTTGGATTGGGCCAGGTCTTGGAAAACCCAGCTCTAATGGGTAGCCCTTTGTATATACCAAGATTTTTCCATGAAATCCCTGGTCACCTATATGATAGGCTTCCTTTATTTTTCCCTAACAGTGGGAAAAATGCTTTTGAACATGTCGAAACTTGCAGGTGTATTCTCATTTTTCTCCAGATTTAGCATCAGGATATTATTTGCCAGTTATTTGTCAAAACACTGCAAGGTACAACAAGGCAATGGTATGATAATCTTCTACCAGATTCTATTTGTTCGTGGAAAAAATTTAAAATCTCATTCTTAGATCAGTTTGATCCTCATGCTCTACACCCATTACATGAATTTGCAGCTACAAGAAGGAGACCATCGGAACAAATTTATCAATTTAATCACAGGTTCTTGTTTATGTATCAAAGGGTTCAATCTTTAGGTTTGGTTGTAGATGATCATATACTGATAGAACATTATTATTGGGGTTTAAACCTTTCATTTGCAACCAAAGTTAGAGGTTGTGGTGAGGTTACATCCTTGCATGATGCATTGAAAAAAGCTCTCTTATTAGCACAATTTGGATGTGACACTAGAAATTCAAATAGCCAAACTCAGGGTTATAGTCCTCTTGAGCTTGCAAACTGCCATCGTTTGCAGCCTTATGCCACTTCACCCACCATCCCTACCCAGTTGCAATCATTCTCATCAAGCAGCTACAACCTTCCTAAGGGTCCAAGCACCACTTTTTCCAACACCCCACAAAGCTCTCTTATTAGCACAATTTGGATGTGACACTAGAAATTCAAATAGCCAAACTCAGGGTTATAGTCCTCTTGTGCTTGCAAATTGCCATCGTTTGCAGCCTTATGCCACTTCACCCACCATCCCTACCCAGGTGCAATCATTCTCATCAAGCAGCTACAACCTTCCTAAGGGTCCAAGCACCACATTTTCCAACACCCCACATCAGGTCAACCACACACATGAAGATGGTAATCAATTCATCCAAAATGATGAGAGTGACTGCGTGAGGAGATTTAATTCTTCCCTATCTTTTGATGATCTTGATCCTTGCAGTGAGATGGATTGAAGAATTGATGAAACTCATCTACCTAGTGTAGACTTGATAGAAGTGGAGAATGGATTCATTGACACATTCATAGATTCTTTCATGATGGGGAATAAGCAAGAAACACACTTTGATGGGTTAATGCAAGAGGATGACTCTGCTGATTTAAGTAGTGAACATATTGAAATAGGTAACACACTTCAAGATGAGATTGCCAATGAATCTTGTGGTCAAAGACAAGGACTTAAATGCCAAAATGAAATCTTGAGGGAAGAAGTCCAAGTAGATGTGCAGATCAGCCAAGTGTTCCCTGAAGAAACTCATGCGGGGGACATTTGGATGAAGTAGAGGAATGCCAAGAAAACGACCAAGAGGCTATCTCAGAGGTTGAATCTCTTCAACATGACGAAGAGAATGAGACCAGGGAGTGTTCTCCTGATTTTGGTTTTGTTTACTCAAGTGTGGTGGTTGAGGAATATGAATTGAGAGTGTGTTTTCCTGTCTCTGACTCAGTGTTTTCAAGTGAGTTTGAAGGAAATCCTTGTTCACCATGTGCCAGTATCCCTGGTATTAATGGTGATAAGCTGGAGGCAGATTCCCAAACCCTTGGGGGTGACATGTTTCAAGAGAATGTTGAAAGTGAGGCTTCATCTCAAGAAATTCAAGAAATTTTCACTCCGTGCTCAAGATGAATATAGAGACGTTGGTGAGTGAATATCCTAACTACAAGATGAACCAGGTGGTGTCCTTTAATTATCCTTTGTGTTTTAATAATTTTTAGTTTGATTATGGTGTTGGGGATAGTAAAACATGTTTGTGGGTAAATCATGACAAAACTGAGAACCCACAGCTAATAATAATTCAAGCTTTATGTCCTCAGAATGAACTTATTGCCTATAAACATCATATTTCTGAGTATAATAAATTTGCTAGGTTTATAACTGTGCCTAGTAAGTTAAGATTGTTGCACATAATGAAAAATCAGTCAAGTCAATGTACAAATTTTTACAGTTATGTGTTTATAAAGCTCGACTTTGGAGTTAGTTTAGGATTAGGGTAGGTTAGTGTTGGTCTTTGGTTTAGTTAGTTTTCTATTGTTCTGTTGTTTTCTTTTCTTTTGTGTCCTCTTGTTTTTTTGTTTGTAAATAGTTTGTGGGTTTGTTTGTAAATATTATACTATTTGTTTGCTTATCCTTTTCTTTATGTCTTTCTGCTTCCTTGGTACTTTTGGTTTCTATTTTGTTTTTTTCTTTGGGTTTTACCTGTTCTTTCCCATCTTAAAATGGTGGTTGTTATCCTAGGTGTACTTTGGTCATTAGGAGAGAGGTGGTTTAGATATTTGCAGGCTTTCTGATGGAGTAATTTTGTCCTAAACTTTTGTTTTATGCCCATTGTTAATAAGAGTTGTGGAACATTTTGAAAATAAGGTGCAAAGAAAATAACCTTCATTAGCTACTCTAAATCTATCACAAATCAATAGGATCATCTCCTCTTGTAATGGTATATTTGTTCTAGGACTATGGTGTGGTAAGATTTGAGTGAAAATTTTGATTCTTAAGTGTTGTTATGAGGTCCATGGTAGTTTTCAACCTAGATCAAATGATTAAACATCTGACATATTGAAAAGAGAATTAAATGAAATACCTAAAACTCTATGAGGAAACAAAAAAAAAGAAAGAAAGAGATAACTATTTAAAGAGAAAGGAAGACTCAATATGAATGGGTGATTCCCGTATCTCTACCGGGGCTATGGACGTCTGACTGGAAGTAGAGCAATGTTGGGAGAAAACTAGAGGTATCTCCATCGGGGATATGGACACCTGACTGGTAGCAGACCAATTCCTAGGATATCATTGCATGATAGCTAAAGGGGATCAAATCATGTAGCTCAAATCTTGCACATTGTTGTTCAAAAGATGAAGAAAACTTTATGAAAGGGTGATGCACAATCAAGCACACACATAGATTCAGGGGTAGCAATTGTTGATTTATGTTTGAGATCCTAGCTCAACCTTGCTTCTTATAACTGACCCAACTGGAGTTGTGATTTTCATGATCTAGGAGTTTTGGGTAGCTAAACCCTTCAGTTTCATGAAAATGGTTAAACCATTTTCCCAACCAAGTTGCCATTTGTTATGCCTTGCATAAGCACCCCATTTTATTCTGGAACAAAATGGGTCCCCCTTCTCTTTTGGTTTCTTTTCCTTTGTTATTTTCTTTGCTTTTGGGAGTTCTTCTGTTTCTCCATGTTTTATCTTTTGTTCTATCTGATTTAATTCTAGTTCTGTCTTAGCTGGAGTTGGTTTTCTTCTTACTGAAAATTGAATGAACTAATCATAAGCATCAGAATTGTTTATTTTAATATGTTTGATATGCTTTGGGACTGACACAGACCTTTCTTTTATAGGATTAAATCACACACATGATGATATTAGCTATGGGGGGCTTAGTTGGAATGCTTTCGTCAGTCTAGTTGGTCATAATTTTCCTTGAGGAAGAAAGTTAGCAAGACCTTGCAGATGTCTTGCCAACTACAAGTGCATTATGTCGATAAGCATATGTGTTGCCTATTAGCAAGACCTCGGGGAGGTCACTGCTATCTGAGTTCACATGGAGTTTCCCATTGGCATAAGAATCTCCTTCGGAGAAAGGTCTTGGTGACATATTTGTGTCTCACCAACTGACGGTAGTGGGATCCATATGTCGGCGAGAGATTTTCTCTTTGCCATGAAGTCTCGGTGAATGCATCGGGTCTCACCAATGGGGAAAAATAGGATGTCTTCAGCAAAAGGTCTCGATGAAGGGATTATGTCTCGCAGAAATAAAATAGGACCACCAAAAAGATGAAGCCCTCACCAAAGAATTATGAGGTCAGCGTAACATCTTTCCGAAAAGAAGTGTCTCACCGATAGAGGTGTGGTGTCAGCAGGAAGTCTTGCCGATCAAACAAGCTCTCCCCGAACTCTAGTGAACTCTCGGCGTAACGGGGAGACTTCAGTGTAGGGTCTTAGCGAAGGAGATGATGTCTCACCGATTGAGGGTCTCAGCGAATGGAGTAAGTCTCTGCGATAATTTTTTCCTTCGGTAAAAGGTCTGACCGATTAGCAAAACTCTCATCGAAAAGGTAGGAGGAGCCCAGAGAAAGTTAGCGCTCGGCGAAATGAAGCCTCAGTCGATGTAAAGTCTCACTGACTGAAAGAAGTCTCAACAACATGAAGGAAGCTCACTGAGAGAAAGGTGGCTTCAACAAGATGTTTCACCGATGGGGTGAACTCTTGCCAAAGTAAAGTGGTATTGGCAAAATAGAGTGGCTTCGGCGAGAAATCTCGCCGCTAGAGATGTCTCGGCGAAAAGAAACAAGTTCAGTGAAAGGTCTCATCGATGACCCCTAGTCTCGGCGATAGGGGAATCATCGCAGTGAAGGATGGCTATGTTGCTATGATGTCTCCCTGACAATGGAATGTCCCACTGAAAATATGGAGCTCGATAGAGGATCATGCCTTCGCCAAAAGGTCTTGGTGAAGAAATAAAGTTACACTGAATCAAAAGGACCTGAGCTCGGGGGAATAAAAGGCTTGGGAGACTCTAGGTAGATGGAATGGGTTTGGTAAGATGTCTTGCTGACCCGATGGTGTCTCATCGATGGGAGATGCTATAAGGGGAACTCGCCATAGCCGCTAGCCAACATTAAGGAGTCTTGCCGATAACAAGGAGGCGCTCGGTAACGGAAGAGGAGTTCAGGGTAAGGTCTCCCCGAAATGATGAGGTCTCCTCGACATGAGAATGTTCTCGCCGAGGGAGGAAGGGCTTCACCATGTGGTCTTGTCGAGGACATGCAGTCTTGTCGATAGGTTTTGTGAGTTCGATATGACTTCTTCAGCTCGCTGAAATGTCTTGTCGACTGTCTAATCTCATGTCGATGGTTGATAAAAGAGATAATCACATTGGGGAGACACAATTAGTGTCTCACTAACATGTGATTCCATTCAAACCACCTTTGACTGCTGAAGAATCTTGCATGGAATATGTCTGACCAATCAAGAAAGACTAAAAGGGACCAGACCAGTAGTAGTTTGACCAATTGACTATTCCTATGGAAGAAGGTTAACAGAATGCAAGCAAGATGTACTCATTCTGAGATCATGAATGAATGAATAGACTCAGGTGGTGAGGGTCAGATCTACAAGGAGGCCTGATGATGCTTCCATAGGATGGTTAGCATGCAGAGAGGTCTAGAACATGAAGGAGGCCAGAAGAAATAAGAAACTATGAGTCACTGGGACAGCTGTAGTGACCACTGGCAGAGGCAGATCGATATTAATGGTAATATTTTGGAGCATTCAAGGCAGATTTTAGAAAGGTTTCTAGTATGGACATAGAGACAGAGGAGTTAATGTTGCAGCTACAAAAGATCTAAAGGCCTCTCCCGAGGTCAAGCCTTCATCAGAATGGATAGCAAGGCTTCCCATTAAATGTAGCTTTGACTCTCTTTAGAAAGATTTGAGAGCCAACCTTCCTGCAACAAAGCAGATATTTTGTAAACCCTAATGCAGGGGGACAACACATTCTTTTTGATGCATTATGTATATAAGGCATTCTTGCCTCTTTGTAAAGGTTAGAACTTGTAGACAACTTCTAGATTAGACAATAAAGTAGTAGGAGCGGAGCTTGTAGAGTAGAACTGGTAGTTAGGAGCTAGATTAAGTAGAATACCAATGTATCTTTCAGTTTTCTTAGTGTAAATGGAAACAGTTTGGAGCCACATATTTTCTGTACACTGGTGATTGTGCCAGATTTGTAAATGTTGCTTATCTGTCTCATTGATAGTAGAAGCAACCAGATATTAATCTACTTCATGTTGTTTTCCAAAATGGTGTTTGTCTTGAATTAATCATCTTATTTAAGAAGCTTTCAAGGAATGAAGTTTGGTTTTTATATTTTGTTTAAATGGTAACTTGCAATCTACTGTTGAAATCAACACTATGAATGGATGAAATTGTGTGTTAGTCACAAGTTAATTTTGTTCTGCAATTTTATTTAGGAATTCCTTGGAAGGTGACATGTCTGGTTAATTTGGATGAAGTTTCATTCTTTTCTATCTCAAAGCCCTTATCTATCTTTTTACGTTTCTTTAAAAACCCTAGTTAGAATAGGTTTTAAGTTGATGTTTGATCTCATAACAATCCAGAAGCTCAACACTAGCAGGCCCCTTGAACATTAATATTGCATTGACCACTGAGGGACATCAGCACAGTTGAGAACCAACTACAAATACCTTGGGAGCTAAGGTATCCATGTGATCGTCTTTCTCTTATAGAAGAAATAGAGTAGCAAATTTTTTTTTGCATGTTGATTGTGCCAAAAGGACCGTCAACAAATACTTTAATGTGTTAGATTTGTGAAAGTAGTGAATTGACAGTGTCTACAATTATTTTGATCAGGATGTGAATGTGTGTAATCTATTTTGGTGGAATATTTTTGTTATATTTTTTATATGTAGGCAATGAGCCTTCTTGTTGGATACTGATTCCTTTTTGTAGGCATTGAGCCTTTTATTTTGGGTAGTGAGCCCTTGGTAGTGAGCCTCTTTGTATTCGGCTCTAGAATTACTTTATATTGTGAGTTAATCCTCACTGTGTTTTTTCCCTTATTGGGTTTTCCACATAAATCTAGTGTTTATTATGCTGATATTGCTTTCTTTTATTTGCATTTCATGTTCATACTTAATAACAGAATAAAGTGGTTGTGAAGTTGATAAGTGTTTTAGATTTGAGATTGAGTTTGGAGATAAATGATTCACCCCCCCTCTCAGTATTTTTGTGCCTTTCAATAATTGGTATTAGAGCTTTGGTTCCTTGGTGAAGAGCTTAATCGCTTAAGGTAGATCCAATGGCCCACAAATTGGCGATCCTTATGTTTGACGAATTTGACTACAGTGACTAGAAAGTGCAGATGAGAGGTTACATAATCTCTCTTGGTTACAAGACCTAGAAGGCTATTGAGACAAAGTATGTTGCACCGACAAGGGGTCCTTCTTCTACAAATGAGATTTTTTCCCATGGGGAAAATGAAAAAGCAAGGTATGCAATCTTCAATGCTCTATCTAAGACTAAGCAAACAAAAGTTATTTCTTTGGGCACTGCTTATGAAGTTTGGAAGAAGCTAGAAGATATTTATGAATGAAATGATAGAGTGAAATTATCAAAGAATATAACAACAAAGCGCAGATATGAGAACTTAAAAATGGAAGAAGGTGAAGATATTGCAACCTATTTTCAGAGGGTTGATACTATAGTGAATGAATTGAATATTCAAGGTGGTACCCTGACTAATGAAGATGTAATGGAGAAGATCTTGATAACTCTACTGAAGAGTTACAATGATAATGTTTCAGCAATTGAAGAAGTGTATGATCCTAATAAGTTTACTAAAGAACAACTATTTGGAACCTTGACTACATTTGAGATGAGGAAGTTTGGAAAGAAAGAGAAGTTACAATCAACTTTTAAAGCTAGAAAGATAGAGGATGATCCAGATAGTGATTATTTAGATGAGTTAGAATCAAACTTTACAAGGAAGTTTAAGAACGGTATCGATAAGTACAAAGGTATGCTACCTTTTAAATTTTTTAGTTGTGTAAATATTCATCACTATGCTTCAAGATGTACAAATAGAGTTGTACATAAGAAGAACATTGATAACAATAAAGACAAAAAGGATAGGAAGTTCAAGAAGTTGTATTATGTTAGAGAAGATGCTAGAATTTCTGATGATGAATTTTATTTTGAGGATAATGATGATGAATGCTTCTTTCTAGCCTTAGAGTGCAAGTGTGGAATAAGTAATGACTAAAATAACAAACAACACTTCTTAATAAGAAATTATATAAATAGAATCAACAATTAAACTAGTTAAAAACAAGACAACTCTTGAAAGCATCTCATTGTTCCCTATCTCAAAAGATTTATTAAATCACAAAGGGCTCTCAGATTTGGTAAGCACTATGACTATTAAAATTCCAATCTAGAGAATGGGATGATTATGATTACTAAATGATAATGCTATGATTTCTATTGCTAAGTGCAATGATAAAATCCTTCTAAGGAAAATGACATAAAACAGATAAATGAAGCTACTATAAACTATGATGAATCTAAATGGAACACCATGATTATGATTCTACTAATTGTTTATGATTCTATTGCTAAATGATAATGTTGTTTCTAAGATGCTTGATTGCTCAATATGTTATTTTTACAGAGTAATTTTGCACAAAGTTGGGATCATTTTCCTATAGAATGAGGTTGTATTTATAGATTCACGGCAACACATTTGTGAAAGGGCAGCACAACAAAGGTTTGGATTTGATCTGGAGGATTGAATGGTGAGAGATGAAGAAGCCTAAGCTTATTATGGTAATTGTTCCTCCCCAAAAAAATACTCAGCCAAAAAATAGGAAGAATCATTGGAGAAAGATGAAGAGGATTCCTTGCAAGTTTGTCTCTAAATTTTCTCGTGAAGGTTGAGATGAATTAAATTAGACATTTCATGTCTAATTTGGTAGGTAAAATATTGATGAGCTATAGAATATGCTTTTAATTTGATATTTTGGATTTGTTAAAATTTAGGAAGAAATAACAATTATTAAAATAAACAAATGTTTTTTATATTGTTTATTTAATAAAAGAGAGATAAATGATAATTAAATAAAAACTATTGAAGTTTTGATTATTTAATTAAGAGAGAATAATTAGAAGAATATAAATGTGAACTATATAAATAAATATTTGTAGTTATTCAATAGTAGAAGAATTTGATTATGATAATTAAATAAAACAAAGTGAAATTCATTTATTTAATTAAGATGAAATAATAGAATAAAGATTGAAGAATTTTAAAAGATGAACTATATAAATAAATATTTCTATTTATTTAATAGAAGAAGAATTAAAGGTTAATTAATCAAATAAGTCATATTTAATTAATTAGATTATCTAGACCATTTTTAGGTGTATACATAGAGAATAAATTTGTGCCTACTAACTCGGAAAGATGTGCAAGGGAAAGTGGTTCGGAGAACAAGAAGGATGAGATGTAAGGTACTTTGGTTACTACATTTCATGCTAGAAAAGATGAAGACTATTGGGTGATTGATAGTGGGTACTCTAATCACATGATTGGAGATAAAAGTAATTTTACTAAACTTGAAAAGTATGATGGTGGATTAGTCATGTTTGGAGATGATTCTAGAGCAAAGACTGTTGGAAAAGGAACAATTGGTTTTGATGGAAAAAACAATACTAATGATGTCTATTATGTTAAGGGCTTATAGTATAATATTTTGAGTGTTGGACAAATGTGTAGCAAAGGATTCAAGATCGTGTTTCAGGATAATACTTGTGAGATCAGAAAAGGGTCCAAAACTATGGTTGTTGCTGGAAGAAGAACATATGGAAACATTTATCAACTTAAGGTTGTTGATGGTAAGTGCCTTTTATCTAAAGTTAATGAAAGTTAGATATGGAATCAGAGGATGGGACATGTAAAATTTGATAATCTGATCAAGATTAGTTCAAGAGAGGTTGTCCGTGATCTTTCTAAAATCACAAAGCCTACCAATACTATGTGCAAAAGTTGTGAGTTGGGAAAGAAAACAAGATGTATCTTTAAGGGAAAAGAGAAATCTACTACTCGAATGCTATAATTGGTTCATACTAACCTCTGTGGTCTTACAATAATAGGAAGTCTAAATGGTGATAGGTATTTTATGCTTTTGATTGATGCTTGTTCAAGAATGACATGGGTTACATTTCTTAGGGAGAAAGCTCAAGCTCTAGATAGATATAAAGTGTTTAAGGAAAGGGTAGAGAATGAAGTGAACCTAAGAATCAAATGTTTAAGGTCTAATAGAGGTGGAGAATTCACTTCCATTGAGTTTAATACATTTTGTGAAGAGCATGGCATAAAGAGACATTTTTCTTCTCCTAGAACTCCTTAGTAGCATGGAGTTATTGAGAGAAAGAACCAGACTATTTAGGAAGCTGTAAGAACTATGATGAAAGAGGAAAATGTACATGATGTATAATGGAGAGAGGCTATCCACGTTGCTTTTTATATTCTTAATAGAGTTTAGATAAGAGGTAATAGCACAAAGACTCCTTATGAGTTGTGGATAGGAAATATTCCTACTGTGAAGTACTTTAAGGTGTTTGGAAGAAAATGTTACATTAAAAGAGATGATGAGAATCTTGGAAAGTTTGATACAAGATGTGATGAAGGTATACTCCATGGGTATTCAACTAATAGAAAAGCTTATAGATGCTTCAATAAAAGATTAAGGAAGATTGTTGAGAGTGAAAATGTGAAGGTTGATGAAGATATGCACAAACCTATTGAGATAAGTGAAGTTGAACCAGATGAGTTTATGTGTAGAAAAATACCAAAAAGAATAAGGAAGAAAAAGAAGAACAAATTGAAGAAGAAGAAACTTTGGAACCTGCTCCTAAGACTCCTAAGTATGTAAAGAAGAATCATCTTGAAGAACAAATAATTGGAGATAGGAGTGAAGGTGTGAAGAGAAGAAGCAATGTGGTAGTAGATGAGGTACATCTATGTTTACTTTCAAAGATAGAACCTAAGTCTGTGTGTGAAGCATGCAAATATGAGATTTGGGTTAGAGAAATGAAAGAGCAATTATAGCAGATAGAGAAGAATCAGACACAGGAATTGGTTCCTAGACCTGTAAATAAGAATGTAATTGGTTCAAAGTGGGTGTTCTGGAATAAGTTGTACGAAACAAAGAAAGACTTGTATGCAAAGTTTATTCATAGGTTGAAGGAATTGACTTTGAGGAGACATTTTCCCCAGTGGCAAGAATGGAAGCTATTAGGATGTTTTTGGAATTTTCTACTCATAAATATTTCAAGGTATATCAAATGGATGTTAAGTCTGCATTTCTAAATGGAGAATTTGCAGAAGAGGTGTACATGGAACACCGAGAGGGATTTCAGTTATCAGACAAATAGGAAATGGTCTATAAATTGAAAAAAGGAATTGAATGGACTTAAACATGCTCCTAGACCATGGTATGCAAGGTTGGGTAGATATTTGACATAACAAAGATTCAGCAAGGGATCTACAAACAACAATATTTTTTTCAAGGTGCAAGGAAATATAATGTTGATATTAGTTGTGTATTTTGATGATATCATCTTTGGATAAAACAAAGGTATGTATAAGATATTTGTAGAGGAAATGCAAAAAAAAATTTAGATGTCCATGATTGATGAATTGAATTTCTTTCTTTCTCTTCAAGTGAATCAAACTAATAAGGGGATATTCATTTCACAATCAAAATATGTTAAAAAGTTGAAGAAGTTTGGAATGGATGACTCCAAACCGGTCTATACCCCTATGGTGATCTGATGCAAGCTGAGCAAGAATGATGAATATGCTAAAGTTGATCAAAGCATGTACAGATCTATGATTGGTGGATTGTTTTATCTTACTGCTACTAGACTGGATATCATGCATGCAATATGTTTGGTTGTCAGATTTCAAGAAGAACCTAAAGAAGCACATGTTATAGTTTTGAAGAGGATATTCTGATCTCTTAAAGGCACTCTAGATTATGGCTTGTGGTATCCTAAGGACACTGATTTCACTTTGAGTGCTTTCACTAATGCATATTGGGATGGTTTTGTATATTACTATAAGAGTAAAAGGGTCGTGCTTTCTTTCTTGGAGGAAGATTGGGTTCATGGATAAGCAAGAAATAGTATTTGATTTCTTTATCCACTACAGAAGCTGAGTATATTGCTACATCATCTTGCTACACATAGGTTTTTTGGATGAAGCACACATTGAAGGACATAGGAGTGATATGTGATGAGCCTATCCCTATCTTCTATGATAAAAAAAAGTTCTATAAAAATTTCAAAGAATCGAGTAATGCATTCAAGAACAAAACATATATCTATTAGATATCATTTCTTGAGGGAGAAGGTATTGGAGAATGAAGTCAAACTAGAGTGTGCCTACAAAGGATTAGATTGCAAATATATTTACTAAGGATCTTTCGAAGGATACTTTTGAGTATCTTAGGCAGAAGTTGGGGTTCATTGGCCCTCCTTCTTTGAACTAGGTGCACATGGAGGTGCATCAATCTAGTTAATGTACAAATTCTTCATTTGTCTGGACTGATGAATGGGTCTACTCCATAGGGGGAGTAGGAAGTATCATTTTTGTAGTATGAGATGTGTGGGTGCACTCATAAGGGTGGGTGATCATATTTTCTGTTATTTTCCATTGATGTCAAAGGGGGGGGGGAGAGATTCACGTGAAAAATAGTAAAAGTAAAAAGGGGGAGAGAAAAAGAAGAAGCTAAAAAAGAGAGTATTGAGAGTGCAGGAATGTTGTATAGGTTGTCTAATCTAAAAAAAATAAAGGAGTATGCAGTAATGGAATGGATGTTGTCTTTGATTTTTCTTCACATCATGTGTTGCCATCAATGAAAAAGGGGGAGATTGTTGCAAATATGATTAAGTTTGGTGGTGTTTTCATTTATGTCATCAGAGTAAAGGATGTTGTAGATAAAGGAATAAAGTGTTGCAGGTTGTGCATGTATAGTTGAGATTCTGTTGAGATGTTGTGAGTACATGGAGTTATCTTTATGGTGTTGCAGGTTTGCTGATATAATGAGTTACTAAGAGCTTTTGAGAAATATTGAAGATAAGGTTGTGTGTATGTTCAAAATGCGCTCCAATATGTGATCCACATTTCTTCAATGTTGATCCTATTCTTGTGTGGATCTAAAGTGTTGGTTATGTGCATTTGTTAGTTATATCCCCTAGATTGTAGCTTTTGGTTTGATGAAGAGTGAAAGTTCTATTCACTGGTGTGTGAACTGGTTTGATAGAGTTGTTTGTTTGTGACTAGGAGAATTTTTTTTTCTCCATAGTCCTCTACTTGTTTTTTTAGGTCTTGCAAATCCATTAGATGGCTTGTAAAGGTTTTATCTATGTTCTCGAAAAGGTGTTCATGGTTTGATGCTCTGAAAGACAAGTTTTAGAGTGCTTGGGTGTGTCTATATAGTTTAGATGGACTGGTGGAGAGTGTTTTGTGTTTGAAGGTTGTTGCATTTGATGTGCATGAATCTAAAGGTATCTGAGATGTGTTCCAGTGTATGGTGAAGCATGTTGTGTATTCCACACGTTATCTTCTTGTTGTGGAAGTGTGTACTTCAAAGTTCATTTTTGTTTTCATTAGGTTTTGTCAACTTGGTGTGTACACTTCATATGAAGATTAAGTATTAATTAAGAAAGTGTGTGATTAATCTAAGACATTGTTTTGGGTCTAGGTTAAGTGTTGATTTTGTCTATTCTCATTCCTTTCCACCACCACAATGTTGATTTTCCAACCTAATTTCAATTTTTAAAATGAAGCATGTGTAGCCAACCTCGAAGAAATTTTCTAAGGTTGAAGATGGTATAAATACAATTTGAGATGTTATGAATTGTGATTGATCAAGTGTGCCATTAGGGTGAGAAGTGAAAGTGTGTGAAAGTGAATTGAGGAAAAAATACTTTAATGTGTTAGATTCCTGAAAGTAGTGAGCTGACAGTGTCTACAATTCTTTTGATCAGGATGTGAATGTGTGTAATCTGCTGTTGTGGAATATTTCTGTTATATTTTTTATTTATAGGTAGTGAGCCTCCTTGTTGGACAATGAGTCCTTTCTATAGGTAGTGAGCCTTGTATTTTGGGTAGTGAGCCCTTGGCAATGAGCATCTTTGTATTCAGTTCTGGAATTAATTTATATTGTGAGTTAATCCTCACCATGGTTTTTCCCTTATTGGGTTTTCCATGTAAATATGGTGTTTATTGTGCTAATATTTCTTTCTATTATTTTCATTTCATGTTCATACTTAATAACAGAATAAAGTGGTTGTGAAGTTGATAGTGTTTGAGATTTGAGATTGAGTTTGGAGACAACTGATTCACCCCCTCTCTTATTTGGCTTGCACTTTTCAACACTTTCTTCCTCCCTCCCTCCTCTCTCTCTATCTCATCTCTCTTTCTCTCTCCCTCCCTCCCCCCTCTCTCTAATTTTCTCTATCCCCCCTCTCTCTCTTCCTTCCTGAACCCTATACCTTAAACCCCAAACCCTACACCCTCAAACCTCACCACTATACCCTATACCCTCAACCTTATAACCTAAACCCTAAACTTAAACCCTAAACCATATATTCAATCTTTTGTTACTTGGAACCCTAAGTCCTCAATCCTAAACCCAATAACCTCAAACTTATACCCAATACACTTAACCCTATACGCTCAACCTTGAACATTATCCCTCAAACCTCAACCCTATACCTTAAACCCTAAACCCTACACCCTCAACCCTCATCCCTATACCCTATACACTCAAACTTATACCCTAAACCTTGAACATTATCCCTTACACCTATACTTAAGACCTAAACCCTACACTCTCAACCCTTAACCCTAAACCCCACACCCAAAGCCCTATACCCAATATCCTAAACCCTAATGCTTGTAATCTATACACTTAACCTTATACCCTCAACCTTACATTCAACCTTGTAACCTAAACCATCAACCCTAAACCCAATACCCTCAACCTTATACCGAATATCCTAAACCCTAATCCTTATACCCTATACCCAATATACTAAAACCTAATTCCTATACCCTATATACTTAACCCTATACCCTCAACCCTGAACACTATCACTCAACCCTCAAACCTATACCTTAAACCCTAAACCCTACACCCTCAACCCTCATCCCTATACCCTATACCCTTTACCTTATACCTAGTGGAAATCAAGATTGCACCCTTAGTCAAGATGGGCTTGGCTATCCTATTGCAACATCGAAACACTCTTTGATTTGTGGGTAAATAAATGGGTGAGAGTGAATATCTAGAGTGGGTTGGTTCCCTCTAGTAAACCATCTAATCTAAATAATTTCATGGGAAAAGGGGAGGAAGAAAAATGAAAAGTAAATCCTATAGCCTAGGATGATTAACTAGAAATTTAGTGGTCTTGACAACTTAATACTCACAACATTCTCTTTTAAAAATTTATTCTCACAATCCCACCCTAAAACTACCTAATTCATTAGTAATTTGCATAAAGCCTCACCAATGGAACACAAGATGCAACCTGAATTAGAATAGACTCCTAAAACAAAATTCACAACAGAAAGACATAAAGAGGATTCAACTCTTTAATCACAATCAACATCAATTGATATGATAAACTCTAAACAAGAAAGTGAAAAAAAGAAGCATGTTGTTTTATTGAGATAAAAGAGTACAAGATCAAAATATGATTCAAATGAGTTTACAAGTATCTCTTCAGTGAGTATGAGAGCAAGAAACAAAATTTTGAACCCTGAGAAATTAAAATTTCTCAAACTTATAGCTTGTAAGTGACATCAATGGTGAGAATAGAAAAAAAAGCTTCATCTACATCTCAAAATGGTAACTTTTTCCATTTTTGAGCTCAAGGAAAAAGCCTAAAAAATAGTGCCATAATCTGCTCCAAATTACATCAAAAAGATGGAAACTTTCCATCTCCAAAGGGTCCATCTAAAATCCCTCAAAATCAAGTGCAAATAGCTCCAAAATTGAAAATAGAAAGTCGAGTTTTTCATCTCTTTCCCAAATCCACCCAAGAACTCCAACTCAAAATAGAAACTTTCAATGAAGACTCGAGTACTACTTAGATAAAAATTAATTAAGCAATTCATAAGAATACTACTTAATTAAATGTTTTACAATCTGTAGCTTCAGAAATAGAAAGCTCTGCTACATTCCCCTTCAATGCCAACTTGACTTCAGTTTGAACTTAAATATTCTAATTTTGCAATTCTGAATAAAACTTTATACTTGAAAAATCAAATATTAAAGACAAGACTCTTATTTATTTTATTTTTCTATAAAAAATCATAAAAATTAATTTCAAGTACACATTATATTTATTCCATAGTCAAAGAGGAAAACCTAAGGTGCTGAAAACTTAGACAAAAACATGAGACCTAAGGTTATTAACTTGATTTTTATGCAAAGACTGAAATATTTCTCATGCACAAGGCAAGCTCACCCTAGAATGAAAGGACCAAAGCATGTATGATTTTCTCAAAAAATCAAAGAAAAGAATTAAGGCTAGGTTCGACCTAGGCATGACCACTCATAAGGAATTAATATAGCACTTGATTTTGAAAAGAATATGATTAAAATCACATTCAATTTAAGTACATGGGGAAAACCTAACACCAAAACGACCCCTATCTCACACTTTGACCATCATTTCACTCGACTAAGTTTGAAGAAAATAGTGCTCTGCTATTGGCCGCCATGGAGAACTAGGGTTTGAGTTAGAAACTTCACCATTCAAGTCAGTTTCATGTTGACTCTTGATGTGTCTTTCTCTACATTCAATGGTGAGTCTTTTGTTTTCATTTTAATGACTTTTTGACTTCATTTGACAAAGGAAAATGGGCCTTTGGGCCATGGCCATGACTATTTTGTAATGTATTCTATGTGTTTCTTTTCTTGTGTTGCTTCTTTGCTTGTTTGGTTGCCATGAAAATGCTCTGTACAAACTTTTTGGAGGAAATTTGGCTGTAGGCTTGGACTAGTTTTCTCTCCTACAACCATGGTAAGTTTCGTTCTCCATTTTAAAAGAATTTCCCTCTTAAATAAAAAGCTCAATTTGAGCTTCTTTTATAAAATAGTGAAAATGAATGTTTTCTTTTAGTTTGGCCATTGATCAGGCCACAACTTCACCATATATTTTGCTATTGTTTCTATAATTAAAAATTTTGTGGGCTTGACCCATGATGTAGAAATTATTTTCATTTGTAAATAAGAAGAAATCATGAGATAACCATGCATTTTGTCTTTGTCTCCAAAAGTTTGCAAACCCTCCATGGCCACGACCATTAGCTTTAAAATATCCATTGTATGAGAGCTCATGAGCTGAAAACCTTGTTATTTCTATGTAATTTTCATTTTGAATTCAAAACCCCAAGTTGGTTTTCTTGGTGAAGAAAGAAAACCTCCTCTCAAGCCACGACCATGAGAGCTCCAGCTAGGGTTTCAATGTATTTCATCTCTTACACACTCTACTAAATATGCACAAGCAACATGTTATTTCATTTTTTGGGTTTACAAATCCATCATGGCCACTACCATTAGCTCCATTATTTTTGTTTTATGCTGGAGATCTCTTCTTATAATAAGCTCAAAACACTTGATTTACTTTTTATTTGTGTTTAGAACACAATACCCAAAATGGGTATCACCAATTGTGAGATAAAAATTAATCTTAGGCCGTGGCCATGAGAGTTTAGTTGAGTCCATTTGACATCTATTTATGAGCTCGAACCACCTTCATTACTACATTTTGAAGCTTCTTAATGCACACCATATGGTTTTTCTCTTTAAAGTTCAAACTAGGCATTTTTCACTTGTCTTCTTTATGAAACCCTAATTCACTATGGCATAAGTTCACTATTTTGAAAGCAAAGTGACTTCACCTTTTCAAGCCCAAACACCTATAGTTGTTTCTTTATTTTCTTGTTCTCATAATGTATATTTCACTTAACTTAGAGATCATTCATAATGGAACAATTGTTTTCTTCTTTGAACTGTTTGTGTCTCTCCAACATGATGCACACACTGTTAGAAATATTTCCTTTCATTCTTGCCTGAAGTGCATAGATAAAATGAAGCTCATCTTAATTTGATGCTTTCAGTCACTTATCAACAAACATATTTTCTCTTCCATTCAATTTCAATTTTAGCATGAATTGTAGTGACAATTGCACACACTTGCACACATAAAAAATTTATTTCCTCCCAAATGCACTGTAAATTGATGCTTTCATTTCACTTACTTACTTGTAAGGCTACACTCATCCATCATGGTGCACCTATAGATTACTTTGATGCTTGTTTTCACTCATATTATTCACTTTAATATTCATAAAACTATCTCAAGCTTTCATTTTTTTCATTGTCTCATTTGGCACTATAATGGAATAACTCTTGTAGCATCAATTATTTTGTAACTATCCCTTAATTTCTTGTATTACATTGCTATCAATGATGTTATTTCACCTTACACTCAGCTCAAGAACTTAGCGTATTGCATTTTCAATTCAATAGTGCTTCTATTTCCTTCAATTTTGACCTCAAATCCTTACTTGCAACCACTTGTAACTTTTTTCCTTGATGGAGACAACCTTTCCTCTATGCTATTCATGTATTTCCATCTCCTAGACAATAAATATTGACATGAAATTTAGATTTATGCATAGAATATTTTGCAATACAACACCATGATGAAAGTGTTTTGAAGCTTCTCAAATTGCTTTAGTTGCTATTGATGACTTCTAAACAAGGCATTATGTATGCATTTTCACTATCTCATTCCATGATGATGCATTTAATGATGATTCACTTGAGCAACTGATCATTTATTATCTCCAATTAATTGCACCTTCAAACTTGATTGTCCTAGATGATCACTTGCTTGAGCTCTTATGACAGTTTTGATGCACTCCTTCAGATGCATATCTCTTTTGAGCAATATTGAATTGTTTCCTTTCTCAACCCCTCTATGGAATGTTGAGGGGAAACATGCCAAGCTGAACCCTTATGGGAGCCCATTTTACACCACATGCTACAAAATTTTCAAAACAAATCAGCAACATGAATTTTCCTATACCTGCAAAATAAACAAATAGTGTTAGATTAAAACAATAAATTTAGAAGTTTCTTATGATTTTTTCTCCTTGGTATTCTCTTGTACTCATATTTTATTTTCTCAATTGATTCAATGAATCATAACCAATATTCTACATTATTGTTGATAGATCATGTAGGAGGATTCATAACCTGAGCTCTAACAAATATTTACATCCACTTGTAGGTTCACTTGGAGGACGAGAGCAAAGAAGGATGCACAACACTGAAGGTAGCTCAAATACAAGTTCAAACAATAATAGCTATGTTCCCTCTTATGTTCTCTTTTCTCTTTTTATCATCTGTAGCATAGTGTACTCTTTATGCCTCATTGTTTCAGCTACTTCCATAGTTTTTGTGGGACACTCGATTCTCTTTTTATCCCAATGAATACAAAACAACATTTTGGTAATTCTTGTTCAATTTTGTACTTCTATTTTGCAAAAAATGTATGAAAAATTGTGTATTGAACAACTGAATACAAAAGAAGTAATTTCTTTTGCATTTGATGCAATACTTAATGCTGCAAATGATGAATGGAAAACTAAAACACATTGCATTATATTTTAAACTCAAAACCAAAAGCATGCAATGGTTTAAAAAACTATAGAAATAACTGAAACTTTTCACCTTAAATGAACTTGTAATAAACCAACTCAATCAATTTGAGTTGTGGTGAAAAATTGATAACAATACCCTAAACCTTGAACATGATGCCTTAACCATATACTTAAACCCTAAACCCTACACTCTCAACCCTTAACCCCATACCTTAAACCCTAAACCCTACACCCTAAATCCTATACCTAATAACCTAAACCCTAATCCCTATACCCTATACACTTAACATTATACCCTCAACCCTCAACCCTACATTCAACCTTGTAACATAAACTGTCAACCCTAAACCAATATCCTCAACCCTATACTGAATATCCTAAAACCTAATCCCTATACCCTATACACTTAACCCTATAGCTTCAACCTTGAACACTATCCCTCAAACCTCAACCCTATACTGTAAACCCTCAAACCTAAACCCTCATCCCTATAACCTTTACCCTAAACCCTACATTTAAAATTGTACCCTACACCTAATCCCTAAGCCTAATAACCTCAACCCTATAACCAATATCCTAAGCCCTAATCCCCATACCTTATGCACTTAACCTTATACCCTTGAAACCCTAAACACTATCCCTCAACCCTATACCTTAAAGCATAAACCATACACCCTCAAGCCTCATCCCTATACCTTATACCTCAAGCTTATACCCTAAATCCTAAAAATTATCCCTCAACCCTCAACCCTCAACCCTATAATTAAACCCTAAACCCTAAACCATAAACTCCCAACCCTAAACCTAATACCCTCAACCCTATATCTAATATCCTAAACCCTAATACCTATACCCGATACACTTAACCCTATACAATCAGCCTTGAACACTATCCCTCAACCCTCAAACCTATACCTTAAAACCTAAATGCTACACCTTCAACCCTCATCCCTATACCCTATACCCTCAACATTATAATCTAAACCCTAAACATTATCCCTCAAACCTATACTTAAACCCTAAACCCTACATTCAACCTTGTACCCTAAACCCTAAACCCAATACCCTCAACCCTATACCTAATATTCTAAACCCTAATCCCTATACCCTATACACTTAGCCCTATACCCTCAACCTTGAACAATATCCATCAAAACTCAACCCTATACCTTAAACCCTAAACACTACACCCTCAACCCTCATCCTTATACCTTATACCCTAAACCCCGAACATTATCCCTCAACCCTTAACCTTATACCTTATACCCTAAAACCTATACACAATATCTTAAACCCTAATCCCTATACCTTATACCCTTAACCTTGAACATTATACCTCAACCCTCAACCCTCAACCTTATACTTAAACACTAAACCCTACATTCAACCTTGTACCCTAAACCCAATACCCTCAACCCAATACCTTTTATCACTTAAAGCATGCTTCTCATGGCTAAAGGTACACTTTCCAATACATAAAGATTATTTGTAAAAATACAGCGAGGAGAATGTACTAATTACATTCTCATAATGATTTTGTCATTCCCTAGGGATACAAATCCCTAATCGACATGTATCACCTCGTTGGAAACATTTAGTAAACTATTGGTAATGACAACCCCTTACTACATGTACGTGCAAGAAAATTGAATGCACCCAAAATAAAAAAATTTCTAAGTAACAAAAGTAGCAAATGATAATTTCTTTGAAGAAGCTCTTTGCAAATTTTAGCACAACAATGGTAGAAGCATCAACTTCTGGTAGACGGGCTAGATCTTGATCTAAAAAACTAGACAACATCAACTTTTTTGGAGGGATTCATTTACCAATTCCCTAGCATCAGAAGAGTGGTGTTTTTCCCAAACCAAAGATGTATAAGAAAGTGACCACATTAAAAGAGAAGTCATCCTAGATTTTATAGACAATAATTTTGACCCAAGATTGGTGGCAGACCCTAAAATCCTTAGGGAAGGGGAATTATAGAGAATTGTCAAATATGGGGCAACCAAAGGTTTTGTGTTATGGCTCTAGAATTGTTGTTTGCCACAATTCATGTTGCCCATTATACACCCATGTCTAGAGCTAGTGGATGCATGTGCTAAGAGGCTGGACAAAGAAATAGGGGTTATAGTTGGTGGAAAGGTAAGGGTTACAATTAGTGCAACACCCATCTAGGATATGTTATGTAACCCTACAAACTAGGGTGTTGAGAGTTTCAAGCAAGAAATAATGGAAGAGTTCTGGAAAACCATAACTAAATAGTTGCATTTTTATGAAGATGAAACAAGCAAGAAGCTAGTAGGAGGTCAACTCCTCTTCCTTTTTTTATGCAGGAAGTTTAGAATAGATGTATAGGTGATTTTTGCAATGCTGTCCTATATCTATGGATATGACAATGATGAAAAGGTTTATCCTTTCTAGATGGGCTTGGATTTTATGGTCAAGAGGGAAAAAAGATAGAAGTATTTTGATTTTGCTGAGGTAATAGCTGAAAAGATGCTGGAACAATTGAGAAATTATGGTGTTGAGTTTAAATTTAGATATTCTTCTTTTCTAGAAAAATTGATCTTGCATCAAATTTATGAATTTCTTGAAAGGCACTTGTCATATTTTAGGTTTGATGTAAAGGGGTTGTAACATCCAATTTCAATCTAGAACCATGTACTTTCAAAGACATGGGATTACTACTAGTTTTTGGATCGTTTCATGAGGCCAGTGATCATAGACTTGTCCCCACATCCTTCAAGCTATTTTTCCCCCAAAGTCTTACAATGGATGAAAATTTCAAAAACTCTGGTGGATTATTTTTTGGGAGTAGATTTTAATTTCATCAAATTCCATGGTCATGTTGAAGATATTTTTATACTCCCTAAATTTGTAACAGATAAGGTTTTTGATTTGGAGGCATGTTTTCAAGAAACTATTGCCGACTAAGTCTACGACACTGGAAGGCACAATAAAATTATTTACCTAATTCCCCTCACCATTGCCAACAATCAGGTAACAATGATGAAAAGGAAGGAGTAGGAGGTGCTTACTAACAAATTGGTGCACTTGGCCTTGATCCTCATTTGTGATGCATTGAATTACAATTTGATAAGGCACCTCTCAATTGTGAGGCATCAAAGGTAGGAGTATTTTGAATCAAGAATGAACCTGATTGAAGAGAGGAGGGATTTATACATTGACTTCACCTTCATACAATTCAACCAAACACCATGGCTTGACTTTTATGTCAGGATGACAAAATACCAATAGAGCATCCTGATAGGAAAGTCCCTCAATATGCAATTATAGCACCTAGGATGGTCAAAAAGAAAGAGGGAATATTTTTGGAGGTTCCATTAGGAAATTAAGAGCCTCAATGCCATGTATGGGTATATTTAGCCACATGATGAAAGGTTCAACCAAATATATGACAAGGAGGCCAACTCTAAGAATATTAATCCTAAGTCTTATTAGGAGATTGAGCCAGAAGAGCTTTTTTTGTACACTTCCTAGACTCAGGATCCCAACATAAGAAAGGGAAAGGAAAGGGGTTGAAACAAAAGGACTCAAAGGTCACATCTTCCATCAGCACTTGAGGAAAAGGAAAAAGGACCCAATAGTCCCCAAAGAGGTCTGCAAGGACTGCTAAAGACCAAGTTTTGATGGGATCAGTCACACAGGGATCTAGATCTATCAGTTCTGCCCAACAAAGAGAAGGCTAGTCTAGGACCTGAGTAGACTTGGTGCATCAGGTGGAGTCTGCTCCACTAGGATATTTAGCTTTGATGGACTAGGTAAGTTTTTCTCTGCCTTTTCTTTCTACTTTTGCATCTTTATTTGTGCCTCCACCCTAGTCTATTGAAAAGAGTCCTCCATCCACTGGTTTTGATCTTTTCATTTTGAATGAACCCCCAACCATATTAAATAATAAACCCCATGAAAAAACCCCACATGCTGAGTGAGCATCATCCACTTTGACTATGATTGATTCTTTAATTTCCCTATCAAGGGCCTTCATTGAAATTTTTGAAGCGTCCATGTTGCCAGTTTCACCAAATCCATTCACTTCTTAGAAAATGTCTCTTTCTACCCACTTCCCATTTCACTCCGATGAGTGTTCCCCCTTATTAATCCCTATATGGCGTCTTAAATTTTTCCACGATAATGCTCCCTTTCATCTCTTTACAATATCATACAACCAAGGCTCCTTCCTTCACCCTTTTTAGTCTCCCTCCAAGTGCTTTTATTGCTGCAAAAAGTATTGACACCCCATAGAGTTTCCAAAGCCACTTGGATGCAACGAAGCTAGCCAAATAAGCTAGAAAACAAAAAACTATAGATAAAGGTCGCGACACAACCAGTTGCTTAGAAGATTGAGGCTTGTTTCAATGAGGAGAAAAATTTCCTATTGATTACTACAATGAAGCCTCTAACATCTAATCCAAAGGGAAAGATATAGATGGAAGATTATGACATCAGAGTTGTAGGCCTTGATTTAAGTGAAACTCTCTCACACAACAAGGTGATTCTAGCTAAAGCCTCTTAGAAAGTGGTCTACACTGATTATGAGAAGCTAGAAAAAATATTGAAGAAGAGCAAGGAAGAGCTAGCAAATGTAAAAGACACAGTGAACATGTTGTAGGTAAAGCTTAGGGGCAAGCATGTGGAGATGGATCACATGAGGCAGTTATAGAGTCAATAGGGGGAAGCAAATAAGTTTCTTGAAGAGGCCCAAAATGAGAAGAATCAACTTGATGCTGACATAGAAATGTTCAAGGGTGAATTTGTTGAACATGAGGCAAATACAAAATATCAACGCATCCAGGAGAAGATGGATCGAGACATAGCAAGAGTAAATGGCGTGTCTGATATGTTGCAAAAGGAAATAAGGATGTTGGAGAAACAAAAATTCCAGAAATAGAAAATGAATTGTAGAGCGTTTGATCTAAGGCTTCTAACGATCTCCAGAAGGCCTAGACAGAAACGGAAAGGCGGTATGTGTAGGATCATGATGGGCCAAAAAGTGGCGATATGATGGGTATGTGTAGGGTATGAGACTAATGACTTTTTTTCTACCCAAAATTGATGAAACAAAAAATGGTTTTTAAAGGAGATTCTTAGCTTTCAACCAATATAAATTATGCTTTACTTTGAATTTAATAAATAATTATTATTCATTTTCTATTTGAATTACAACTAAAGTCCTGATTGATAGGTTGATTGAAAAAAATCTATAGCTTTCAAACAGTATCACATTTTTTGAATCCAAAACATGCATCACATACTATAGGATTTAAAAAAATTGAATTTCATGAAGTGTTGACCAACTTAAGGTGGTCAAACATACAAGTTTTTATATTTTTTAAAATTTGTAATAAAAAAACTGTAATTAATTATTTAATTGAAAAAA
Organism: Sequoia sempervirens; assembly: GCA_007258455.2. Taxonomy (NCBI): domain Eukaryota; kingdom Viridiplantae; phylum Streptophyta; class Pinopsida; order Cupressales; family Cupressaceae; genus Sequoia; species Sequoia sempervirens. The sequence goes on along the minus strand of VDFB02322083.1, from coordinate 21,211,674 downwards.
ATTTATAAAAAATATGCATCACATCGGGACATGAGTCATCTACTTATATCTAAAATCTTATAAAAATATATTATCATTTTATTGTGGTTAGGGTGGTCAAACAGACACTTCTTATTTTTTTCCCTAAAATTTAAGTACTACTGCATTGAAATTTCAAATTTTCACCAAATAGATTTTTTTTTTTAAATAAACCTAGTAGTTTAGAAACTACATTCAATTCACTACAGATTCTATTCTTAAATATTTTTGAAATAATATAGATAACTTATTCAAATTTTTACTTTCAGTTGCCTAACTCTAATTTTTCTTAATTTTCATCACCACTTAAGGGCCTGTTTTTTCCATGATGATCCTACACATACCCAAGGGAAAAAAAGAGAAATCAGAAGTCAACTCTATTTTGAAGACTCATGATGAAGAGGTCGAGAAGATGAACTTTGAGTTCACAAATTCCCTCCAGGAGAAGAGTCGATTGGAGGAGAACATAAAGGCAAGGGAATCTCAATTCCACCTAGAATTGGCTATGGTACAAGGATGTGGAATCCTTTTGATACTAAAAAGATTGATATCCATGCATTGGGAAAAAATCATAGTTGTAGTTTTTTCTTTGAAGCCAATCTTGCAATTATTAACGGATGCTTAGGAATTAAACTTGAAGGTTGGCTTGGTGCTTGACCAAATTCTACATATATATGCTCCTTAGGCTGTGGAATCAGAGAATTTGATCTCTAGGTTATGTAAGGCCACCAAAAAAATTTTAAGAGATGCAAGAATTCTTGATCGACAGGTCGCCTCAAAAAAAGCAAACAAATTTGTCAACTTCCACAAGGTTGCATCAAAAGGAAAATATCATTAAGCAACATTGAATAGGAAGGTCAATGAGATCAAGAAGGAGTTCAATGTTCTGCTTGATTCTAGATTACCCACCCTTTTCTCACCAGATGGAGGAGTGCTATCAATTGAGAAAATCGTGGATGCAATCAGGCTCAAAATCTAGACTTCCATAGCATTCCCAGGTCTAAGCCCATCGTCCATTGTTGAGGAAATCAAGAAGGAGATACTTCCCCTTTCTCGGCTTTATTACTATGTCAAGGTTGTTTCATCAAGGTGGGCAGGAGTTTCTTTTAAGGAATTCCTTGAATTGGATCAAGTATATGAGATTCTATGCACCCTCATCTGGACCACTGATTTGGATTGGGAAGTCCAACACTCAAACACTTTCCTCAAACTCCAATAATCACTAGAGCTCTAGGATCATGCCTTTGCAAATGAAGGCCTCCTTTGAGTCACCAGAACTATAAAGCAATTTTACCTTTAATCTTTTGGTTTTTGGCCCTTATTCCTTTTGGCTTCAGGATAAATCCACTTTGAAAAAATTGAAGACTACTCCCAAAGGTGCGCAATGTGTGACATAGTGGTTATGCGAATTTTACATATCATTTTCCTTTAGGGTGCAAGCTAGGGCACATGTCAGCTTGGCAAGGATTTTCATTAAATCTATTCTCACAAGTTTCAGAATGCTCATTCCTTTGACACGCTATCTATTCACTTTGGGTAGTTTGTATTTTTTGTGGAGTAATCTCTTTAGGTGGAGTTTGTCAGAATGTGGTGGGTGTCTTGCTTTTGAGGTTGAACCTTAGATTTTGTGTCATCAATTTCTTTGGTTGATTGATCAAATTTTTTCTAGACTGTGTTTAAATGCAATTATTTTCTAACAAATGTCTTTGCTAAAATATCCAAAACCATTAATGAAGCAATTGGGACGTAATGAGTGAAGATTGATATGATCTAATCAAGATCTGAGATCGAATTGTCGGCTATTAGGTTTAGGCATTTGGTAGTTTCTACTTCTGGAATGTTTGCGGCAGTGTTTTCTTCTTTTGGTTATAAATGGGATATAGATCTAGTAGGGAGTTTATATTTTCAAAAGTAGAAGGTTTTATAGAATACTGTTATTCTCTCTGGCGTGTTATATTTTAATTCACACTATCATCAGATTGGAATCTGACCGTTGTTTTTCAATTCATATACTATTGAATTCTGATCTATTTGAGAGAAATCTTTGAAATTGTGCATGCTATGGCCTTTTTCAAGTTTCTTTTTATTTTGTTCATGTTAAAAAAATTGTGTTAAGTCTACTTTGATAGTTCAGATAACTAATTTTGATGTTGTTAAGCTTCGATGTTGAATGCCAGCTTTCGTAAATCGAATTATGTCTGTTGAAATTTTACATTTTCTGTAAAAAATTTCCATTTTCCATATTATACTATGAAGAGGGAAGGTTTATGTGAGTTTTTGGATATTTCAATTAATCTTTAGAGTTTTCTTATGTCTGTGTAAATGAATTTTTCCTTTAATCTTTTTGGTTTTTGACCCTTACTCTTTTTTATTTCGGGGTGAATCCGCACTCAAAAGAAAAAATTGCTCCTAAAGGCACACAACACACCATGTGGTGGTTGCATGATTGTTATATATCATTTTATTTTCAGGCACAAGCTCAAGCACGTGTCATCTAGGAAGGGATTTTCTTCAAAGCTATTCTCACAAATCTAAGATTTCCCTCTCACTTGGCATCGCATCTATTCACTTTGGGCAGTTTATATTTTTGTGGAGTAATCTCTTCAAGTGAAGTTTGTTGGGAATGTGATGGGTGTCTTGCATTTGGGGTGGAACCTTTGAGTTTGCATCATTGACCTCTATGGTTGATAAATCAGATTTTTTCCAAGCTATGATTGAAATATGATTCTTCTCTTACAATTATCTTCGCTAAATATCTAAAATCCATTAAAGAAGCAATTGGGACTTAGTGAGCGATTTTTTTTGTGATCTAATCAAGGTCTAGGATCAGATTTTGGGCTATCAGAACAAGGAATCTAGCAATTTATGCTTTTGGAATATTTACAGTGGTGGTCTCTTCTTCTCATTATAAATAGAGGTTGGTAGCATGGGTAAAAGAGTTAGAAAACTACTTAAAAAGTATTTTCAAAGGATATAGATCTATTAGGGAGTTTATATTTTCAAAATTAGAAAATTTTATAGAATATTGTTATTCTCTAGCATGTTACATTTTTAATCCAAACTATCATCTGATTGGAATCCGACCTTTGTTTTTTAGTTCATCTATTATTGAAGTTCGATCTATTTGGGAGAAATATTTGAAATTGTGCATGTTATGGCCTTTGTAAAGTTTTTTGTTTATATTTTGTTCATGTTAAAAAACATTGTATTAAGTTTTCTTTGATAGTTTTGACAGCTAATTTTCATCTTGTAAGCTCCTATGTTGAATGCTAGCTTTTGGAAATTGGATATGTCTTCTAAAATTTTCCATTTTTGTAAAAGTCTGCCATTCTTCACATTATTCTTTAAAGGGAGAAGGTATTTTTGTTAATCTTTACAGCCTTTTAATTTTTTATTGTACCTTAATGGGTGCTTCATATGGGGAGATTTGAAATATTGCACTGTGCTTTCACTAAGCCTTTGTTGCTTGTTCTCTTCCCAACAATGAAGGGTTTATGACATTCTATTTCTATCATATCAGTTGTAAGAAGTAGTTAAGGTTTGAAATGTTTTAAAAGCTTTGGCACATCACCATTTTTACATTTTATTTACATTTCTTTCTACCTTTTCCCCAAAAACACAAAGAAGAGCTGAATTTCTATTAAAATATTGGAGGTTATTAAATGAGGCACAAAGTGGTCCCCCACCCACTGAATTTCCCATAAGGTTGTCAGAGAAGCGTAATTTTTCTAGCATGCCTAGTGGGACCCAAAGTTTTTTGGATGTCTAATTAGAAGTCAAAAATATTTAAAACCAAAAAAAGAGGCTAGAAATTTCATGCCCAGAATCCAAAAAAGTGTGTCTTCAAGAGGCGATTTCTAGTACTCCCAGTTACCTATCTCAGTATAAAGGAGAAGAAGACTTATAGGTTTTGTATCACTTGTAAGAAGCAACCGAGTAAGAAGTGTTAGCCCGCAATCTAGAGCTTTATTGACTCCATCAAGAGGTCAAACTTTGCAAATCAAAATACCTATATAGCCTATCCATAGGAATTTATTTTCAATGGCTCATTTACGTGCCCCCACTCCTAGAAATTTTGTAACTTGGGATAGCGGTAGTCCACTACAACCACCCACTCGCCTAGATGTATGGCCCACCTTACCCACCAATTCTCTCAAGTTCATCCAAAAGTTTTTTAGGGATGATTTCAAAACCCCTTGTGAACATCTTCAAGATATAGTCTAGGTATGTAGAGTACATAACATAGCAGAAGAGAATGTTGCTCTAAGGTTACTAGTTGCATCTTTCAAAGGAAAATCCCAAGACTAGTATAGGTCTTTAGCTTCTAGTTCTATCCGCTCTTGGGACTAGCTCAAAGAGAAATTGTTCAAGTTCTTATTCAAAAAGGGAGATCACTCCTCTTTGCTACAACTATTAATCACGATAAGAAGGGCCGTGCAAGAGGCCATGAGTGACTTTAGCACCAAGTTTCACAAAACTTGAAAAAAAAATCTTGTGACTTCCAGGCCTCCGACCATTATGGTGTTCATGTTTTAGCTAAAGGCTTTTAATTCAGATATTGTGGTCATGGTGTAGTCTATGGGAGGAGATATTCTTCCTCACACATGTGAGCTAGCTGTGCATGTAGAAAATAGTCTGATTGATGCCAAGAAGCTTCCACCACATCTGCCAATGCCCATGTTCATGGAAATCTCTAGTAATCCCCAAGAAGAAGCAAATATGACTACCTTCGCTTCACAAGCAACCATGTCAGCTATACCACCATCCCTGTATGTATACCCTAGTGCACAACCAAGAATGTTGAGCTCCTCTTCATTAGCAATGGATGTAAATGATATGAAGAATCTCATATGGTCCTTAGTGAATGAGATAGTCCTCATCCGAAGACAACAAGAAACACATCCAAAGACTTTCTTGTAAAGCTATCAAGGAGGAAGGCCATCTTACCAAAAAAATGCATATCAGGGAGCCTCAAAAGGAGAAAGTCAACAATCGATGCTTGCAAACTAGATAGTCTTGGTTACCATGCTTCTTCAAACCATAAAAAAAAATCGAAGAAAATATTTAGTCCCAAGTCAGAACAACTTGGTGGAGGAAGAGAATGCATGGTGCTTCCTGTATAATGATAGTCATATGCCTTGAAATTATCTAATGGGAAATATTTAGCATAAGATAGTGGAGTAGAGAAGCTAGAGTGATTTATCAAGTGTAGAAGAGTATCAGTCTCCTAAAATAGAGAATGTCCACTTAAGAGCGCAAACACAAGGAACGTATTTATAGTACAAGTTGGATATTGCACTAAACCAAGCACTTTTCTCTTGGATGGAAGAAGAAGATGTAGTATTCGCAAATGATGCTCCAATGACTAATGCCCTACAAGTACAGTTAGGCTACAACACAAGGTGCAAAAGAAGGCTCACTGGAAAGTATGTGCAACAAGTTCCACAACATCCACAACCATTTCAACCATAGTTGCAAGAAAAGAAAGTTGCACAAGATCGATCCACCCAGTAGTCATAAGCTCCTCTGTTTCCTGCGAAGGAGATAAAAAAATAACTGAGCCCAACAATGTCAATCAGCCTCTCCTAAAGGTGAAAGAGATACCACAATTCAAACCCAAGGTCTCTCTTGTCAGAATGGTCAATGTGGTCGAGTAGTTGAAGAAGGTACCCACCAATCTATCTCTATGGGATGTTATATCAATTTTGAAACAAAAGACGTTGCTCCAAGTAGCATTAAAGAAAGAAGAACAAACACTACAGAAGGATACAATTCCATTGCACAATCAAGTTAAAGAAAAAGAGCCCATGTTGGACCCCCAATCTTTGAGAGCTATGACATATGTGAATGTTGGATACAGTGTGTAAGAGAGGGGGACCACCATGTGTAAGACCCTAGGTCATGGAGGGTCAAGATGCGAGAGGCCACCCTAACTTACCTCAGCTAAATGCAATGGTTAGGGTATGAGGATGAGAATGATGGGGATTATCAAACCCTACAACCACTCGTCAATCCTGAGTTTTAAGGTGGGGCTAGGCGAGTCAATTTTTGAGTCCAACTCTGCACCTCAAGAAGCTCTCTGCCCGAGGATGCCACTGCGTACCTCAGATGACAGTGCGACGTGCTGGCATCTCAAATGTGTGATGTAGTCCATAAGGTCAGATTACAACATAGACAAAGTTAGACTCAATAAAATGACTAAAAACCTTGCTTAACAACTTCTAAGAGAAAAAAACAACACTATAAAATATGAAAAGTACAAATGGAGGTGATAAAATAGATTTACCAAAGCTAAGGTGATGAAGATGATAGATTGTAGAAGAGCCTATTTAGTAGCTAGCTCCACAAAGTGCAGCCACCTACACACAAGAAGAGAGAAAATGTTACGGTGTTGTATAGGGGCCTTCCTCATTCAAACCCCCATTTTGGTGTTTCCACCGACATGGACAACCAAAAGAACAAGATAAAGAAGCAATGTAATGAAAAGAAAAACATTACAATAGGGTACTATAGTGCTCACCAAATGATAGAGGAGAGGAGAGGGAAGCTTACCACCTCCACCAAGATTACTCAAGGTTGCTTGGGTGAGAAATGAGAAGAACTCAAGCCTCTGCTACAAATGGCATGGTCCCAAATGTGCTCTATCGATTTGATGGAGTATGATGTTGCTGCAATGGAATGTTTGGAATGCTTGGAAGTGAGTGAAAGTGAGCTTGTAAGTGGGTGTGAGAGTGCAAGAATGAAACCTTGATGTGATGATGGGTTCTCAAGAGTCATAATGCAAGTTCAAGGAGTGAATATGAAGGAATGAGGAAGAAAATGACCATATTCAGGTTGGTTGGCCGAAGGAGGCATTATAACTTCGTTACTAATGAGAAGAGTAACACCTTTGTTGGCTTAGCCACAAGAATCTAATAGGGATGTAAGTGTGTCATGCGGAAATTTGTGCACCGTACAGGCATCCCCAATAGAAACTCTTACACCAACACACAAAATAGGGTCCATGTGGATTGCCAACAGTTGGTTTAAGTAAATTTAGGCCTTCGCCTTTGGTTTTCTAAAGTGTATAAAGGTAAAAAGGAGAATTGTACCTAGGGTGAAAATTCACTCTTATACATTTTTCCCCCACTTTAGTGAGCATGAGTACTGATGAGTGCTCAATAAATTAGATCAAGAAGAGAGTAGGGTTAGAAAAGTATACCTAAACTGTCGAGGAAGCAGTACTCGTCTGACATACCTGAAGGTGCAGGAGATGCAAAGGACTCCATAGTTGCTTAGAATTATGAAGTTGGAACAAAGCATATTACAGGCCTGTGGACCTACAAGGAGGCAACTACCAAGATCTCTCGCATGGAGGAAGCCCCAAGGAAGCAAACTCCATAGAGTCAAAAAGCAGAAACATGTATACCCGTAGATAGAACATGTCAAAAGTGGCAACATGTCTATCCGCAAGTAGAACATGTCAAAAGTGGTAACACGTCTACCCATAGATAGAACGTATATAAAGTGGAGACACGTCTACCCATAGATAGAACATATCTAAAGCAGTGACACATCTACCTGTAGATAGAACATGTCAAAAGCGTTGACACATCTATCCATAGATAGAATGTGTCTAAAGTGGCAACATGTCTACATGTAGATAGAATGTGTATAAAAGCAGTCAATCATGCAGACCAAAAAAGTTTCAAAGGGATCCCTCACGAACCCTTCAAAAGGAGAGGGGTCCACTCAAGGGATGCGCTATTTGAAAGGTAAAGTCTACTCAAGCTACCCCAATCTAGATGCAAAAGGGTGAATGGAATGAGCCTAGTCAAGCTACCCCTAGGCTAGATGTGAAAAAGTCCATTCATTACAAAGGCTTTTGAAGAAAGGGTCCCTAAGGAACCCTCCATGAAGAAGAAGGGGGGGTCCACTCAAGGGACACACAATTCAAAAGAACCTATTCACCTTAGAGTGATTCATCATCAAGGAATCATTTCAAAATATGTTCACTTCATCAAGGAATTCAAAAGGAAGGTCATGCCCCCACACGAGGGGAAGCCAAAGATCTTCCCATTTCAGAGGAAGGTCTTCAAGTCCTTTCTTTATGAACTCATGATGAAGGAAACATGTTCCATTAGGCTTCCAAGTTGAGAATGCAATTCTAAGTAAAATGTTGTAAAGACTCAAGAAAAGATTAATTGACAACAAATTCATTTTCTAAAAACCAAAGTGTTAAAGAAGAACGTCGTCACATATAGGAGGGACAAATCAAGCAAAGAAGAGGGAAAGATAAAGCGAAAGAAAAAGATAAAAGGAAAATACAAATAAAGGACATAGGGGATATGATTTAGCAGGGTCAAATCTGTCTGATCTCACATAATAATAGGTAACCACAATGCAAGGTGAAATATCATTAATCCCCAACCAGATCAAGAAGAATGCATGGAGAAAAAAGTAAAAATAAAAAATTGGGTCAACATGGAAGGAAAGCCTAAATTCCCCCAACACTTTGTATCATCCCCAATTTATTGAAAATCAATCACAAACATGGAAGAATGATGGTAAAAAATTGTAGAAGGTTTACGACACAAAAACCATGACTGTATCCAAGCACCAATAGGGGTGACAAGGGTCATCTAGATACACATAGCACTAGTATGGGGGAACACATCACAAAACACATGCACACACAAATAGGATCAAGAAGAGGGGCCTCCTCCTAACATTGATGATGATCCAAGAGGTCGTTTGCTTCCCAATCTAGATCCTCATAAGGGGAAGGAGGATGAGCTTGCAATGGTGGAATACTAAGAGGATGGGAAAATGGGCCTCCTACAACAAGGTCCAAGGAAGAAGGCCCATCAAGGTCCTCTCCGCTGAGCTCTTGTAGAGTCAAGGTCATCAATTTTGTGAAAATTGCCGATAGGGCTGGGAATTTTCCCACGAAATTAAACATGCATCCTATGGTGGCATCATGCTTATTCTTAGCATACAACACAAGTTGTGACTGAGGTTCACCACTAATTTCACCGAATGACTCAAGAGCGGTGATGAACTCAAGGGAAGCTGGGATTGGTTCTATCTCAAGGACAAAACAAGTCATCACATGGCCACCTTGTGAAGAAGGTGGACTACTCTTACGTCCCTCATTGCTAAAGCGACCAACCTTTTCCTCTTTCCTCATTGGGGGAGATGAACTCCCCACAAACAAAGCTAGGGGTGCAGAGGAAGAGAAGGATTGAACCACAACGGACATGACTGAAGTATTAACCATGTCCATGAGCTTAGGGAAGGGATGAATATCCAAGATAGACATCAGCAAAGGAAACTCTACTAAAGGAGTGTTAAACACTTGTACCCGTTTAGGGTTAGGCTCATATGTGCTTGCAATGGAAGTGGGGAGTGGATCAGGCTAAAGAGAAACAATAGGAAGGGAGAAAGGAGATGCGATAGGAGGTCCTAAAATAGGAGTGGTTGTTTCTTCCTCCTTCTTCTATGAGGCGGCTTGCTCAGCCAAGAGAGCCTTTCGATGACACTTGTGCTCATGTGCAAGGCGGTTTCTACAGCTCTTGGAGTTAGAAGCCAGATCTTGCGAAGGGACGGGAGGTTCTTGCTCGACCATAGGAACATCCACTATGACCATTTTAGGTAGAGGAACGGGTTCCTGTATAGGAGGAGGGGGAGTAGGCTAAGGAGCAACAAGAGGAGCCAACTTGAGAGCCTTGACAATAGGCCTCTTTTCGCTCACTACCTTGGGAGTAGGAGTAGTAGGAGTCTGTGACAGTCAAGACAAGGAGGACTCTCCTTGAAGGATCTTCTTCCTGTCATATTGAACAGGTCTAGGCTTTGTTGATAGAATAGGAAGCTTGAATGCGAGATGTTTCAGCTTTCACCAAGTGGGCACTAAAGGGTACTCCTACAAATGAGGAGCAGAACCCAATGGTACCACAACTGAGTGAGAAGAAGAGTCAGATTGGGTAGTGAAAGAATAAAGAGGATCACAAGACTGCTTCTCTTCTTTACTATTTTGAGCCTTAGTAGCCTCGTTGTCAGCCTTCAAACAAGCCCTATGTGAAATACCATAGGGTGAGGGAGGATACCTCACCTTTGGCCTCAAACATCCTTTCTTATAGTTTTGATATGTCTTGTGCAAAAGGTCCATCCTAGGTGGAAGGGGATCCATGAACACAGGCCATGGGTGATCCAAGGAGTATCTACCATGTGAAACTGGCGGTCGATAACTGGTATCATGGATCACATGCACGGAACCTCAGTGGATAAATTTCAAATATTTATGCCCAACAAAGGGTACCGCATTCATCACTACCAACCCAGGGATAGCCAACTTTACATAGAAGAGTTCGGACCTAGGGATGATATCAAATAAGAGGTTTACGGACTTAGGCATGACTAAGACCGATAGGACAATGCTACCGAAGGGGGGTACGGAAAGCCCATCATGCATGTGAATGAAACTCATAGGAGAATCATATCCATCCTTATGTAAAAAGTTAATTAGCATGATCTCCTCTATTATTATATTCACTTGTGATGTCAGGTCAATGGGAACACCTTCTACAATGTTCCCATTGATCCGTGTAGGAATGTAAAGAGGAGATGGTTCCCTATTGAATCCCATTGGCAAGTCTTATGAACTAAAGATTATTCCAACACTACTATCCACAGGCTGCACAAAGTGGATGGGTTGATGCAAAAAAGAGTCAATTACGCACACTAGACAATGCCTTTACAGAATCCCCAAAGGTTATTGGATAAGATGGTGACCCAATTAAGGTTTCATCATGCAATACCTATAGACACGTAAAATGTATTGATTGACATTGGACATCCAATCCTGACCACTAACATCACTTCATCTTGAATCATCCTTCGGTCTAATCATTTAATCAAATTCCTTTATTTGATTAAATTCATCAGTATTCCTCTCTTGATTAAATAAATCAGTTAACTAATTAAGTCATCCTTTCTCGATAATTAAATTAACCAGTTTAATCTAATTATCCCTATTTAATTAAATAATAAATTTTATTTGATTTAATCTCTAAATTCTATCTATTAAATTAAATAAATTAAAACCTTATTTAATTTAATCTAACATCATCTCTTTTAATTAAATAAATCAAAATTCCTTATTTAATTAATCCTTTATCATATTCTTCTCATATTTGATTTAAATCAATCCATAAATTTAAGTCAAATAGGTCGCATCATTTAATCCCTTCATTAAATTAATTCACCTTGATTAATTTAATCTCTTCTCATGTCCCATCCTCCATCTCTTGCCACTTGCACATGAAAATTTATTTGATTTATTAAATCTCTATTTTCTTCAACAAGGCATCTTTTAAGGAATATTCCTCAAATTTGAATTCAAAATCCAAGTGGACTTTATCCTTGCAACAAGGCATTTACTCCACCTACAAAGTCCCTTTTCCTTGAGCCAAGTGGCATTCAATGTACCTTCTTTCCCTCTTACATGTCATTTCAACAATTTCAAAATTCAAATATATGCATTTATTGACACATTCTTCAAAACTTGCGCATCCACCATCCATTCACATTTGGACACATGGTACCTTGCCATTGAATGAATGATAGTCCCACATTGCTCTATTTTTGGCATTCTTTCAACTTGACATTCTATAAATAAGAGGCTAATCTCCTCATTTTAGCATCCAAAATTTGAATAAACTTACTATGCTCAAATCTTTAGCAAATTTCATCCATGCCATTGAGTTTATAGCTAGATTATGCAGATTTTCATCTTGGAGCACTCATCACTCTTCATCAAAGTGGATCAACTTTCATCACCAAATCACCATTGCATCATTGGAGTTGGGAAAGGGCCAATTTTCACATCAAATTGGCACCAAATCCCTCAAGAGATCAAGAATTTACATTGCTTTAATAGGATTTAATCTCTTTTATTGATTTCATTTTCCTATTTTGAGCATTGATAAATAGATTACTTGAGGGATCTATATTCTAACTTGCATTAAAGCTTACTAATGTGTTTTTTGTTGTGTTATTATAGGTTTGGGATCTAGTTTCACATTTTGGCAATAGAAGGAGGGCCCAATCTCATTTTCTAATCATGTTTTTGTCAAAAAATTATGTTTTTTTCTTTGTCTATAGGAAAAATCCACCGTTGGAAGCTTAGCATCGTTTTTGAGCACCACTAGTTCTCCAACATCGCTATATGGAACCGTTGAAAGTTTTTGGTTCTATACCTTGAAAGATTAAGAATAAACTTTTTGAGATGAGAGCTTTTCATGGGCTCTTGCAAAGGTTCCCCTTTGGGTGTTGATAATTGATATGCCCCTCACTTATAGCTTGTTGTGATAACAAATGGTACCAACCAGTTGGGTTCAAATTTTTCTTTACTATTTGGATTTGGGACATTCTTCTAATTCTCTTTTAGTACCATTTCTCTAACTTGGAATGTTCTGCTTCTGATTTTCTTATTATAGATCCTCTTGAGTCTGTTCTGATAGACTTGTAGATTATTTAAATCATGTATACACTACTCATCCAATAGCTCCAGCTCATTCAGTCTTGATACTTGGTATTCTTCATATGTGATGAGGTTTTTCAAAGATATTCTTAGTGATAGGAGCTCGATCTCAATGGGGAGTATTTCTCCTGATCTGTAAACTAAGGAGAAGGGGGTGGCACCAGTGGGTGTGCAGATGTTGTTTTGGTAGGCCCAGAGGGCAGGATTGAGCTACAGATGTTATTCACGACCTACGTCATTGACTATTTTCTTGAGGATCTTGAAAATGGTTTTATTTGTGGCTTCTGCTTGGCCATTGCCTTGGGGATAGTATGGGGTGGAGAAGCGATGTTGGGTTTTGAATTTTTCACACAAGTTGTTGACATCTTGATTCTTAAATGGTGTCCCATTATCTAAGATAATGGTTTGTGCGACACCATAGCGACAAATGAGATATTTCAGGATGAACTTTGATATCTGCATCCCGGTTATATATGTCATGGGTATGGCTTCCACCCACTTAGTAAAGTATTCAATGGTGGTTATGATGAACTTGTGGCCATTAGATTAAGTGGGAGTGATTTTTCCAATGAGATCGAGTCCCCATTGTGTAAAGGGCCATGGTGTGATAATGGGATGAAGTTCTTGAGCTGGAGCATGGATGAGGTCCCCATGTTGCTGACATTGTAGGCACCTTCTAACATATTCATGTGCCTCTCTTTCCATTGTAGGCCAATAATACCCCATCCTTAGCAATTTCTTGGCTAGGGTCATTCCACTCGAGTGTGAACCAAAGATACCATTAAGTACTTCAGTTAGAGCGGTCAATGCCTCCTCATCATTTAAACAATGTAATAAGGTTCCTTCTATGCTCTTACAATATAGGGTATCTCCTAGGATGATGAATCAGGATTACTTTTTGACAATGGTTCATTTTAAGTTTGAGTGTAAGTCAGTAGGTATGACACCTATTTGCAAGTAGGTATAAATTTCATGGTACCAGGGATCACCGGGACCAACAATTTCACACACAAATTTTCATTCTAGTACCTCGAATGTGGGCACGAGAAGCTTCTCTACCAAGAATTGATGTTTTAGGATGTTGTGAGGAATGTCTAGTAGGGATCCAATTGTTGCCATGGTGTTTGCTGCTCTGTTGGTTTCTCTATAAATTTGCTCAAATGTGATTTTGATAAAGGATTCCTTGAGAGTCTCCACCAATTTCTTGTATGGAGTGAGCTTATCATCCTTAGTCTAGTACTCACTGTTCACTTGGTTTATTATTGGCTGAGAGTCTCCGTATACTCTGAGGGCCATGATGTGCCACTACACTTCTATTCTAAGACCTATGGTTAAATCCTCATATTATGCAATGTTATTAGTGTAGGGAAACACTAATTTATAGGACCTTGGTATGCAGTCCCCTTGTGTGGTGATAAAGAAGACACCGGCTCTTGATCCATGTGTGTATGAGCCATCAAAGTAAAGTTTCTAGTGGTCGGCTATGTTGAAATTGAAGATGGATTCGTCTAGAAACTATGAGATGAGAGGATTATTTGAATAGATTGGTGCTTCTGCACGCTGATCTGTGATGACTTGGCCTTTAATTACTTTCCTCTCCACTTATTCAATGTCATACTCTAATAGTATCATGACCCATTTGGCCATTCTTCTAGTGAGCATTGCTTTTGACAGTAAGTACTTCAGAGGGTCGATTTTGGCGATGAGTTTGAATTTGTGTGCCAACATGTAATGTTTGAATTTATATGAAGCAAACACTACTACTAAACATACTTTCTCAATGAATGAGTAATTTAAATCATTCCCAACCATTGTCCTATTGATATAATATATGTCTCTTTCTATTCCATTCTCGTCGTGCTGAGGTAGGAGAGCACTGAGGGCAACTATTGTTGTTGACACGTAGAGAATTAATGGCTTTCTTGGGATTGGTGGCATTAGGACTAGTGTGTAAGCAAATATTCTTTGATCTTATTGAAGGTTTCTTCACACTTGTTATCCCATTTGTGTGCTACTCCCTTGTGAAGTAGGTGAGTGTATGGATTCTATTTATCTGCCAGTTGTGCTATGAAACTTTGAATGGACTGAAGCCTACCTTGGATACCTCTCAATTGTTTCAATGTTTTGGGTGCCTCCATCTCAAGGATTTCTTTTACCTTTGCTAGATCTACCTCAATACCTGTCATTGATACTATGTATCCTAGCAACTTTCTTGATTGTATGCCGAAGACACGCTTCTTTGGATTTAATCTGATCTTGTATTCCTCCAGCCTATCAAAAATGGCACTTAAGGTTGCTATGTGATCCTTCCTCTTTCTGGATTTGGGTAGTATGTCATCGACATAATCTTTGAAAATTTTATGGATTATGTCATGGAAGATTAACACCATGGATCTTTGGTATGTTGCTCCTGCATTCTTCAAGCCGAATGACATCATATTCCAACAATAATTCCCCCATGGACAAATGAAGGTTGTTAACTTATTTTGGTCTTCTTTAGCAATCATTATCTGGTTGTATCCCGAGAAACCATCCATCAAGGAAAGCATTTTGTGTCCCACCGTCATGTCTATGATCATGTCAATGTTGGGAAATGGGAAATCATCTTTTGGACATGCTTTGTTTAAGTATCTGAAATCTGTGCAAATTCAGATGCCCCCATCGAGTTTTGAGATAGGAACTAGGTTTGACACCCATTCTGGATAATCTATTGGTCGAATGGATCCTGTGTCCAATAACTTCTTTAGTTCCATTTTGACTACCAGGGTGATTTGAGGGTGCATTTTCCTAATCTTTTGTCTAACGGGCTTTGCTTCAGGATAAACTGTTAGGTGATGAGCTACAATTTCTTGATCAAGCCCTGGCATGTCAACATAGCTCCATGCAAAGTTTACCTATCTCTCTCTCAAGAAGGCTGCTAGGAGTTCTTGTTCTTTTGATAGTAATGAATTCACATAAAATGTGATGTGTAGGCTCTCCTCTATTCCTAGATTAACTAGATTGCACTTTTCTGCTAGGATTGCTAATTTTTCCACATGAAGAGCTCTATCAGGAAGATTGAATCCCCCATCCTCAAGCACCTTAGAGAGGTTTTCAAAGTTGGATGTGTCCTTTGTTTTTACTTTTTTCAGGTCGGAGAGTGCCATAGTATGGTTTTCACTCAAAGACTTAGATATTATTCTTAATTTCTCACTTTTACGAATGAGGGATTCAATTGTTTCCCCATAGTATGCATTTGTATCTAGCTCAATGATGAATCCTGATTTGTGATCCCCACATGGAATTTTATCCCATAGTCCCATGAATTCTGAGAGTGCCTCATCATTTTTGAATGTGTCAAGAACTGGTAGTCCTTATTGGTCATAATTGATGAGTTGGGGGTAAACTAGGAAAATTTCATGATTTTGATGGTCTAACTCGAAGGATAAGGTGCTAATCATGAGAAGGGTGGTATCCTTGAAGAGTCTAGGTAGGTTGGCTATGGGAAATCATCACTACTACTATAGACATCAATTATGTCAAATGTGAAGTTGTTTATGATTCGACCTATAGATATGGGTAAGTGAACTTTAGCTACGGATTGTTGAGGAGGATTATTGACCTTTCTAACTAGAGGACTTTGTCCATGTATGGTTATACTTAGAGGGGTACATTGAATGCCAATATTTCTCATTCACATCTTCGAAATGATAGGTATTATAAGCCAATTGTCATTTTGTCCAAGTCTCTAGTTTCTATCATAGTCCATTGTAAGCATCATTTGCAAACCTTTTCTTTTGTCATCCATTGGTAGATTGGTTGCTGGTCTATTGGTATAGGAGATGAGATGGGTCCTTCTCTATGACTTCTTGGCCAAGATCTCCCCAACTTCTATAGTTGGGATAGTCTTCAGGGGATGTTTGAGATGTGGAGGCCTCATTTGATTATGGATGTCCTCATGATCTAGGAGATTGTGGTAACTCTCCTACCACAAAATAATTTTTGGGAATTGTGTAGTTTCTGCAACCATTATCTTGTATGATGAGTTTGATATTAGAGATGGTGGGGATAGTGGGAGTGGTGGGTGTCTCTGTCACAGAAGTGGAAGCGAGAGTGGCTGGATCAATGTACGGTGTTGATGGTCCTTCATCATTTTTAGGCACTTGAGGGATTTTGTAGTATTTTTCCTCAAGGTTCTTACAGTAGGAGAATGGTTCAAGATCTCCATGGATGGTGACCTCTTGGGTATGTGCAGGATCATCATGCAAAAAATAGGCCCTTAAGTGGCAAAAACTTCAGAAAAATCAGTGTTAGGCAACTTGACGTAAATATTTGAATAAGTTATCTATATTATTTCAAAAATATGTAAAAATAAAATTTGTAGAAAACTGAATGTAGTTTCTAAAATACTAGGTTTATTTAAAAATAAATAAAATCTATTTGGTGAAAATTTGAAATTTCAATGCAGTAGTACTTAAATTTCAGGGAAAAAATAAGAAGTAGGTGTCTGTCTGACCACCCTAACCATAATAAAATGATAATATTTTTTTGTAAGATTTTATATATAAGTAGAGGACTCATGTTCGGATGTGATGCATATTTTTTGTAATTTTTTTCCAAATAATTAATTATGAATTTTTATTACAACTTTTAGAAAATATAAAACTCGATGTCCGACCACCTTAACTTGGTCAAAACTTTATGAAATTTAATTTTATTTTTTAATCCTATAGTATGTGAAGCATAGAATGTGATGCATGTTTCGGATTCAAAAAATATGATATTGAAAGATATAGATGTTTTCAATCAGCCTATCAATATGGACTTTAGTCGTAATTCTAATAGAAAATGAATAATAATTATTTATTAAATTCAAATTAAATCATAATTTATATTTTTGGAAAGCTGAGAATCTCCTCTAAAAACCCTTTTTGTTTCATTAATTTTGGGTGAAAAAAAAGTCGTCAGCCACATACCCCCATAATATTGCCACTTTTTGGCGCACCATGATCCTGCACATACCCTCTTGTCTTTCATATGTGAATTTGACAGATTGATGGAAAGTTGATGCTACTGCTTGCATTGCATGAATCCATGGACATCCTAGGAGAATTTTATAAGGCAAGTCGAGGTCTAGGACCTAATAGGTGGTTTCCATGATAGCTGGTCCTACTTGAATAGGGATTTTGATTGTGCCTTGGGGACACTCTTTCATGATCATCATTAGCTTTGATTATGATACCTTTTCCTTTGTCGATGGAATCCTCTGATATTTTTAACTACTCAATGAGCTTGAGGGAACAAATATTCAAGCCTAAAACTCCATCCACCAAGACTCGCTTGAATTTTCTTTTCTGTACTAGGAACTCTAAGTGGAGTGCATGGTTATGAGATGGCTGAGTAGGAAAATATTGATTGAAAAATGTAAGAAGGTTTGGAGTGATGATGTTTCTAACCATAGCTTGGAATTGTTCCATGTCAAGATCTATGTGGATAGTGGATGAAGCCAATGCTTCCTCAAGGATTTTCTTGTGGGTGGATGAGATTTTTAACAACTCCATGATGGATATTTGTGTTGGGGTTCTTTTTAGCTGCTCAAGGACATTGTACCCATTGGGAATAGATCTAGGGTTAGGCGTAAGTGTTCTATTTGGTTGAGATGACCCTACAATAGTAACCTTGTCGCCTCTTGTGGTGACACCACAATTAGTATAGGCTCCTTTGATAGTGATTAATGCACAATATTCATCTAGGGAAGCAATGACAGTTTCATACACATGATTTACATTTTTGAAGGTTCCTTTCCCCTTATTAGTGTTATTTTTCCCTTTATTGTTATGGTTAGGAATTGGATTCATGTATATTTTGATATTTTGGTTTCCTGTCAGTTGTTCCACATTTATGATTCTTTGATCAATGAGATCTTGGACTATGTAATTTAGTCTCATGTAGTTGTTCATGGTGTTTCCTTTGATTTTGTGGAAGTCACAGAGCTGATTTTCATTGTACCAAGGAGGTTTAACATCTCGTTCTTGGTAGTTCTCATAGGTGGGAATCTTGATGAGGTTTTTGTTTAGTAATTTCTTCATGATGACTTCGAGTGGTTCCCCAAGAGTATTTTACTTCCATTTGGTGAAGTTCTTGTTTCGTTGGGGAGGTCCCCTTTGATCATTGGCATTATTGATCACTTGATTGTTTGGTTGTGTTTTTGTGCTCGCTTGATGATGGTTTTGAATTTTTTGTTGTGGTGTGGGTGTGTTTTGATGAGGGGCACCGATAACAAATTTGGCATCGACCACACCATCCTTGGTAATAGTTTTGTTTCTCTCCCATGTGTGAGGTTTGTCATTGTAATTGGTGGGTGGGTGATTATACTTTTGTTCAAGATATGAAATTGATCCTCCAGGTTGTGTTTCATAAGGGCTCATTCGATGTTGAGTGCCTTGGAAATCAACCGGTCATATGTGGTGATCCCTTGGACCTTGAGATGAAATTCCTAGAGGCCTTCAAGGTTGGATATGATGGTGCGCACTTGTTGTTCCTTGAGCATGACCCATTTTCTCTGATTGGCCTTAGATAGCCATCGTTGTAGGAATGAAGCAAATGATTCATTCTTGCCTTGTTTAAGAGCTGATAGTTCCTCTAGACTAACATCCATAGCGAGATTGCATGCATAGTTTTTGATGAATGCGTCTATGATTTCTTGGAATGTCTTGATGCCTGTAGGTAGGTGAGAGAACCATTCCATGGTGTGGCTATCCAAACTCCTAGGAAATAGCTACATCAGATAGGTATCATCATACGTGACTTCCATGCAATGAACCTAGAATTCCCTAATGTGATCTTCAGGGTTTCCTATCCCACGGTACTTGTGAAACTTGGGGATCTCAAATCCCTTCAGGAATGGTTTCATCACAAGGCTCCTATCAAATGGATAAGGACACAAGTTGCTAGATGTTTTTGTGGTTCGCCCTGATTGAACGTCAAGCACTTGTTGTGAGAGCAACTCGATTTGTTCTATCACATCATTTTGTGGATCAGGAGGTGGGATGAAAGTGTTCTGAGGTGGTTCGCTAGTGGGTGTGATGGGTGGATTGGTTAATGTGTTGATTGGTGGTATTTTCACATTTTGTTGAGCCATGTATGCTTGCACTTGATACTGTATAAACAATGCTTGTTGTTGGTCTTGTTGTTGTTGTGCCAAGATTGCCTATTGCTGAGCCTGTTATTGTGCTTGTTGTTGCACCAACAACGCTTGTTGTTGGGTTGCTAATTGGGCTACTTCTTGCTACTCTTGATATTGTTTTATCGCTTGTTGATATGCTTGTAGTTGTGCTGCTTTTTTTTATGCAAGATATTGTTCTTGTGCTTGTGCTTGTTGTGCTTGATATTGGGTGTGCACCTGAGCTTGAGCTTGAGCTTGTTCTTGTGCTTGGGCTTGTGCTTGTGCTTGTGCTTGTGCTGCTTGTTTTTGCAATAGGATTTTGGCTTGAGCAACCTTTTGTGCTTGTAATGTGTCTTGGGATGCTTGAGTGGCTTGCTGAGCAACTAGTTGTGTGGCTTGTTCAATAGCCAATTGCACGGATTTTTGTTTTTGTACTTGTAGGAATTCATTTTGATAAGTAGCTTGCTGATCTACTTGCAATGCCATGTTGTATTGGCTTGATATGCTAGAAATTGGTGGTGGTGGGGGTAGTGGTGGATTCAGAATGGTGTTTGTGGTGGTGATGGGTGTCATTGTGTTGGTGTTTAGGGTTTGGTTGGTGGATGGTGTGATCGATGTGGTTGGTCCTTGAGAGACCAAGCTTTGGGATTTTAAGGGAGGGGGTTGATGATGTTGTGATTTCTTGCGTAGTTGTCATCTATTGTTGTGATGTCAATGACAAGTTTTGAGAGTTTGGTGTGATGTTTTCATTGATGTTTGGGATGTTGGTTTTATTTTGATTGATATTTGGTAAAGGTGGAATCCCTAAGCCAAGTAGTGGTGTGGATGATGGTGGTAATGGAAGAAGTGGTAAGAATGTAAGAGATGTTATCTCTTGAGGAAATGGCATAGTGTCAAAAATTCTCCCTGGTCCAAATATGTCACCCTCTCCTTGTGAAGTTATGGGGAGAGAGGTTTGGGGTGTTGTGTGAAAGGATGATGATGATAGATTATTAGGATCATCGAAAGTGAGAGGGGAATAATTATGTAATGGATTTTGGGGTACGTTTTGTTCCAAAATGGTGCTTGCATCCAAGTCTTGATTATTGACAAGGGGGTGTGTTTGAATGGCATTAAGAAAGGCACTTCCCTTATTAACATTAGGTTGAGTTGGAGCAATAGATGTTGTGATTTATGGGATGTTTTGAGTGATGCTTTGGGATGGGGGTGTGGATGAGATTGGAGGCATGAATTCTAACGATGGTTCCACTATAGAGCTCACGTTGAAATCATAAGGTAGTTTAGCCCCTTGTTTTTCTAGTTCGAGTAAATATAGTGAAGGGTTGAGCCTCATCATGATATTGATAATCTTATGGTTCTACGGATTTTAGATCATTTCGGTGATTTCCTCATGTGACATCCCAAAGGTAAGATCCTCTTCTTGGATTTCCTCTTGTGGATTTTGTGATAATGAGAGAAAGTTACTCAAAGGATTGCTTGATTCAACAGGATTCATTTCAGAGTTTGTTTGGCTTAGGTCACTTCAAGTGGGTGTCTCTTTGTTGGCTTCCATTTTCTTCTTGTGTTGAGATCTAGTTTGCATTATAAAATAGGGATCAATTTTTCAAGAATATGGGAGATGAATCTCCAATTATTTGGATTGATATATCTTTAGGTACAAAAGGGGAAATTTTTTAGATGATTTTAAGGATCAAAGGGTGATAATGATATGGATGTTAGATGGATGTTTGATGGATGGTTGGAACTCTTGAGAAAATATTGAAGGGTATGTTAAACTTTAGGACTTTATTTGGGATTGATTTGTTTTGGATTTGGATTTTGCTGAACTCGTGAACTCTAAGAGGTTGGATGTTGTCCTAGAGTTAATTCGTTCACAAGATGCTAATTTGTCTAGGTGTGAGAAGAATGATTCATCTAAACACCCCTATCCAAAAAATATGATTTTGATAATGAACTCCTCAATCCTAAGATGTTGGATGTTTATCAAGGGATTAATTTGTTCACAAGGTTTGGTAATTTGATTAAATATTTGGAGAAGGATGCATCTACACACATTTAATCAAACAAAGTGATTTTGGATTGATTTCAAATGATTTTCCCAAAGTTTAACATGAAGGATTTTCTCAAAATTTTTGAAGAGTTGATGATGATGTGATTTTGGTTTTGATGTTCAAAGATGGATGAGGGTTTGATTTTGATCCTAGGATGTACCTAAAAAGACGCTTGTTTATTGGACCTCGGTATTGAAGAACATACAATACTTCTAAGGACCTCTATAACTAAGAAGTGGTTCAAATTGAGCATACATTTTCGGATTGTTTAAAGGAATGATTCTATAGAACCTTGTGATTTTTTTTCTTATTTTGATATGTTTCTTTTGATTGCACTTCCTATTGCATTTCTTGATGAACTTTTGAGTGTGACTCCTAAATTTTGAACTTTGACTCAAGGACTTTCATTTTGGGATTTTGACTTTCTTGTAAATCATGAGGTTTTAACACATGTGAGAGCCAATTTTGTTATCTTTGCTTAGTGACTTTGTTTTACCACAAACACTTATTTGATTAGGTTTCCAAACTAGATGTCCAATGTCTTAATTTCTTTGAATCCCACAAAGTATATTATGTGGAAATTTGATGAGTTCAAGGAAAGCATTACCTATTGTTTATATTTAGTAGGAAAATTGAGATGTAAGTCCAAGTGTTTAGAAACCTCTAAGGATTAGAATCCCAAGGGAAAGCAATAAGACATGAATTTGGTTGATTGTATTTTCCTCCTAAAGGGTTTGAAATTTTGATGATGATGTTAAGTGTTTTTTTTCAAAATGTTTTTGAACAAGCAAAGTGTTTTATAACCAAGAGCAAGTACAACCTTATGGCTATGAAAGACAATATTTGTTGAGTCCCCACTTGGACAAGTCTAGCTATTCTTATCTTTAGTGAATTGTTAGATGCTTGACCCCACTAGATCCCCTCCACAACACTCACTTATACGGGGCAGCCAGGCATCAACACCCATGAAACTCCCATGGAATGCTTTCCATTTCTACTAAAGACTATAAAAGTGTGGGCTAGCTTCAGAATGACCATTCTTGCACCAACAAATAGATCAAGGATTTTGGAAATTCTATGACAATGGTTTTAATTCGAACTTTCCATTTTTAGGAGTTGACCCAACATGGTGAGAGACCATTGCTTCCCTTCTCGTCGGAGCCAACCACGTGATACTAGCATTTATTCCAATACCCACATTTATATCCCAGCTGGAAATACTCTCAGATTCAGAGTGTTACTGGTTGAGTCGTTCCCTTGGGTGAGTACTTTTTCCCTAGGGCAGGCCCTCTAAGATAAACAATAGCGAGTAAATATATTCATAGTTCGATTAACCTTCATTTAGAAACAAAGGGAGAACACATGAAATATATTTACTCACACTCGCACAATTTGTTCAATTTTAAACACAAATTGAAGTGTGTATGGGAAATTACTTACGCAACTTAATGTCACCAAAAGCCTTTTGATTCTAAAGATCATCGTGGGGCACAAGAGAAGTGCATATGTCTTTTGACGATATTAATTTGTGTATGTAATTACAAAATAATACAAACACTTGTTCATTTTAAATCCACAAAGAAAAAGTGAATTTGTTTTAAAGCACCAAAGTAACTGTGACAATTTTCCTTGTTCAATTTTTAATCCCAAAACAAATGCTAGTGAGTTTGAGTCCTAATGTTCTTTTTAAGCCTTTTTCTAACAAGAATTTAAAAGGTTTTTTTTAAATCCCAAAATGAAATTAATAAGTCCTAAGCATAAGAGACAACAAATTTTTCCTTAAGAGGAATAATGACTCCTCTAAGAGTGTTAAACAAACACTAGAGTGTTTAAAAACACTTGGTTTTGTGAAATAACACCATCATGCTTCTTTTCATTTTCATCTTCAATCGATCCAACCTACAAGAGGGTATGTGTAGGATCATCATGGAAAAAACAGGCCCTTAAGTGGCAAAAGAATTAGAAAAATCAGAGTTAGGAAACTTGATGTAAAAAATTGAATAAGTTATCTATATTATTTCAAAAATATGTAAGAATAGAATCTGTAGAAAATTGAATGTACTTTCTAAACTACTAGGTTTATTTAAAAAAGGAAAAAATCTATTTGGTGAAAAATTGAAATTTCAATGTAGTAGTACTTAAATTTCAGGGAAAAAATAAGAAGTAGGTGTCTATTTGACCACCCTAAACACATTAAAATGATAATATTTTCTTATAATATTTTTGATATAAGTAGAGGAGTCATGTTCGAATGCGATGCATATTTTTTTGTAATTTTTTTCCTAGAAAATAATTAATTATGAATTTTTTATTACAAATTTTAAAAATATAAAAACTTGTATGTCTAACCACCTTAACTTGGTCAAAACTTCATGAAATTTAATTTTTCTTTTTTTAATCCTATAGCATGCAAAGCATAGAATGTGATGCATTTTTTGGATTGAAAAAATGTGATACCATTTGAAAGCTATAGATGTTTTTCAATCAACCTATCAATTAGGACCTTAGTCGTAATTCATATAGAAAATGAATAATAATTATTTATTAAATTCAAAGTATACCATAATTTATATTGGTGGAAAGCTGAGAATCTCCTTAAAAAACCCTTTTTGTTTCATCAATTTGGGGTATGAAAAAATTCGTCAGCCACATACCCTACAAATACCCACCATATCGTCATTTTTTGGCCCATCATGATCCTGCACATACCTAAGAAAATCAATTATATTCTGCAAAAACAAAGGTCCAAAAGGTAGGAAATAGAGAAAAGAACCATAATCTTTAAAAAAGCACATGCTATAAATACAATTTCACTTCATACTCCCCTCCAATGATGTAATCCACAAAGGCATCGCGGTTTGATTAAACTAGTGGTGTTGAATAGTGTTGCTTGCCACTTAGCATCATTGTGCAACCAGACCAGTGAGCATGAATGCATCGCCCTTTTGGCCAGTGGTGCAGTTTGTATATTTGAAAGATTCTAGAAGGCTTGATTGGTTCAACAGTGTAGTTTGGAATTCAAAATACTAGGCAAGAAGACAGAGGCATCGCAGTTTGTAGATTCAACGGTTCTATATAGCGACATTGGAGAACCAGCAGTGCTAAACAGTGACACTAAGCTTCCAGTGGAAGAGTTTTCTTGTAGACAAAGAAAAACACATAATTTTTGACAAAAATGTGATTAGAAAATGAGATTGGGCCCTCCTTCTAGTGCCAAAATGTGAACCTAGATCCCAAACCTACAATAACACAACAAGCAATACATTAGTAAGCTTTAATGCAAGTTAGAATATAGATCCCTCAAGAAATCCATTTATTAATCCTCAAAATAGGAAAATGAAAGTAATACAATGAGAAATCAATAAAAGAGATTAAATCCTATGAAAGCAATGTAAATTCTTGATCTCTTGAGGGAGTTGGTGCTAATTTGATGTGAAAATTGACCCTTTCCCAACTCCAATGATGCAATGGTGATTTGGTGATGAAATTTGATCCACTTTGAGGAAGAGTGATGAGTGCTCCAAGATGAAAATCTACATAACCTAGCTATAAACTCAATGGCATGGATGAAATTTGCTAAAGATTTGAGCATAGTAAGTTTACTCAAATTGTGGATGTTAAAATGAGAAGATTAGCCTCTTATTTATAGAATGTCAAGTTGAAAGAATTCCAAAAATAGAGCAACATGGGACTATCTTTCATTCAATGGCAAGGTGTCACTTGTCCAAATGTGAATGGATGGAGGATGTGCAAGTTTTGAAGAATATGTCAATAAATGCATATATTTGAATTTTGAAATTGTTGAAATGACATGTAAGAGGGAAAGAAGGTGCATTGAATGCCACTTGGCTCAAGGAAAAAGGACTTTGTAGGTGGAGTAAATGCCTTGCTGGAAGAACAAAGTCCACTTGGATTTTGAATTCAAATTTGAGGAATATTCCTTAAAGGATGCCTTGTTGAAGAAAATAGAGATTTAATAAATCAAATAAGTCTATTTAAATTAGCAAGTGGTAGGAGATGGAGGATGGGACATGAGAAGAGATTAAACTAATCAAGGTTAATTAATTTAATGAAGGGTTTAAATGATGTGAGCTATTTCACTTAAATTTATGGATTGATTTAAATCAAATATGAGAAGAATATGATAAAGGATTAATTAAATAAGGACTTTTGATTTATTTAATTAAAAGAGATGATGTTAGATTAAATTAAATAAGGTGTTAATTTATTTAATTTAATAGATAGAATTTAGATATTTAATCAAATAAAATCAATTATTTAATTAAATAGGGATAATTAGATCAGACTAATTAATTTAATTATTGAGAAAGGATGGGTTAATTAGATAACTAATTTATTTAATTAAGAGAGGAATATTGGTGAATTTAATCAAATAAAGGAATTTGATTAAATGGTTATACCGAAGGATGATTCAGGATGAAGCAATGTTAGTGGTCAGGATCAGATGTCCAATGTCAATCAGTACATTTTACATGTCTACATTTTTCCACTCTTTGAAGTAATGAACTTGTTGTATTGGTTCAAAGAATAAACGGTCTTGATCAAAGCCAAAAAAAAATTAAAAATTAAAAATTTTCCTCCTTGTTGCCTTGGTGAAGGAAATTATTGAGAGGAGGAGGCCGCCATGCTCTCCAACTGCTTTCTCTGGCCCATCTCTACTGCCGCTTGTAGCTCTATGACATGCCTTTGAAAAATGGCTTGATCCCTCTCAGCACTAGCCTGACCCCTCTCTACTGTCAAAATTTTAACCTAAGCCTGCAGCTATCCAATCAGTGCATCTCAGGGATCTAGCTGTCCTGCTGGCTATGCTCTTATGGGTTGTACGTGAGGCTTATCCTCACCCTTAGCTTGTGGTGGTGTGCCTACCTAATCCTGCTACCTGGCTAGCCCTTGGTCTGGATCCTGCATATGAACATCTGCCTGGATCGGTTGAGCTGGAACCCTAGCTGTTTGATCTTGCCACTCACCATCTCTCTATCCTTGTCCTCCCCCTCTGTCCCTCGATCTCCACCGAGTGGAGGGTGCTCCTGGAATTTTCAATCTTAGTGGTGGCCGAAACCAGTCTCTATAGGCTTGTGTCATGCCTAGATCTGTGGGTCCCTAATCATATACCCATGGCTGGGCCACTAACTGTCTAAAGTTGTCCATTACCTTAGAGGAAGGAATGTATCACCCCCACGAACCCTGTGATATAGTGCGAGAAAATATGGCCACATAGTTATCATCTGGTTGGTCCTCTGGCTCACCAAATTAACATTAGACTTGTCTTGGCAGGTATCTCTCCACCATCGTATGCTCCCACCCTTGCATAAAGCGGTCCTGGTGGGTAAAAAATATCTATTGTGCATTGTCGGCTCATCTGGGGCAACCAAGGTATAGGCACCACATAAAAACCTGCATATCATCTAGGACCCTCCTCCAGTGAAGAATCTTGTGCTCGCCTATGTGTGTAAATGACACACCACCTCTGTAATGCCACACTAGGGGATCATCAAGCCCCATCAACACTAGAACAACTCATGGCTAGAGAATGGCGATGTGCTTCCACACCCACACATGAAGAAGTGTAACACCTGTTCCAAGTGCTCTATTGTTGAGGTAGACGTACTTATCCAAGTCCATTTAGAGGGAGGCTAGAAGAATAGGCTCCCATGCAAAATTAAGTGGCCTGTCAAGAATCATCTGCTCCTAGCAAAGCCCCCAGCCAAGAATGAAATATCATCCTCGTCTATCTGAGGCAACAAGACCTAAGATGATCATTGCAACCACTAGATAGAATGGTGACATGATTGTCCTATGGTGCTACAACTCAATCTAGCCCTCACAAAACATAACCTCGTCTATGGTGAGGACTGCATGGCAGGCATCCTATCTAGAATCCATATAAAAAATAACTCACCAACCATGAATCAACAATCTAAGAATGTGCCACACGTTTTCTAAGGTGATGGTTTCCTCACCAGTAGGAAGGTGGAAGGATGAGGTCTCACTGTGCCATCTCTTAGCAAGTGCTGACATCATCCCAAGGTGAATCTGCATAGGTGTTGCATAAGCAATGTACCATAGTCCCATGTCCTGCAACCAATTTTTCTCCTTGTCGCTTAGGTCTCATGGTAACTAAAAATCTCCTGTGATTTGTGCTCCCAAGAATAGAGCTCCCTCATCACATCCTACATTAGGGAAGTTCACCATGTTAAAACTTTTAAGAAATTTTATTCTCAGTGTCCAAAAAACTAGCCTAGCATTGCTATCTATGAAGGCGTCACAGTTTGAAAGTTGCAAATTGCGACACTGGGACTGCCAAAGTCTTAAAGAGCACTGCCATGATGCACTTTTCTAAAAGGCTATATAGTTTGGCAAGATTCTAGTCTAAAAGTCTATGTCATGTCGCACTTTTAAATGACCCCACTAGAGATGGCAGGAGCGTCAAAGTTTGAAGTTTGTTTCCAAACTCCAAACTCCACCATGTTGATGATGTTTTCTGCACAGCAACAACTCAGACAAAAAATAGTATTCTATCTCTCTTGAAAGGTGAATTCTCAACAAGTGTTGAAATCACCCCAAGGTCTCTCAGGTGTCAGGTCATGACATTGCATAAACAACTCAGATAATATGTGAAAATGTTGGTAATCACAAGGGGCCTTACAAATAAACAATGCTAGAAGTGAATTTTCATCAGATGTAATGATATGGTGATGCTTTCAATCCTAAAACTAACCCAGATTCAAAATAAACAACAAAAGAGATAAGGGTTTAGAGAGATTCTATTCTATTTTAACTCCTAAGATCAATCACAGTAATGATGAAAGCTACAAATGGACAGATCCCCAATAAAACCGATCTCTGCTTGATCAAGGACAAACCTGCAACTACATAGAAATGGTGTGATCTTCTGGGGAAATCTAAATATTTTTAGACTTTGAACATTCATTCACATACCCAACTACTGGCACAATGTAAACAAGCATTCACAGTTGAACTTAGCATAGAAGTGAGGCCCAGACTAACTTTACACAGTGATCTACAATCAGCAAATTGCTAAAAGTATGGACCGAAAATCGATCAACATCATTAACATTTCACCATCATTGTAAAAGAGTTGGAATCTAACATCTAACATCTAACATCTAAGAATCAAGAACAAGAAGCCATAAAAACTGTTGAAAATAAATACAAAGTTTGCCAGATCAACAATCCAATTGCATTACTTCTCCAGCATTACATAACAATTTCAAGTCTCTCATCTCCTACAGCTAATTCTGAAAACTACTTGCCAATTCTGGCCTTCTAACTTAGCAAAACTCTGGCCTAATCAAACTCCTAAAATCTTCCCCTTACAAATGAGACACAAATGTCATTTATAGAGAACCCCCCAAACATGTCAGCCTAATTAGATTTTACAATAATAACTGACCTCAAAATAGGTCAGCCTAATTAGATTTTAAAATAATAATGGGCCCCAAAATAGGTCGGCCAAGATAATTTCAAAATAGGACAAGATTTGCATTAAATGCATGAATATTATCCATGTCGGCCAACGATCTCCAGCAAGATCAGATTCACGTGTCTTCCAAAAAGTCCTCCAGCTGTAGACAGTTTTGGCACATATTCTTAGGCAGGTCCCACTTTTAATATCTATTTAATCCTGAAAAAAAGATATCATCATCAATAGCTCACATGTTAAAAATCCAATCCAAATTAAATTTGAATAAAATTTTGACCTTTTTCTAAAAAACTTACATTTTTATAAGGAAACTTTCCATTTTCAGATTTTTTCCATTTTAGGAATTTTATTTTCAAAATCCTTTTCAAGAAATTTTCATTTTCGGAACATTTAAAAAAAATAAATCCATTTTTGGAAAAAATAAATAAATAATTATTTTTAGAAAAATTTCCATTCGAGGAAATTTCAGGACTTGGGCCCTTCCGAGGAAATCAGACCAAGGGGAAAATCTAGAAAAATCTAGGCTAGGTGGATTCTAGACCAAAATCTGAGAAAATCTAGGCAGACAGGATTCCAAAAAAATCCAGGCGGACAGGATTCTGGGAAAATCCAAGCAGATAGGATTCCAGGAAAATCCAGGCCAAGCGGATTCCAGACCAGAATCCGGGAAAATCTAGGCGGACAGAATTCCGGGAAAATCCAGGCGGACAGGATTCCGAGAAAATCTAGGTGGACAAGAAAATCCCAGATTGGGGCAAAAGCTCAGATTTTATTCAGAACTTAGTTTTTTCAAGGCACAACTCGGGGGAAGGACTTGGACAAGCAAGATGAACATCTAAGGACCTTCAAAGGCAATGAAATCAATAAAATTAAGGGGCCAAAAGACACCAAAAGCTAGAGCAAAAAGAGGGTCCCCACTTTTAGTGGGGCGTGTGTGCAAAACTGCACAACACACCACTATGGTGCATTCTATGATGGCGAGCCAGTTTGGACCACTGAGTGGTGCAGTTAAAAATTTGTGTAGTGCTATATAGCACTGTAGCAAAGAAGCTAAATTTAAAAGCATTAAATAAGCATGAAAAACAAAAAATGAAGCTCAAGTAAGGATCACTTACCAGTGCCCCAATGCTGAGAAGTCGCTAGTATGCTTGGACTCGATCAAAAATATGCATCGGGAGCTATCGTTGCACCATCTTGTCAGAGTATCAAAGCTCAAATCATAAAATCGCTAGAAGGATATGTGTGAAAATGAGTCAAAGGTGACCCCTTGGGGCCTTTTTAAGCTTGAAAATTAAGGTTTTTTCCACCCTGTTTGGCTATCCTGCTAGGGTTTGGAGCTCTTAAACTTGTGTTTGTCCAATTGAGGCCTATTTTACATCATTTTATTGCATTTAGACACATTTTTAGCCTCTTGGAGCCTTTCTGGACGTGTCAGGCATGTTGTCCTTTTTTTCGCAAGATCACCCAAAAATTAAAATTTTCATCCAATCTCTCAAGGGGGCAATATATTACCATAATTTCCTTAATCGGGGTAGTAGGGAGGAAAAAATTTTAAATCAATTTTTTTTGGCTTTGATCGAGATCATTTATTCTTTGAACCAATGCATCAAGTGCATTGCTTCAAATAGGGGCAAAATGTAGACACATAAAAATGTACTGATTGACATTGCACATCTGATCCTGACCACTAACATTGCATCATCCTTAATCATCCTTTAGTCTAACCATTTAATCAAATGCCTTTATTTTATTAAATTCATCAATATTCCTCTCTTAATTAAATAAACCAACTTTATCTAATTAAGTCATCCTTTCTTGATAATTAAATTAACCAATTTGATCTAATTATCCCTATTTAATTAAATAATTAATTTTATATGATTAAATCTCTAAATTCTATTTATTAAATTAAATAAATTAAAAATTTATTTAATTTAATCTAACATCATCCTTTTTAATTAAATAAATCAAAAGTCCTTATTTAATTAATCCTTTATCATATTCTTCTCATATTTGATTTAAATCAATCTATAAATTTAAGTCAAATAGGTCACATCATTTAATCCCTTCATCAAATTAATTAAACTTGATTAATTTAATCTCTTCTCATGTCCCATTCTCCATCTCTTGCCACTTGCACATGAAAATAGAGTTATTTGATTTATCAAATCTCTGTTTTCTTCAACAAGGCATCTTGTAAGGAATATTCCTCAAATTTGAATTCAAAATCCAAGTGGACTTTGTCCTTCCAATAAGGCATTCACTCCACCTACAAATTCCTTTTTCCTTGAACCAAGTGGCATTCAATGCACCTTCTTTACCTCTTACATGTCATTTCAACAATTTCAAAATTCAAATATATGAATTTATTGACACATTCTTCAAAACTTGCGCATCCTCCATCCATTCACATTTGGACAAGTGACACCTTGCCATTGAATGAAAGATAGTCCCACATTGCTCTATTTTTGACATTCTTTCAACTTGACATTCTATAAATAAGAGTTTAATCTCCTCATTTTAGCATCTACAATTTAAGTAAACTTACTATGCTCAAATCTTTAGCAAATTTCATCCATGCCATTGAGTTTATAGCTAGATTATGCTGATTTTCATCTTGGAGCACTCATCACTCTTCATCAAAGTGGATCAACTTTCATCACCAAATCACCATTGCATCATTAGAGTTGGGAAAGGGCCAATTTTCACATCAAATTGGAACCAACTCCCTCAAGAGATCAAGAATTTGCATTGCTTTCATAGGATTTAATCTCTTTTATTGATTTATCATTGTATTGCTTTCATTTTCCTATTTTGAACATTGATAAATGGATTTCTTGAGGCATCTATATTCTAACTTGCATTAAAGCTTACTAATGTGTTGTTTGTTGTGTTATTGCAGGTTTGGGATCTAGGTTCACAATACCTTTGGAACCTTCCAACTATGCCACCTAGGGGTCGCAGGTCAGGTTGCAAGGTGACAGCCTTCCAACACTCACACCTACAACACTCCTAGATTATGAGGAAAGGGATTGCCAGTATCGAAAGAATGGAACCAAAATGGTTCATTTCGAGTTCACCAAAAATGTTAGAGAGGGGGACCATTGTGTGCAAGACCCCAGGTCATGGAGGGTCAAGATGCAAGAGGCTACCATAGCTTACCTCAGCTAAGTGCAATGTTTAGTGTATGAGGATGAGAATGATGAGGATTATTGAACCTTACAACCACTCATCAATCCCAAGTTTTAAGGTGGGGCTAGGTGAGTCAGCTTTTGAGTCCAGCTTTGCACCTCAAGAAGCTCTCTGCTGAAGTACGTCAGTGCGGACCTCAGATGATAGTGCAGCACACTGGCATCTTAGAAGTGCATTATAGTCTTTATGATCAAATTACAACAGAGACAAGACTCGCTAAAATGACTAACAACCTATCTTAACAACTTCTAATCGAATAAAACAAAACTATAAAATATGAAAAGTACAAAAGGAGGTGATGAAATAGATATACCAAAGCTAAGGTGATGAAGATGATCTCATAGGAGAGCCTATTCACCAGCTAGCTCAACAAAGTGCATCCACCTACACACAATAAGAGAGAAAATGTTGGGGGGGTTGTATAGGGGCCTTCCTTAGTTAGACCCCCATTTAGGTGTTTCCACCGCCACGAACAACCAAAAGAATGAGATAAAGAAGCAACGTAATGAAAAAAAAAACATTACAATGTAGTACTACGCTACTCACCAAATGATAGAGGAGAGGAGAGGGAAGCTTACCACCTCCATCAAGAGCACTCAAGGTTACTTGGGGGACAAATGAGAGGAACTCAAGACTCTGCTATGAATGGCATGGTCCCAAACATGCTCTACCGAGTTGATGGAGTGTGATGTTGCTGTAATGGAATGCTTAGAAGTGAGTGAAAGTGAGCTTGTAAGTGGATGTGAGAGTGCAAGAATGAAACCTTGATGTGATGATGGGTTCTAAAGAGTTGGAATGCAAGTTCAAGGAGTGAATATGAAGGAATGAGGAAGAAATGGCCATATTCAAGTCAGTTGGTTGAAGGAGGCATTACAACTTCATTTCCAATGGGAAAAGTAACGCCTCTATTGGCTCAGCCATAGGAATCTTCCAGGGATGTAAGTGTGCCATGAGGATGTCTACGTGTTGTGTAGGTGTCCCCAAAAAAAATTCCTCCACTGACACACAAAATAGGCTACACGTGCACCACCAACAGCGGGCTTAAGTAAATTTAAGCCTCCAACTTTGGTTTTCTAAAGTGTATAAAGGAAAAAAGGGTGATTGTGCCTAGGGTGCAAATTCGCTCTTATACATTGTGCAAAGGTGAAAGAGGTAAGAAATCCAAATCCCACACCTTTCTTTTTGACACTTATTATGGGAGATAAGCTTCTACATAATAACATGATTGATTTGAGAGCTATTACTATGGTGATGCCTAAAAAAGCGGCCACTACCCCGAAACTCAAGTATGAGCCTCTTAAGAAAGGGATCATGCAAATAGAAAATAAGAAGGCTTCAACCACCGGTCACATTAAGGATCTATCTTTGACCCTCTTCTCATGTTCAAGCCAAATGGTCACGCAAGAAGTAGTTGTGAAAGACATCCCCCCAATGTTTGGGATGTTCCTTTCAAGGTACTTTACAACAAATCATGGTGGATATTTGGCGTTCAATTGGTCTCATCTAATATTGTAGACCAAGCATCAAGAAAAGATGAAGATCATGTCTGAATCCTTGCACCTACAACATATAGCAGACAATGTGGTCCTATGTTTTCAAGCAGCACATACCTCCTTAGAAGGGGAGACATATTTTGTAGAAATGATAGAGGATGAATAGGACATGAGTGAGTGGACCCTTGAAGAGGAGGTCCTACTCAACTAGCTTATTGACTACGACCCATTCAAAAAATTCCATTATATCGGTTTAGGCACTTATGTGATCTTCAATGATGACCAAGTCTTCCCAAAATTGGTAAAAGAATAGGAAGAGCCTATGTTGGCACCACATTTGTTGTTGCACGAAAAGAGTGACCTGTTAATGCCCAATATAATTGCCAGAGTTAACAAATCCATCAGAGGAAGTTAGTCCATGTTGTGAATCTTGAGGGGAGCACTAACCATCTACCAACAAACTCCCCCTTAGTGTTACCTGAGGGGATTCAAACCTAGAAAATTTGGCTCTGATACCAATTGTTGGCCCCATAGTTGTCATTGAACCAAAAGATTGACCTGTTAATGCTTGATACAATTGCCAAAGTTAATAGATCCATGAGAGGTGGTTAGTCCATGTTGCGAATCCTGAGGGGAGCATTGACCATCTACCAACAATCTAGTGATCGAGGTGACAATAATCTATGGATGTTATATTTTGATGGTGCTAAATGAAAGTTTGGTTATGAAGTAGGTGTCTGATTAGTATCTTTTACTGTCTCAGAGACCCTCAAAGCTTTCCATTTCTAGTTCCCATGATCGAATAATGATGCTTAGTATGAGTCCTTGGTCCATGGTTCATTTCTCACATAACGGATGGGCATGAGAGGAGTACAAGAATTCAAAGATTCAGAGTTGGTTGTAAGCCAAGTTCATGGGCAAGTGAATTCTTATAGACATAAAGTATGGGATATGATTGAGAAATTTGAGGTTTTTAACATACAGGTTATTCCATGGTCTTGAAATAATGTTTATGATTGGATGACTTCGATTGGTTCATAATTTGAGCTAATTTCTAAATTAGTGGCAAAGCATAATACACTGCAAGTCATCATCTTACCATCAATTCTTGACAATGATCAAAACTAATAGGTTTTTGATGATGATATTTAGATTGTTAAATTTTTACATAAACCAGGAAAAGATTCCAACCATTCATAGTCTGAAGAAAGAGAGGCTACAGAAGGTCAAGTGATCCAATTGAAGGGTAATAATCTCCCTCGAGGTTTGATTTCTCTTGAAAATATTTTTTCCTATGAAGACACAAGAAATAACAAACAAAGATTCACTACTGATGAGAAATAATATGAAGATCTCAATGTCAAAAATGAGAAAAAGTTAAAAGTCGGAAGAGATGTTCCACAAAAGAATAAAGAGAGACTAAAAGGGATATGTTCTAGATATGATGGGGTTGTAGCTTGGATCTATGATGATCTTAGAGGATATGATCAAGGCATAATCCAACATACTATTAACTTGGTTGAAGGTGCAAATAATTTTTGACAGAAACAAAGGTCAGTCAATCCAAAAGTCAAAGCATTGATGGTATAAGAGCTCACTAAATTAATTGAATCGAGGATCATATACCCGATCAAACATTCCACCTGGCTGTCCAATATTGTACTAGTGTAGAAAAAGAATGGTGATATTCAACTATGTATGGATTTCAGGATTTTGAATAAAGCTTCGCTAAAATATGACTACCCTTTGCCCTTAATGGAGCAGATTCTACAGATTGTGGCTAGATCAGAGATGTTCTTGTTGCTAAATGGTTTTTCAGGTTATAACTAGGTCTATGTAAAGGAAGAAGACCAACATAAATAAATGCTCACTACCAAATGGGGAATGTTCACATGCTCAAAAATGCCCTTCGGGCTCTCCAATGCTAGTGTGACCTTTTAGCGAGCAATGGATATCATTTTCAAGTGATTGATTAATCTAATTATCTTAATATATCTAGATGACATAATGATTTTTTCAAAATCAAAGTATGATCACTTTGATCATCTAGAAAAGTTCTTCCAGAAATGCTAACATTTTGGATTTCCTTAAATCCAAAGAAATGTGATTTCAGAGTGCCTCAAGGAAAGCTTCTTGATTTTGTGGTATCAAAGGAAGGAATATCTATAGATTCTAAAAGGGTGAAATCTATAATGGAGCTACCACTACCAATTAACTAGAAGGGGCTATAGTTCTATTTGGGGAAATTAATTTCATCAACCGGTTCATTTTAGATTTCATGGGAATCACAAGGCCTATCATGTTGATGTTAAAGAGGAATCTAGTGTTCAAATGGATCCCTAAAGGAAAGATGAATTTTGAGATAATAAAGGAAACCATC
Source organism: Sequoia sempervirens (assembly GCA_007258455.2). NCBI lineage: Eukaryota > Viridiplantae > Streptophyta > Pinopsida > Cupressales > Cupressaceae > Sequoia > Sequoia sempervirens. The sequence goes on along the minus strand of VDFB02322083.1, from coordinate 21,175,411 downwards.
TCCACATCCCCATTGTTATCTAACTCAAAATTCTCCAAAGATTTTGTGCTCTATGTCTACAACATCCAACACAACATAGCTTTCATGCTCACTTAGAAGGATGAAGACAATATCAGAGAGCATCTCATCACATTCCACTCTAGGAATATCAAAGGATATGAAGTTAGGTACAATTTTGTTGAGAAGCTTGCTTTTTCCATTGTTAAAATCCTTAATAAATTATGATACTTGGTATCAACCAACAAAATCACTATTCTTGTCACCCATCCTAGTGTTTGGGAATATATCACTGAGGTTGAAATAAATAAAAAGAGGGCCAACTGGATTACCAATATTCTAGAATATGATGTAGGCATTCGACTAACCAAGTTGGTTCAAGGAAGAGGTCTTTGTGAATACCTTGCTCAATAATTAAGCTCCTTGGTGGAGGAAGAGATTGATCAGGCCTATACAAATTGGTTTGAGTCTAACAAGTCATGGATGATAGATTTGGCATGATATATGAAAGAGGGGAAATACTCGACCAAAATTTCACCTCACAAAAGATGCTACTACCAACTGCAAGGCATCAAGTATGTAATAATTGAGGGGATTTTTTTTTAAAGGAAATTATGATGGAATATTGCTCCATTGCTTAGATAATCCACAGGAAAAAAAGGTTTTGAATGAGTTCCATAGTAGTCCTGAGGGTGGGCATTTATCTGCCAAAACCACTACTCTAAGGATAATACAAGTAGGATATTATTGGCCTTCCATATTTTCTGAGGTGCACCATATGGTGTGATAATGTACTTAGTGCAAATATTTTGTTGGTAAGTGGAAGAATTATGCCATGCCACTTAGCTTGATCGTAACTGAGGAAACTTTTTCTCAATGGTGTTTGGATTTTGTTTGAATGATAAATCCTATCTCCAACACTAACCATAAGTGGATACTTACATCAACTGATTATTTCACAAGATGGATGGAGGTCGTTGCCCTAAAAAATTCTAGACATCGAAATTGTTAATTTCCTTGAGGAGATGGTAGCAAAGTTTAGTTTTCCAAAAACTATCATATCCGATAATGCACAAGCTTTGGTGGGTTTTGGGATGTTGGAATTCGCTCTCAAGAATATGGGGTCTACCTCAAGACCTAATCAAATTATTACCCATGGGGAAAGAGGTTAGCAAAATCAGACAAGAAGAACTTGATTAGGTTAATTAAGTGCATAGGGTTAGAACAACAAAAGGAATGGCACAAGCACCTATGAGCCACTCTATGGGCTAAAAAAATCATGCTCAAACAAATCTTGAAGGCCTCTCCATATGAACTAGTGTATGGAAAGGATGTGGTTTTACTAGTTTCTATAGAAATTTTGACATTACAACTTCTAAAGGCTATGGAATTTGAAGAAAGTAGTGAAATGTAAGTGAGGCTCACAAAACTCTTGAAACTTGAAGAAAAAAGGGAAAAATCATATGAAGCCATGATTGGGCGAGAAATAGATAGTCAAACAATGGTTTGATAAAAAGGCCTCTAGCCCAGATTTATGGAAAGGGGGCCTAGTGCTAAAGTAAGATGAGTGCACTACAAAACTAGGTCAACATACAAAATTTGAAGCACTATGGAAGGGTCCCTTCCACATTCACATGTGCAAAGAGAAAAATGTGTATGAGCTAGAAGAAATGGATGACAACATTTTGGATATATCGGTAAATGGTATTCATCTTAAGTTGTTCCATTAAAGCATGCATGTTCTTTTAAAATTTTCATAGTTATGTACCATATGTAACAAAATTGTAGAATACAAATTTATTTTTTACAAATAAGCCATGAGAGTAACACAAAAATAAGTAAAAAAATATTATATTATTTTCATTTAAATATTTTACATTATAATACAAGCTCGAGGTTTTGGGAGAAGCTTGAAGCTTTATCGAGCAAACCCAAAAAGATTCACACTGCAAAAAGGTAAAAAAAAGGGAGGAAACATGCAAAAAAGTAGTAACTTTAAAGTCTCCAACCATCACTAAGTAGTCAAAAATGACACTTTATCAGTTTCTTCTTCTTCTTCTTATTTAATAGGGTGGAAAGGGGGGTGAGCACACAACATAAATATGCTTGGCATGGCACAAACCTCAATCCTCATTACCATGGCTATATACCAAAAACTCAAAGTTCCTTTTCCATTCAAGCCCAAAAAAATGTTCCATGCCATACTCCCTTAACAGGAAGGAGGCCATGGGTCAAGACAGTGAGCGATGCCTCTCAAGGTCCATAGTGTGAAAGTTGGTAAGGAGAGGCAACCAAACCACATCCTCCCCATAATTAACATGCATGGGGAGGTCCATGGCATTCAAAATGCCGCCACCGGGGATAGCCACTTGCACAATCTCGCCAAGCCCATCCAAATATGCAGAATCGAACATGGCATGGAATAATTCAATTATCTAGGGCTTGGTGTTGTCCAAGTCAAGAAGAGAGGCCATGAAGTAGGAGACAACATTGGAGTTGCACCATGGCTAGTTTTCATCTTTCACATAATCCTTGTTGAGCACCCACTTGAATACAACAACAATGAAGCAGTCATAATTCTTCACCTAACACTTAATTCTATTGCTAGTAATATCACCCATGGAGGAATATTGTGGTCCTCATGGTAAGATCTGAATAGGAGTACCTAGGCTAGATGACATAACAATAAACAGGCTAAGGCTAGTGGAGTAGGATACAACAAAGAAAGCTTGCTAACTAAAAGAGCCATTTCAAGTGAATATTTCACTGAGGTGGCTCAACAATTCATAGAAAAGGTGGGTTAGTGAGCTCAACAAATCAAAAATTCATCTCTTATCAGACGGTGAAGGAGAAAATATCAAAGCAATCGAAGGGCGAGAGATGAATCATACAAAAAATATGGCACAAAGCCTTAAGAAATAAATTTGGGTGTTGGGAGTAAATGCTTGCATGTACTAATTGCTACCATGTGTCCATTTTTGTCATCACTATCAACTTTCTTATGAGAAAAGACATTGATTAATGCACTAAAGCTCTAAAAAATTAAATACGTGCATCTTTTTGGAGTATCCTGTATCGCTTAAAGCACACTTTCCAATACATAAAGCTTATTTGTGAAAAAGGTGGTGAGGAGAATGTACTAATTAAATTCTCATGGTGAATTTTCCATTCCCAAGGTATAAATATCCCAAATCCACACGTATGTCCTCATTGGCAGCATTTAGTAAACTAGTGGTAACGATAGTGCATTACTACATGTACATGCAAGAAAATTGAATGCACCCAAAAGAAAATTTTTGCTAACTAGAAAAAACAAAAAGCAGTTGTTTCTTTGGAGAAGCTCTCTATAAAATTTTAGCACAACAGTGGTGGAAGCATCAAAATCTAGTAGACAGGCTAGATTTTCATCTAAAAAACTAGGCTACATCAACATTTTTGGGAGGGATTCATTTTCTAAGGCCCCAACAATGAAAGAGCAACATTTTTCCCACACCAAAACTATACAGGTAGGTGACCACATTAAAAAATAAGTCATCCTAGATTTCGTAGAGAATATTTTTGACCCAAGGTTGGTGGAGAATCCTAAAAGCCTTAGGGAAGGGGCATTACAAAGAATGGTCAAACATGGGGCAATAAAAGGTTTTGTGCTACAACTCTAGAATTGTGGTTTTCCATAATTCATGTTGCCCAGTATTGTACACCCATGTCTAGAACTGTTGGATGCATGTGTTAAGAGGTTTGAAAATGAAACAAGGGTTATAGTTGGTGGCAGGATAATGGTTACAATCAGTGCAGTGGCCATCTAGGATATGTTATGTATCCTTACTAATTGGGGTGCTGAGAGCTTCGACCAAGAAGTGATGGAAGAGTTCTAGAGAACTAGAACTAAACAATTGAATTTTTATGAAGATGAAACAAATGAGAGCCTAGAAGGAGGTCAACTCCTCTTCCCTCTATCACACAGAAAGTTCAAACAAGATGTGCAGGTCATTTTTGCAATGTTGTCCAGTGTCTACGACTATGATGATGATGAAACGATTTATCCTTTCTAGATGGGGTTGGATTTTATTCCTAGGAAAGAAAAGAGACAAAAATATTTCAATTTTTTTGAAGTAAGAGCTGAAAGGATGTTGGAACAATTAAGAAATTATGGTACCGAGTGTAAATTTAGGTATTCTTCTTTCTTGGCACATTTGATCTTGCATCAAAACTCTGAATTTCTTGAAAGACACCTGTCACTGTTTAGGTTTGACATAAAAGGGTCGTACCAACCAATTTCAGCTTGGACCCATGTGCTTTCAAGGGAATGGGATTATTATTGGTTTGTGGATTACTTCATGAGGCCAGTGCTCATAGAGTTGTCCCCATGCCCTTCGAGTTGTTTTTCCTTTGAAGTCTTGCACTAGATGAAAAGCTCACAGAACTCGCTAGATTATTTTTTGGGAGCTAATTTTTCCTTCATCAAATTCCATGGTTTTGTCGAGGTGCATTTTAGGCTCCCTAAATTTGTAATAGATAAGATTTTTTCTTTGGAGGCATGCCATCAGGAAACTATCGCCAACAATGCCTATGGCACCAGAAATCACAAGACAACACTTTCCCTGATTCTGCTCAACATTTCCAATAGTCGAGTAACACTAATGAAAAGGAAGGAGCAAGAGGTGCTTACTAACAAATTGGCATGACTAGGCCTAGTCCTCATTTGTGATGCATGGAGCTACAACCTGATAAGGCACCTCCTAACCATAAGGCATGAGAGATGGGAATACTTTGAATCAAGAATGAACCTAACCAAATAGAGATTGGATTTCTACATCAACTTAACCTCCATACCATTCGATCAGGCACCATGGCTTGAATTTTATGTCAAGACAAAAAAATACCAGTAGAGCCTCTTGATGGGAAAGTCCCTCAATATGAAACTAAAGCACCTCTGATGTTTGGAAAGAAAGAAAGAAGATTTCAAGAGGTTCTGACAAGAAATTAAGAGCCTCAATGCCATGTATGGGGATGTTCAGCCACATGATGTAAGGTTCGACCAAATTTATGATATAGAGGAAGACATTAAGGATAGTAATCCTAAGTCTGATCAGGAGATTGAACCAAAAGGGCTTCTTCTCTACACTTCCTAGCTTGAGGAGCCTGACATAGGAAAAGGGAAAGGAAAGGGATTGAAACAAAAGGAATCATAGGTCACATCTTGCATTAACACCTAATGGAAAGGAAAAAGGACCCGATGGTCCCCAAAAAGGTCTGTTGCAGCTACCAAAGGTCAAGTTCCAGTGGGATCGATTGCCAAGGGATTTGAGTCAGCCAGTTCTTCCCATACAAAGAGGAGATGAGTCTAGGACCTAGGTGGACCCAATGCATTAGGTAGAGGAGAGGAAGAGGTGGAGTATGCTCTGCCAAGATATTTGACTTCAATGGCCTAGTTAAGTTTTTCTCTCCCTCTTCTTTCTGCCTCTACATATTTATTTGTCCCTCTACCCTCATCTATTGAAAAGAGTCCTCCATCCATAGATTTTGATCTTTTCATTTTGAGCGAACCCATAGCCATATCCAACAATGAAACCCATGAAGAAACCCCGTGTGTTGAGCAAGCATCATTTGCAATTTATTCTTTAATTTCCCTATCAAGGGCCCCAATTGAAAATGTTGAAGCATCCATGTTGCCAGTTTCACGAAACCCATCTGCTTCTACAAAAAAATGTCTCTCTTTCCACTGACTTCCCCTTTCACTCTGATGTGTGTTCCCCCCTCTCAATCCCCATATGGCATCCCACCATTTTCCATGATAACAATCCCTTTTGCCTCTCCGTAATCTCATACAGCAAAGGCTCTTCCTTCTGTCACCCTTTTCAGTCTCCTTCTAGGTGCTTCTATTGCTACATAGAGTATCGACACCCCATAGAGTCTTCAAAGTCATTTGGATGCGATGAAGCAGTCTCGAAATGCTAGAAAATAGATATTATAGATAAAATTCGTGGCACAACTAATTGCTTGAAAGATTGAAGATTGTTTCAATGAAGAGAAAAATTCCCTGTTGATTGCTACTATGGAGCCTCTAGCATCTAAGCCATAAGTAGAAATGTAGATTAAAGATTATGAAATCAGACCTATACACCTTGATTTAAGTGAAAATATCCTGCATGACAAACTAGTTCTGGCTAAAGCCACTTAGAAAGTGGTCTACACTAATTATGAGAAGTTGAAAAAAAGATTGAAGAAGCATGAGCTAGAGTTGGAAAATTTAAAAGACACGGTGAATAGGTTGTAGGAAGAAATCAAGGGCAAGGATGTGGAGATAGCTTGCACAAGGTAGTGGTAGAGTCAGCAAGGGGAAGCAACTAGGTTGCTCGAGGTCCAAAGTGACCAAAATTAGCTTCATACCGAAATAGAAAAGTTGAAGGGTGAGGTCACTACTGAACATGAGACAAATGAAAAACATTAATGTGACCAAGAGAATATGCAAAAGGAATTGGATAGAATTTGATCTTAGGCTTCCGACAATCTCCAGAAGGCCCAAGCAAATATGGAAAGGGAAAAACAAGAGAAGTAGGAGATTGATTCTATTTTGTAGACTCGCAAAGAAGAGGTTGAAAAGATGAACTCTAAGCTCATAAATTCCCTCTAGGAGAAAAGCTGATTGGAGGAGAACATAAAGGCAAGAGAGACTCAATTCCAATAGGATTTGGTTGCGGTACAAGGATTCAGGATCCTCCTAATATTGAAAATACCGGTATCCATGCATTGGGAAAAAATCATAGTTATAGTTGTTGCCTTGAAGCCAGTCTTCCAATTTTTTAGGGATGCTTAGGAATTAAATGAGAAGGTTGGCTTGATGGTTGACCAAATTCTACATATATATGCTCCCTAAGCCATAGAATCAAAGAATTTGATCTCTAGGTTATGTAAGGCCACCAAAGAATTTTTAAGAAATGTAGGAATTCCTAATCAAAGGGCCTCAACGAAAGCAAGTGAATTCTTCAACTTTCACATGGTTGCTCAAAAGGCAAGGATCATTAGGAATCATTGAATAGGAAGGTTAATGAGATCAAGAAGGAGTTCAAAGTTCTGCTTGATTCCGAATTAACTTCCCTTTTCTCATTTGATGGAGAAGTGCTATCAATTGAGTAGATTGTCGATGTGATTAGGCTCAAAATAAAGACTTCCACAACACTCTCAGGTCTAATCCCATTTCCCACTATTTAGGAAAATGAGAAGGATATACTTCCCCTTTCTTGGATTTATTATTATGTTGAGGATGTTTCATCAAGGTGGGGAGGGGTTTCTTTTAAGGAAGTACACGAATTGGATCAATTATATGAGATTCTTTGCAATCTCATCTAGCCCATTGATTTGGATTGGGAAGTCTAGAACTCCACTTTCCTCAAACTCCATGAATTACTAGAGCTCTAGCTTCATACCTCTGCAAGTGAAGGCCCCGTATGAGTCACCAAAATTGTAAAGCAAATTTTCCTTTAATATTATTGGTTTTTGACCCTTACTCTTTTTTGCTTCAGGGTGAATCCGGGCTCAAAAGTGAAGATTTATCCTAAAGGATCACAACATGCCATGTGGTGGTTGCATGACCTTTATATATTGTTTTCTTTTTGGGCACAAGCTAGGGAATTTGTTAGCTAGGCAAGGATTTTCTTCAAAGCTATTCTCACAAATCTAAGATTTCTTGCTCGCTTGAAACATCATTTATTCACATCCAGCAGTTTGTATTTTTCCAGAGTAATCTCTTTGAGAGGAGTTTTTTCATAACATGATGGGTGTCTTGATTTTGGGGTGGAGCCTTCAAGTTGGCATTGTTGGCCTCTATGGTTGATCGATCATATTTTTTTCAAACTATGATTGAAATATGATTGTTCTCTAACAACTATCTCCTCTAAATATCTAAAATTGATTAATAAAGTAGATGAGACTTAGAGTGAAGATTGTTGTGATCTAATCAAGGTCTAGGATCAGATTGTGGGCTATCTGAACAAGGCATCTGGTATTTTATGCTTCTAAAATATTTGTGATGGTTCTCTCTTCTTTCGGTTATAAATAGGGGTTGGCAGCATGGGTAAAAGAGTTAGAAAAATTGATTGAAAAATATTTTTGAAGGATGTAGATCTAGTAGGGAGTTAATAATTTTAGAAGTATAATTTTTTATAGAATATTGTTCTTCTTTGGCATGTTATATTTTTAATCCAAACTATCATCTGATTGGCATCCAACCTTTTTTGTAGTTCATCTATTACTGAAGTTCGATCTATTTGGGAGAAATCTTTGGAATTGTGCATGTTATGGCCTTTGTAAATTTTCTTGTTTATATTTCGTTCATGTTAGAAAGATTGTGTTAAGTCTTCTTTGATAGTTTAGATAGCTAATTTTCATATTATAGTCCTTAACACAATATTTTCCATAGCTAATTTTCATTTCTTTCTACCTTTTCCCCCAAAACACAAAGAAGAGCCAACTTTCTATAAAAATATCAGAGGTCATGTTCAGTGAGGCACAAATTGGTCCCCCACTCATTGAATTCCCCATAAGGCTGTTGAAGAAGCGTAATCTTTGATGATCAACAATAATAGTCCTTGTGTTGGAAGTATTTTCTTTTATATATTTTTGAGGAATCTCCATCTAAGAGAGAGTATATAGTAAGGGGGAGTCTATTTAGTTTTAGGATATTATAAATAGAATATTTCATGCCCTTTTCCCTTGATGTCAAAGGGGGAGAGAATTATATGTATGTTACCATCAATGAAAAAGGGGGAGATTTTTGGCGATAATTGTTTTCATTGATTCCAACCCTATTTGGGTTGTCATTGATGTCAAATGTATTGTTGAAGTATGTTTATACTCTAGATTTGGTTGTAGCATAAGTTGATATGAGTTGAGGCATGCCTATAGGACAATATAAGGAAGAATGGTGATCTAAGTATGTTGTGGAGGATGATACTCATGTTCTAATTTTTCTATAATATGTCTACCTTGATATCCTTTTGGGTTTATGTATTGCATATTGAAGAAGATTGGATAAGGCACTAATTGTGTATAAGCTAAGATAGTATCATGAATTTTTGGTCCACATCCATCCATTGTGAAATATTTTGTCTTACAGTTCAAATGAAATGATGTCCATGCTATGAGATACTATATTCAAAGAATCAAGTATTCACACTTTTTTTAGTCAAAATTATAGTTGGGAGTGTTCTATTATGTTCCCTAATAGTGTAATGTAATGATAAAGGTTGGTTGAAATTATTTTCATTCCTTCAAAGATTTAGGTTTTTTCTTGTGGCTTGGAGGAAATGATCAGTAGTGATCATTACACATTATATAATAGTATCAAGTTTTTGGAAGATCCACAAGCTTAACTTTTAATTAACAATGTGTTACAATTGATCAAGAATGCTCTATTTCTGCATTTCTAGTAAGATTCTTCATCTACACCAACATTTAATGATCAAATATTTCTGGAATTGGTTGTAGGTATATTGTGGATTACTTACACTATTCATATCTTGATCTGCATGGTGTTTTTAATATCTTTACAGTGGTGTGAAGTCAAGTATTAACAATATTGACTGTTCTTGTACTATTTGGGTCAACATGACTTGGTTTCTTCATTTGCAATTGATACTGATCAATTAATATCTTTTTGGAGAATGTGTGGTAATAGTCTTAGGCTTTAACATAGTGCGTGTTGATTTTCATTAAAATTTATTTTATTTCAATGGATATGTTTTGGTGCCAACCTATGTAATATCATTTTCTACATCTAAGGGTCATCTTTTAGTCGACTTAATTGGAGGTTTTGTATTGTTGGAAATGATATTTATAGAAGGAAAAATCATTTGTGAAGTGATATGTGTCTGTTGGATGTGAATTAAGTAGAATGTTAAATATGAAGTGTCTGAAATCTGTATGATGGTGTAAAATGTGTGAAAAAGGAAATGCAATATTAACATAAGTTAGATGCCTCATCTATAGCTGGTTAATCTTAGTTTATTATCATAATTTTCATGTACCTTTCTCTGAGGTAGTGAGTCTCATTAAGCCCTCTATATATATTTTTCCTAAAGTTGTCTTTTCTTCAATGTTTGCAAGTCAATAGGTAGTGAGCCTTAAACTACATTTTAAATCCTTTTAATCACTGAGCTTTTATATTGTGAGTTAACTCTCACTCTGGTTTTCCTCTCATTTGGTTTTCTATAAAAATCCTAATGTTATTGTCTCATAGATATTTTTGTTTTTGTTGTTCTTTCAGTTCATGTGATGCGATGTTTTATTTGTAAATTGGAATGTTTTAATATATGTTGATTCACCCCCCTCTCAACATTGCTTTGTGTTAAAAAATATGGTAAAATGCGATGTGAATAAAAGCGGATAATGGAACATAGGATTGGATAGTAGAGATTAGTTGGATGGGCTAGGAGACGATCACATAACATAGAGTGAAATATTAGAGATTAATGGGAGGGGATTAGGATGGGCTAGGAGACGATCACATAACATAGAGTGAAATATTAGAGATTAATGGGAGGGGATTAGGAGGGAATAATGGAACATAAGAGGAATTAAGAGAAGATAATGGGACAAGACTAGGCTGGGATAATGAAACAAAGGGTGAAATAAGAGAGGGTAATGGGATATGAATAGTAAGATATAGTGGAACATATGATGGACTAGTAGAGATTAATGGGGTAAGATGGGATGGGATAATAAAATATAGGGTGAACTATTAGAGGTTAATGGGATGGAATTATGAGAGAATAATGGAGCATATGGTGAATTAGGAGGTATCTAGGATTTAACTATAGGACATGAAGTGGGAAATTGAGGTGTGTAGTAGTAATGGAGAAGAAAGCTAGTCAATAATAAGTGGAAAGAAAGGATTCTTGTAAGGGTATGGGTATATGATGAAATGCGAAGGGAGGTGGTATTATATATAAGAAATAACAGGATAATACCAAGAGGGGATAATGGACCATAGGGTGAAATAAGAGATGGTACAATTGGATGGGAATAGAATGGGATAATGGAACATACTATGGACAAGTAGAGATTAGTGGGATGGGTGAAGAGGGTATAACAAAACATATGGTGAACTATTAGAGGTTAGTGAGATGAAATTAGGAGGGAATAATGGAACATACGGTGAGTTAGAAGGTCTCTATGGTTTGACTATAGGGCACAAAGTGGGCACTTGAGATGTATAGTAGTAATAGATAAGAGAGTTGGTCAATAATTAGTGGAAGGAAATATTTTTTATAGGGATATGTGTATAAGATGAAATTTGAAGGGAAATGGTATAATATAGAAGATATAATGGGACAAGACCAAGAGGAGATAATGAAACATAGGGTGAAATAATAGAGGGTACAATAGGATGTGGATAGAAGTTGGCAATGGAATATAGTATATGGACTAATATAGATATGTGGGATGGGATAAGAGGGTACTAGAGAAAATAGGGTGAACTGTTAGAGGTTAATAGGATGGGATTATGAGGGAAAAATGGAGCATAGGGTGAATGAGAAGAAGACAATAGAATAAGACCAAGAGGGGATAATAGGGGAAATAAACAAGGGTAATGGGATGGGAATAGAAGGGGATAATGGAACGTATAATGGAATAGTATAAATTAATGAGATACACTAAGATGACATAACAATGCATAGGGTGAACTATTAGAGGTTAATGGGTTGGGATTAGGAGGGAATAATAAAACATAGGGAGAATTAGTAGGTATCTAGGGATTAACTATAGGACATTAGTAATAGAAAAGAAAGTTTATTTATATTGATAAGGAAAGGTTTATTTTATGGGTATGTGCATAGGATGAAATATGGAGGGAGGTATTCTAATGTAGCATAAGGCGTGAAAGGTTGGGCTATGCTATATAAAATGGGTAAAATACATGTGATGGTAAGAATGGAAGAATGATGTGTATATTTAATGGTAAATATATTTAGGATCTCACCAAACCAAATAAACATGTCATCCCCTAAGAGATATAGAAAATAATACATCATGTTAGATTTCTTAGAACATAATCCATTCACATCACATGTCCTATACTATTCATGTTTGGTTAAAATGTGTGGTGAGGAGGAGGATACAAGTGATAGGTTGTGGGATGGTGGAGGTAAGATTTAACTTGGTTAAACATATGACATAGACTCAAAATTAGCATGAAAGAAACTATGTTGGAGACCATTTACCACTTTGATCTACCATCACAAAATTTAACATGCTTCCCAAAAAATTATTGTAGAGAAATTGGATAGATGAATGCTACTAGTAATAGGGAATCCAAGGGATATGACAAGGTATTATTGGAATCATGGGATCATATCTCAGTAGTGAATAAAAAGCAAGGTGATAACACTAAACCTTTTAGTATAAAGAATGTGCTTTAACTTATTTACCTACCAACTATAAGAAGAAAATAGTCAATTAAAACCTATAGTGTGAATGATTTTTGTGAGACTATAATATGAGAATCAACACCATAGATAATATGCATTATACATAGAGCAAGGATTTAGGAACTCATAATTTAAGGTCCTATGGTCATTTTACCAAGAAAATTTCTTCCAAGATTGACATGGACTTCTTAAAAAATAAACTTTATAATCATTCAAACTATCAAACTATCAAACTTCAAATTGATCAATGGAAAAGAGGGTGTACTTTCAAATTTGAGATTTTATTTCTCAATTGCATAAAATCATCTCATTCATTCTCGACTTCATGTTCCTCCATTAGTTGAATTTTTTTTATCCAATTTACTCATTAGATGTTGAATTATTTATCACTTTAATCGAATTGGTTAAAATAATTAACAATTGTTGAACTCATACAAAACATGAAAAAAATCGTTCAAATTCTTCAAAACATAGAAATAATCATTCAAATTATAAAATTAAATTTAAAACATACAATTCTAATCTTCTATATAAATAAAAGAAGAAACAAGTAATATATTTGTCAATCACTGATTGGAATTTATTTATAATAGAAAGAATGTGTTTCTATGTCAAATAAAGTACTATTTCTAGGTTAAAATAGAGCATGTGGGTCCAAACCCATGAGATTCACATGCTTTTTGACTGCTCATTATTTTTCACATAATTTTTTTTCCCACATTATAATATGCAATTTTTATAGCACTAACACATTATGATGCACTTGTACTATGTGATGCCTCATTTATCTCCAACCCAAAGGATTGGAATTTATTTACAATACCCAAAGGCATGTTTCTTTTGAAATATAGAAAAAACCTAAATGCTAAGCATGGTTTCCATCAAGGTTTCACATCTGTCAATATTGATATGAAAAAATACAACAATAACATCAAGATCTCTCTTGCATATATAACAATTTTTTTGCATTTCCAATATATTAAGGATTTGATATTAAATTTCTTTTGTTAGTGTTTGATTTTTATGCCAAAAATCTATGTATAGTATTTTTGTGTCATTTTTTATTTCATTTATCGATTTGGAAATAAATTTTTTTTAAATCCTACACTCTATTCTAAATATTCAAAAAATCATTTTTCAATTATTTTTCAAAAACAAAAGAAGGAAAAGGCACACTCAAACTATCATTTTTAGGAAGGGTCTACTTTCTAGATTGATAAAAAATAATATATTGATTAAAATTAGTAAAAAGAGAGGGGGAAACTCTTTGGTGAAATGGTGGGGTTTCTTGCCAGTAGTGCCAACAACCAAGGTTCAAACCTCATGGGATCAATCTCTACCATGTCAAAAATTGAGATTGGGGGAGACCCTATGGTGAAATGGTGGGGCTTCTTGCCTTTAGTGCCAACAACCAAGGTTCAACCATACGGGATCTCTCTCTACCATGTCAATAATGGAGATTGCTTACCCCAATTTTTTGCCTCTTACCAAAAAAGTTTCATTCAATAAAAAAAAAACTTTAAAAAAAAAATGGCGATGTCTACTCTAAATTTTTTTGTGACTTCTGCAACCTTTGCATCCTCTGTCAGCTTCAAATTGGACCAATGCACGATTTTGTCTATGAAAAATCGTATCTTGAGCGAATCTATGGGTGTGTCACCATCTTTTGCTTGCCCGAATGTGGAATTCGTGGCTCTCTTGGTCGCGCCTGTGCACTTGCGACTATTCAATGGCTTGCCTCATCGATCTGATGCTCTCTTAGACTCACAACACTTAGTGGATGTTGGTTGGTGTCTGGATGTCAGTGGTATGAGATCAACAGCTTCTCACTCTATGGTGTATGGCTCTCCGAATAAGGGTGCTAGCAGTTCATCTAGGGGTGGCTCAAAGAAGAGTTTTGCGGATGCCCTAGCTGAGTGCTCCTTTCCTCAGTGATGCAAATATTTGGTATTTGGTGTGTCCCCTTCCACGCTTAAACTTGATACCTCTTTGTATTTTTGCGATGCTTCTGTTCACCCACCCTTTCCTATTTGACATTTGGCCTCTACTTCAGAGATTTTCCTTGATGAATTGGCCTGCGACAGAGAAGATTTTTTTGTGGAACATGCTCTAATTTTCTGTTTTATGAAGGTTTGGCCTAAACTTTGTGATCTACATTCATGGATTGATGTGACTTGGAAAGATTATCTCGAAGAAGAAATCAATATATATCCATGTGCGAAGGGGTTCTTTATCTTAGAATTTGAATCTAAGGATGACAGAGAAATGGTGCTCAAGACTGGCCCATGGTTTTACCGTGGTAATTTTTTATGTATGAAGCCGCGGTTCCCCTCATTTGATCCACGCATAGAGACTTTTTCAACAGCTTATTTGTGGGTCTTTTTACCCTACCTCCCATTATAGTTTTGGGAGATTGGTTGCTTGAAGGCGATTGGCAATGGATTGGGGAAATATCACAGCATCTCAAAGGAGACAATCAACTATGAAAATTTGACATTTGCTCACTTATGTGTTGAAATGGATGCCTCAAAAGGTCTTCTGGCATAAATTTATCTCAAAGTAGGTGAGAGATGATGGTGCCAATCAATAGACTATGAAAAGATTGCATTCAGATGCAGAATTTTCTTTGCCACAAAACATGGTACTGCTCAGTGTAGGCATAGGCATGGGGAGGTACAAGCGAACAATGCTCCTATTTGCAAACCCTCATGGTGGGAAGGAGCTAATTCATGCCATTATTCTATTTCTCCTCCTTTGAAGACTGCAACTTCTCCCTCTCCCACTTCTCAGTGCTTGGTTCCTCCCCCGTCCCCTAACTTGATGGTTGTTGTCATTATAGATCCTCCCCTATCATTGGCAGATGCCAACACATTGTCTTCCCCTCATGTGACCATTTCGCAAGATAAATACTTTGATGCTAGCATGGCCAAAGTCTCCTTGTCTTTTCCAGAGATCACACAGTCGGGTCTCCTCAACAAGGTTGAGGTTTCTAATTTTTCTCCTGCAGCCACTTGCAATAATGATGGGAAGATTGGGAGAGAGTGTACTGATCCTAACTATGCCTATGAGATAGAACAAGGTTGGACTAAAGTTAGGTGGAAGAAACCTCTTCCCTCTATCCGAATGACACTAAGCTCTGCAAAGAAAAAGATTTATTGTTGATCATGTATGCTTTTGGTTTGGAATGTCCATTTTGGGTCATCTTGTATTGCACCCCTATTGTCAAGGCATGATTTTAATCTCTTTTTGGATTAGTATTTTATGGGAGCTATCCCCCTTGACAGTACTTACCTATAAAAATAAATAAATAAAATAGTAAAAAGAGGCATAAAATACATGATGTTAGGTAATTTTCTATCAAAGCATTTTTTGAAATTCTTAAAAAAATTAACATTTTAGGAGGAGTACATAAGATGCTATGTTATATTTTTTGATAAAAATAAGAGGAATTTATGTGCCCCCCCATTTAAACCTCTTAATCTACACTATTTTTTATAAAAAAATAGTAGTTTAGAAAGTAGAATTTGAACACTATGAATTTTATTTTTTGTTGCATATTCAAATTTTGAGTGTGGCTATCTTTAATTTTTTGTGGTGTTTTGGTCTTCATTTCCATGCACATATCTAGATGAAACCTATAAATTATAGACATCTCCTTTAGGTGAGGAAGAACCAAGATCCACTTTGGTAATATTAAAATATGTCTCTATTGTTTCATTTATACTCTTTTCTACTATTGGATCTTCTACTTCCACATATACATTCCCAGATGCATGATCTATCATCAATCTAAATGTAGGTTTATCCTTTTCAGGCTTGGGAGGATTTCACAGTAAATCAACAACATCATCAAACTAAGGAACAATCATTATCAATGATTTTCCTTTTATTTGACAAAGCTTGTTGCAACTAGGGAGAAGAAGGACCAAGTGAAAGATTCAAATCATTTGAGAGAGATAGATAAGGTATAGTAGTTGGAGTGGTGAAAGGAGGAATAACATTATGAAAAGATATACTCTTGTGAGGGAGGGGTGGAATTTGGTGGGATTGGGGCCGTAAGATAAGATAGTGAAGAATAATAAATGAGTGATGAGTGTGGTGAAGTAGAAAAAAGGATATCAACTTGTGCATTAAAAATATTAATATTTTATTGTTGATCATCATCAAGAGGGGATTATCGAAAAATGAGGAGTATTCTTTTTCTTTTTCCACATGAATAAGATAAAGTTTCTTATTTTTCACCTCTAATTTATTTATTTTACCTTTTGGATCTTCTCCACATGAGTCTTTGGGAACCTTTTTATTTGAGGGTTCCTCACCATAATCTCCTCCTTGAGTAGCTTTTTGATATCTAATTAAGGGAGAAGAAGAAGAAAACATTGCTTGTTTATATTCCTCCTTCTTTGAAGGGTTATATTTATTTGAGTCTTTAGTAATTATTCTCTCAATACATATTTTCTTTTACTCATTCTTCTAACCTCTATTTAAAATAATATATCTTTCAATAAATATATTTAATTTAAGTATTTTTCCAATTAATCAGTGGGAGTGGCTACATTTGAATATTTTCAAAATAAATTAGGATCAATTAAATTTTACCATAATCTTCAATTCCTTTAATATCTTTATCTAGACTAAAGCCAATAATTTTCCAAAATGTGAACATCATCTAGTGTATTCTTCTTACTTCATAATCATCTTCACAATCTTCTTGAAAATCTTTAATTTTAGGATAATGGTAGTACCTAATTGTAAGACACAAATAATTTTTAATATAATATTTTCTATCAAAAGGAAATCTCATGGTATGTAAATACATAGTGAAATTTACCAATGATCATTCAATATTTTATGCATTAGAGGTTGATTGCACCTATAATGAGTAAGTCCAATAATAAAAGGAATTCCCCCCTTCTTCCTTTTTGTACATCTTTTATTTATTTCACTAATGGGTATGTGCAGGATCATCATGGAAAAAATAGGCCCTTAAGTGGCAAAAAATTCAGAAAAATCAGAGTTAGGCAACTTGACGTAAAACTTTGAATAAGTTATCTATATTATTTCAAAAATATGTAAGAATAGAATCTATAGAAAATTAAATGTAGTTTCTAAACTACTAGGTTTATTTAGAAAAAAAAAAAATCTATTTGGTGGAAATTTGAAATTTCAATGCAAGAGTACTTAAATTTCAAGGAAAAAAAAAAAGAAGTAGGTGTCTTTCTAACCACCCTAACCACAATAAAATGATATTATTTTTTTACAAGATTTTAGATATAAGTAGAGGACTCATGTCCCGATGTGACACATATTTTTTTGTAATTTTTTTCCAAGTAAATAATTGATTATGAATTTTTATTACAACTTTTAAAAAATATAAAAACTCATATGTTTGACCACTTTAACTTGGTCAAAACTTCATGAAATTTCTTTTTTCTTTTTTTTTTAAATCCTATAGTATGCAAAGCATAGAATGTGACACATGTTTCAGACTCAAAAAATGTGATAATGTTTGAAAGCTATAGATGTTTTTCAATCAGCCTATCAATCAGGACTTTAGTTGTAATTCAAATAGAAAATGAATAATAATTATTTATTAAATTCAAAGTAAAGCATAATTTATATTCGTGAAAAGTTGAGAATCTCCTTTAAAAACCCTTTTCGTTTCATCAATTTTAAGTAAAAAAAAAGTCATTAGCCACATACCCTACACATACCCATCATATCGCCACTTTTTGGCCCATCATGATCCTGCACATACCCTAATCTATATATTTACCTCTATGAGAAAAAACTTATCACTTACAAATATTAGTAATATGAAAGGGAATCCATGAAGTTTTCAAAGTTGAATACAAATAAATTTGAAACTTTTATTGAAATAACTCCCATAGGTAGTATTGAATACAAGTAAATTTGAAAAAATTAATGAAATAACTCCCATAAGTAGTGTGACATAGATTTTAGGAACCAAAAGTGCTAGGCTCTCTTCCTAGGGTTTTAGACCTAGAAAGAGAGAGATTAGGGCTCCTAAAATGCTTATGGACATTGAAATTAGGATGTATGCAATGTGATGTGATATAAATGAACTAAAATAAATTTAGTTGACTGATTAAAATGATCTAAATGAATGTTAAAGTGCAATTTAAGCTATGTTTGAAAACACACTATGATATGCAAACAACTATGAAAAATGAAATTGATAGAAATATGCACAGCATAAGGTATAGGGTAAAATTTGAGTGCACCTAGATGTTGTATGAGCTTTCTGGAGTGTCTGGAATGCTGATGAAATTTTTTGATTTTTCATAGTCGTACTCATTCGCCAAGGGTGGTGAATCAGTCCTACTATTGAAAAAGTGTAAGGAACTAATTTTTGACAGCCAAGAGTTGATTTCTGACAAAATGAAAATTTTTAGATTTCAAGTGAGACTCATTCACCAAGGGTGGAGAATCAGTCCTCCCCATGATTTCTGGAAAATCAGGAGACAACATTGCTACACCAGATTTGGCAATATCTGAATGTTAGGTTGTCATGGTCAATTCTGCAGAAATCAGACAAAAAAACTCAAAATGCTTGAAAAGATGATGATTGAGTTGAAGAGCCTAGTTGACTTGAATTCCACTTTTCAACACCTTTAAACTTGTTAAATCTACAAAAAAAAGCTACAAATACACATGCACAAAGGGGAAAAATGTTGGAGGGTTAGTGAATAGGGGCTTGCCTTGGGCAAACCCCACTTTGGTAATCAAACCCAACAGAAATGAATGAAATGTAAAGGAAATGATAAATTAATAACATGAAAGTGTTACTAACTTACCAAATCCTTGAATATGCAAATCTGAAGTGATGTTGATGGTTGTTCCAAAGTGCTTGAATTGATGATGCAAAATGCTTGATTGCTTGAATGAATTAGAAGATTGAATGCTTGAATGTGGAGATTGCTTGAATGTGTTAGGAGATATAAAATGAGGTTAAATTCACATATTTATACAAATATTGTGCCTTACTATCCGTTCATACCTCATCGCAGGCCGACATGAAGTGAATTCAAGTAAAATTCCAAATGAAATTTTGAAATATTTTGAATTTGGGGTCAAGGGGGACTCATTCGCCACCCTTGGCGAATGAATCCCACCTAGGATCCAAAACCAACTATCAGAAATAATGTTGTTTGTTAGGATAGGACCCAAAAATACACTTAATATAAGAATGTGAGGGCATAAAGAGACAAAATAAAGCATGAGAAGGGTGTAAATAGTGAAAACATGCCTAGAAAAGCATGAAATCTTGTTACAAGACTTTACAACACTTCAAAATAGGACTTTTTAATGAATGGAAAAGTGGTTTTTAGGTGAATTACATTAAATAGAGTCTAGAAGAATGTAGAAATGTCCTACAACACTTCACAAAACCTTCACAAGACGTTATTTGAATTTTAGCACCAAAATAAGCATGTTCAATCCAAGATACATCAAAAAATTAAAGCAACATAGTTCCAACACTATGAAACAAGACCTAAAATACCATGAAAATGACAAGGGTCCATTTTTTGATGATACAGGTAGTATTCAAATTTGTTGCTTTAGATAATAATTTTTACCCATTATTTCCTTGGAATTCCCTAATACTAAGCATAGTGAATGCATCATTCCCTCTCTTAAATATTTTATTTAATTATGCTCTAGTTGTAGTTGTGAATAATGATTATATGTGTGTATTGAATATTATCATATACTCATCTCATAACAAGTATTGGTCAATATTTTATGCTAGCAATAGTATAGAACAAATATGAAGAAATGTAAAAGTGATTATGAAACTCAAAATTAGTAAATTGATCATGCAAATTTTATTGTTATTAGTACTTTCCAAATCAATAAATTTTTTTCCAATATAAATCAAAATAATTAAAAGATACTCCCATTCCTCAAAATCATGGGTATCTTCATTTCTAACTATTCAATGAAGAAAAATAATAAAATCACAGATATCTTTAATGAAATGAGATATATGACGAACCCTTGGCAATTAAGATTTCCCTTTTCTAGGTACCAATAACCAATTCCTTGCTATGAATTTATGGCTTGAACTTTTAATTTATATGAAACATTGGAATGCAACAATTTTATCAATATCAACAATGTTTATCTTTGATAGGTATTTTGAGTGTTTTATGACATACATACCATCTAATCTAGCCACTAACATAGAATATTTCATTCTAATTTCCCTAGTTTGAGAATACCAATAATTTACACACTCCAAAACTAGGTCAATACATTTTACTACAATAGGAAAACCATGTAAATGAAGAAGTCCACTTTCAAAAATATTTTGTATAATAGGAGGTTGATTTCCTTCTTCCATCCTCTTCCAAAAAAATTCATGGTTAACATGACCCATTTTGTATCACCTATCTCAAGAAGTGTAGTTTCCAAAACTGACACATATCCCAAGTATTTGTATTTCGTGATTATTAAATGTGTAAATGTACAAAGGGAATGAATTTGGGTTTTCAATAATAGGATATTAACTAGAGCCATAGGGAGTGTGTATTTCATACAAAGTGTGAGGATAACAATTAATTTTCATAGAATAAATTTCCTTTCCATTTCTCTTAGGTATTTTTGTTTCACTATTATGGGAAAAACCAAACTAGATCCTCCAATGTAAGGGATTTGGGTTGAACAAGACTATAAATCAGTTTTTCAAATAACTAGATAAAATAAAGAAAAGTGCAAATAACTCTTTAGCTTCACTTAATTGTAGTTGGAGATAAAAAGGTACCACATAATTAAAAAAAATTAAGCTCAAATTGTGAATTAGGGCATGTGAAAATATTTTCCTTCTTACTTAAATTATCTTTAGTAATTTATACCAATATAATATTTTATGGCATCCCATCATCACTTATAGATTTCATTTATTTTATGTTTTTAGTATTTGGTCCACAAACTCATGATATTTTTAGCTTTGAACAAGGTTATGAAAACCTTCATAACTTCTAATGTATAGGATTCTCTTTATTTTTAGTCCAAGCTTGGATAGGTTTCTAAACCCCATCAATCCCCAACAATGGTTTTAAAACCATATAAAAATGTTGATGCATGCTACCCTTAAGCATATTCAATAGAGGTTCTAATTTGGGCATCAAATTCCAATCATGGTTATAGAACCTCTACAAATTACCAAGGAACACTAAAATAATTCTTATTTGAATGTTCCTTTTGCTTTAAAAGAAAGTTACAAAAATATTGTTGGGTACTAACACTAGTTATATAACAACCTAAAACCTTTGACAAACACTTAATTATCTTTCACGATATGTTTTCCTTCAAATTTGCAATGAGTTAAAAAAAACAATGTAACAAGCCAATGAGGCTATAGAAACCTTGTCAAGCTTCAACATGGTTTTTAAAACATATATAAAAAATCTTAGTGAAACTTAATAAGGAAATGTTATAAAAAGGATGTCAGTACCAACAAAGATTATATAGTACTTCTAAATTCCAACAAACATTGTACTAATTCCAAACACTTTTCAAAATATATATATATATATTTCAAGGGACCCAAAATGCTCAAAGATGGATTTCAAAGATAATTTTAGTTTAATAACACAACAACATCATGATTTTTTTCAAAAAATACTAGAATAAAATCTAACTCAAAAAATTGTGGTAATAGGTACAAAGATAAAATATTTTTTATATTTCATTATAAGATGAAAAAAAAGATTATGAAAGTATTGCATGATGCACTCATGGTGAGACACTCTAGATCCTACTCTATTTATAGATTTATAAGAGAGAGTTTATGATGGAAGATCTTTGTGGAGAAGGATCTCAAACACATCAAGGAGAAAATCACATACCATTGACGTAATGGAGAAGAGAACAAATTTTTCAATGAGTGTGTTACATCCATTACTCATTCCCCATCAAGATTGGAAAATAGCACCAGTGTTCAAGCACTTCATCACAAGTCTTTATGAGGTACAAGGTTATTAGTTATAAACAAATAGAAAAAAAACATATTGAATAAGAGGGTACTAGGAATTTTGAGGGAGCATGTTTTAGAAAAAAAGAAGCATGGGTTAAATAGCTAGACTTGGAAGAGTGTTGCTACAACAATCCCACACATATATTCCTTGGAAATTTTCATGCATGACATTATGTGTTTATGATACACTAAATTTCACTAATTTAGTCCTCGCAAATAGTGGAATATTTCTCATAAGGGAAATAGATGCAATGTGTTTATCACAAGGTTGAAAATTTTGGGACATGGATCCATCACAAATTATCTAGTTCAAGGGAGAAATTTTCTTATCAAGGAGACCACCAAGGAAGAACTAGGAAACTTGGAACCTTTGAATTTCTTTTCTTGATGACAAGCAATTCTTGGGAATGGTAAACTTATAATGTCTCATTTTCAATTAATTTATATTTGTGAACCAAAATCCCATTTCCTATTTTAGGTGAGTTAAACCTAAATGATCCTAGCCTCATTGGTCTTAAATATTCTAAGCTTGGAGTTTTTTTTTTTCATATTTTTTAAGAAAAATCTTTTGTCAAGTTTATGGGGTTTCCCTTACTAGTACATGCATTTTCACCTAATTCCAAATTTTCTTTATTTCTAATATAGAGCATTGAACTTATCTACTTTGGCATATATTTCATCCATCCACAACCTTCATTCCCTTTATTTGTTATGATTTTAGAGTTTTCCATCCAATCATCCATTTCCTCTAAACCCTACTCTTTTCCCTTTCTTTGTGAAAGTTTTTTCCTTCTCCTTACCCTAGTACCTTTCCCATTGCACCCTAGAGCTCCAATTCCCTAATACTTAAAATAAGTCAACCATCAAAGCTATATTTTTGGCGGTTCCCTTACCCAAGTACCTTTCCCATGGAACCTTCAAACTCTGATTCGCCAATCAACATTGAGTCACCCATTTGAGCCAAAGTTTTGTCCTTCCCCTTATCTGAGTACCTTTCACATGGTACCCCTAAAATTCAATCCTTGATAAATGGTAAGAATCATGAGATATCCATAAACCTAGAACTTAAATTTTCTCTTTATTTCCATAAAGACATCAGGCTTTCCCATATGAGCATGACTTTCCTTCTAGGTCTATTTTGTTATATTATACTTGTTAGAAATTTGGAGCTCTCCTTCCTAACATCCCTTTCCTTTGACCCTTGCTCTTTTCCCTTGTCTTTTTCAAAGAGATAGAATTATTACTAGGATACCTCACTTCTAAACCTCAATCCTTGATAAGAGGCAAGAGTGACAAGGCCCCCTTAACCTTCAAACTTCAAACTCCAAACTCACTTTTTGCACTGTTTGTTTCCACCCACCTCCCTATACAACTTAGGTTACCATTATTAGCCCAATTAGATGTTGCAACTACTCTAGAAGGGTTTTCCTACCAAAAAAAACTATTCATCTTAGATGTGTAGATTCACATGTACTCTCAATGATAAGAAAACATCAAGATGCATGTGCAACCATTAATGTGGTGGTTATGGTTTCAATCCTTGATGGTCCTCATGCTACCCCCTAACCATAATTTTAGAGAATTTAATGGTTGTGATTGAATAGAGAAGGGTTTACACTCGCCTCTAGGTACCTTTGCACATTTTAATAAGGAAATATTTATATAAAGGCTTTGAAGATAGTGATGCTAAGAGCATAGGTGACCACGTTTCTTCTCCCAAGGCCACATGAATAGGCCGAAGAAAATATATTCCCAAACTTTGATCATTCAAATAATCATTCATTATACAACCAATAAACCCTTATCAACATTGTTCCTAGCCTAGTGTTCAAGCAATTAGATCTAAAGAAAAAAACCCTTAGATTTGATAGAGATCATAGGATGATAAACCTTTTAGTTTCAAGGATCAAAGGATGATCCTTTTTGTTTTGTATGATAATCTCATCCAAAGGTTGTGAACATGCTTCATGAGTTGCAAGTTCTATCTTCTACAAATTTGTGCAATATTTAGTTATTTTTTGTGGTTTAAGCATAGTGTTTTGAGTTGGTTATTGTTGTTGCAGCTATTGTTTATGTTCCAATTGTAGCATATTATGATGTATTTTAGATCTCATCAGTAATAAGAAAAGGAAAGGGGTCAATCTTTCATATTTCAACTTCATTTGTTAAATCTGAATTTCTTTCAAAAAGATAGGAATGTCTCCTAAACAACGTAGATCCTTATTAATTGACCTATGCATAGAGACACTGATAGATTAATGATAAGATTAAAACAAGTTTATTGGTATGAAAGTAAAGTTACCCATCTTAATTAACATTATTCTAGTGTGTTAGTTATTGTTTAAATAAAGTAAATTGTGAGATTAGAACAATTTCCAATGGATTTGAAATGTTTCCACAAAGCTGATTTCTCCATATGTTGAAGAATTACAAATCAGTAAGCTTGGTATGCAATTCCCATGGAAAATGTCTACTTGACTAGTTTCGAGATAAAGGCAATTCCTTTAATTTCAGGAGATTTGTTCAAAGAGGAGGGAATGGTATCTAACAAGTTATATACACTTAGGTCGAGGACATTTAGGTGAGTAAGCCTAAATTAAGATTAATTGGCCCCATAGATGGTTTTCAGCATACAGCAAATTCACCACCAGCAATTTACCAACGGAAAATTCACCCCCAGCAATTCACCGTGGGAAAATTCATCTCCATGAAAGATTCACCACCAAGTAAAATTCACCGCTAGTAATTCACAGTGGTGGAAAATTATTTTAAAATATTAATGAGGTTAATTTTTCGCTGCGGTGAATTGTGGCAGTGAATTTTACTTGACGATGAATTTGTCATGGCGATGAATTTTCCCACTTGAATTGCTGGCGATGAATTTTCCGTCAGTGAATTGTTGATGGTAAATTTTCCTAAAGCCATGATTTTCTACTAATTATGTCTTAAAGATATGGGATGGTTCCTCATAAGTTATTCTTATAAAGATTGTTAGTGACTGAGCATACCCAGTTCAAGAGGAATGGATCATTTTAATTGATTTCTGTAGAGAGGAATGAATTGGTTTACTGATTGATAAATGAAGACCCTTTTTCCACATACAATTCAACTAATGAGAGCAAATTTTGTATAGAGGCGGAATGGTACCAGTGAGATTAATTACTCTCAAGTAAAGGTACTTCAAACTTTTGTGAAGACTCGGTTCATTTGGAAAAATGTTGTACTGTTGGTTATAGGGGAATGCCAAGTAAAACAAACTGTGGCAAGCTAAGAGAGTAGGCAGAAGGGTTCCTTTTAGTTGATTGTGGCTCAACCTGAGTATCTGAAGATGGGAAAATTGGCCGAGTTAAGGAGCAATGTGGTTATTGAGAGCAAAGTTGGAGAGATCGAGGGATTGAAGAGATAAGAGATTCTCGAGCAGAGAAGAAATGGTGTTGTCCAAATTCATTTAAGATTAGTGTATGAGCCAAAATGGTAGTTGGATAGATGAGGTACCAGATAATCCTTGTACTTCATGTCTGTGAGCAGTAAGCATTGCCTTCCCATGTTAGTGTTTCTTTACCCATGTGAATGAGTGCTAACTGAAGAAAGATGGATTCTTTTAAACACTGGTCATGAAATATGGGTGGATGTAAGACTAAACATAAACTAGGCGTCTAAAATCCAAAATCATATCAGATATTTTATAATTTAAAACTTTGTAATTTGCAATAATTTGGTATTGTGACGTTTAATGGAATTCAAAGCTGCCTGACTGATTTTCAGTACCTTACAAAGACGATTCAACACTGGTGATTAAACTTAAACTTCAACACAATATTCTGATGGTGAGAGACAAGGATCCCATCATTCAATATAGTCCCTTTTTGCTTTCGGAGCCCAATTTTCTTAAGGTACAGAGATAGTTCTGTCTCTGAATTTTCAGTGGCTGCTAGAAATGTAAGCCCTGTTACATTTTTTGGACATATTTATATGCAGTAGAAGTTATAATGTCTGACGGGATCGTATCCTACTTATAGAAAATGTCCCTTAGCTGATGAAATATTCCACGGAACCATCTTTCACAGAAACTGCTAAATTTATTCAGTAGCAATGAGAGAGAAATTTGAAGTCCCTTGCCACTAAATTAGGCTGTCTCTACTCTATACTTTTGGCACCGCCTCAATACTCACCACCTAAATATACACACAAGAGGCATCCTACGTATTAAAGTAGACTGTCTGAATATATAAACCGTAAATAGAGAGATACTTGTAAATAAAGAGAAATATTAAACTACAATTTAAACAATAATTAGACTCTTTTATAAATATCAGTGAAGTATTAACATTGTAGCGGAAAATATTCAAACATTGAGATTTATGCAAAACCAAGAATCTTACACACGGCCTGATAGCCTATTTAACAAATCTGTTCTTAGTGAGATTGGATGCAATTCATTAGGACCTCTAATCCATTTTAGATAATTACAACCTTTATCTCAAAGCCAAAATGTTACATGATAGGCCTAGTGAGTCTCTGCCTCCCAGTAACTAGAGAAAATTGAACTCTCTACATAACTTAGGAAATTTTATAGTTGGCTGACCTTAAATCCAACTCAGACCATATTGATAATACCAAATTACCCTCTTTATCAAGCATTTTGATATGAAGATTTTTATTACATTGCAATCGAAACAGTTCTTCAATATTGCAATAGAATGTGCAAAGGCTAATATTTTGGAAAGGTTGTGCAAGCTCTAGTAGCTACAGAACTTCGACGCAATTGACGTAATGTAAGACATTTTGTGAGATTTCGAATGCTCAATTAAAGGGGGTATCTAAAAATTGAATGAATTCCGAAAGCAGCTCAACGATCCATTGTTTATTTAACTGTTCAAAATAATTCAGACAACTTAAAATTGGATGCCCATTATATTCTTTTTCATACTTTATCCTCTCTGGACATGAATACATCATCCTTGATATGAGATCCAGATTGATGCAATGTTTTCGAGCTCAGAGGTTAACGAATATCAAGGAAGGAAAAGCAAATCTTAAACTTCTGCATATTATGAGAGGAAGTGCCATAAATAAGACAATATGTTACATGTTTTGCAGTATTTTAGTAAGTATATATAGACAACATTATACTTTCTCAAACTAGTATAATGCATACACATTAACTGGAACAGCGTACAAGTTCAAAGAAGTAGAATTTAATCTAAGGAGGATTTTACATGAAAGTAGACCAGCCTGTGATGGAAGAAAAAATTGAAACTAGCAAACATAAAGGACGAAAACTTCTTAATTGAACTTATGAACATCTAAAATGTAGAACTTTCACTGTCAGGCGCCCATGTTTCTGTGGGATTGGTATTGTGCAGCAGGTCCGATATGGTAGCTGTCAAATTGGAAGCAGCTACACCTCCCATGAAAGATGTCTTGAGACTCTCCAAGACCTTGGCTACATCTCTCATGCAAGGTCGTTCTCTTGGTGATTCACTGGTACAAAGCAAACCAACATGAACGAAGGAAAGAAGACGTCTATTGTCTTCCATGTTTTCATTCACATCTCTCAATAGGCCGCTATCAACTATATCTACCAGTCTGTTTGGAAAAGCTGCACTCACCCAGTTTTGCAAGTTCATGCCTCCCACAAACATGTCATCAGTTGGCCTCTTCCTTGTAACCATCTCTAGTATCAGAATTCCATAGCTATAAACATCTCCCTTTATAGAAAGATTCCCCCCCAATCCATACTCTGCAATCAATTTTATTCATGAAAATTTTAAAAAGCTATTAAAGGAAATGATAATGCCAATACAAATAAAACTGAAAAAAGTTACCTGAAGCAA
Organism: Sequoia sempervirens; assembly: GCA_007258455.2. Lineage (NCBI taxonomy): Eukaryota > Viridiplantae > Streptophyta > Pinopsida > Cupressales > Cupressaceae > Sequoia > Sequoia sempervirens. Next base: position 21,147,146 of record VDFB02322083.1, on the reverse strand, counting down.
TATAGCCAATAGATCCTTTGAGTGCAAATGTTGTACTAAATGAATCGATGGAGTTTGGAGTAGACGTTAAACGGGATATACCAAAATCAGTCACAAGGGCTGTCATGTTGGCGTCCAGGAGCACATTGGTAGGTTTTAAATCACAGTGCACAATTTGCAAAGGACAATCATGATGTAAATATTCCATGCCATGGGCTACATCTACAGCAATGCTCAAACACTCATTCAATCCCAATCTACAGAAGTCCTGATCATCTCTGTCAGGATGCAAATGTTTTTCCAAGCTCCCATTGGATGCAAATTGAAGAACCAAACCTTTCAAGCCAGGGTGGGAAAATGCACTTATGATTCTGATGAGGTTACGGTGCCGAATCCTCCCTAACACTTTGCATTCTGTGATAAAGCTCTTATGAGCTTCTTCATTCTGCAAATTAAGAACCTTGATTGCAACTATCTTATCATCCCTCGAAATGCCTTTGTAGACTGATCCAAAGTTCCCCACTCCAAGCAAGTTTGACTCATCAAATCCAGATGTTACAATGACAAGATCTTGATAAGAAAATTTTGGATACCTAAGGTTTTGAAAAATAAAGTCTGAGGGATGGAATAGTTTTCTTGAAAGTGTACGTCTCCATAGAATTCCTATAATGAATGAACATAATATAAATGCAATGGTTCCAACAAAGTCTGATAAGACTATTTTTTTGAGCAGTGAATGTTTTTCTTGGGTCTGATTTGGGCATGGAGGCAATTAATAATCTGTTGGGCCACACAGGCAAAGGTTTCCCATAAAAGATGTTATAACAGTTCTATTTGGAAACAACCCTCCTTGAATCTTCCCTGACAAATTATTGAAAGAAACATTCATGTAGTGAAGTTCTTTTAGTCTTTCAAGGGACATTGGTATTGAACCTGATAAAGAATTGGTAGAAAGATCCATTTCTTCGAGCTTTTGTAATTTGGAAAGTGAATCTGGAATTGGACCTTCAAAGGCATTGTGGGACAGATTTAGATGCTCTAAAGCTGTGCATTCTCCAAGAGAATTCGGAATCACCCCAGTAAGTCGATTTCCAGACATGTCAATGACTTGAGCCATAACAGTTTTACTCATCTCCTTTGGCAAAGACCCTTGCAGAGAATTCCATGAAAGATTGCGGTATAACTGCAAGTTTGCAAGGCTAGCAATAACTCTCCGAGGTATTCTTCCTGCTAGTTTATTGTAAGAGAAGTCAAGGAGCTCCAACTTCTGACACCCTTCTAAACTATCAGGGATCTCCCCAGATAAGTAGTTGTGCTGAAGATAAAGATATCTTAGCTGTTGGGGGCTAGAAAGGGAATCTGGTATTTTTCCAGATAGCTGATTGTGACTAAGATTTAGGAGCCCGAGATGTTGCATTTAACCTATCTCACTTGGAATGGTTCCTTCTAATTTATTCCCACCCAAATACAATCTTTCCAACATGTGCAATCTTTTAATTACAGATGGAATGCTGCCGCTCAAAAGATTATTGCTCAGGTCTAAGTAGGTTAAATCCGTGAGATTGTAAATCTGCTGAGGTATGGTTCCACTTATCATGTTGTTTGATAAACTTAAGTAACCGAGATTCGAAGATAGTTCGCCTATGGATGGGGGCAATGTACCAGTGAGATGATTATTTGTCATATCTATTTCTTCCAAGTGGGAGCAAGTTGTGAGATCAGTGAGAAAAGCCAATGAGTTACTGGCATCAGTAACAAGTTGATTGTTGTGTACGTAAAGCCTGGTAAGGAGTCTCAACTTACCCAGCTCCATAGGCACCGTTCCACTGAGCTGGTTGTCGTCTAAATAAAGTATTGTGAGATTGGAACAGTTTCCAAGGGACTTTTGTATGTTTCCCCTAAGCTGATTTCACCATAAATTGAGTAATCACAAATTGGAGAACTTGGTACCAATTTCCCATGGAATACGTCCACGGAGCTAATTTTGATATGCACTTAATTCATTCAATTTTGAGAGTTTTGTTAATGAGGGAGGGAATGGTGCCTGATAAGTTATTTTAAAAAATTAAATAATCTGCAGGTGAGTGAGCATGCCCAATTCATGGGGAATGGAACCTTGGAGATGGTTTTCTGCCAATTCTAAATCAGTCAAGGCAGACAGATTTCCTAAAGAACTAGGAATGGTGTCTGATAAGTTATTTGTATAAAGGTAAAGCCCCTGAAGGTGAGTAAGCATGCCCAATTCAGGGGGAATGGAGCCTTGGAGAAGGTTTTCTGATAATTCTAAATTAGTCACGGCAGAGAGATTTCCTAAAGAATTAGGAATGGTGCCTGATAAGTTATTTGTATAAAGGTAAAGAACTTGGAGGTGAGTGAGCATGCCCAATTCAGGTGGAATAAAGCCTTGGCGATGGTTTTCTGACAATTCTAAATCAGTCAAGGCAGAGAGATTTCCTAAAGAATTAGGAATGGTGCTTGATTTAAGTTATTTGTATAAAGGTAAAGAACTTGGAGGTGAGTGAACATGCCAAACTCAGGGGGAATGGAGCCTTGGAGATGGTTTTCTGGCAATGCTAAATCAGTCAAGACAGAGATATTTTTAAAAGAGGTGGGAATGGTACCGTTGAGATTGTTTACTCCCAAATAAAGGAACTTCAAACCTGAAAGGAGACTCAGCTCGGGCAGAATGCTGCCATGGAGTTGGTTGTACGAGAGTGCTAGGTTATACAAATTTTGGCAAGCAGAAAGAGAGGGAGGAATTGTTCCTTGCAATAGATTGAGGTGTAGCCAGAGTATCCGCAGATCAGGTAGTTGGCCAAGTTGAGGTGGAATGTGACCAGCGAGGGCATTCTTGGATAGATCAAGGGATCGAAGAGAGGAGAGGTTCCCGAGCAGGGGATAATGTTGGGTTTGGTGAAGCCCAAATTGGCAAGTTGCTCAAAGAAACCGGATAAGGATGTCTTTTGCCTCTATTGGTAAGTTTCTCTCATAGACTAATTTTTCCATTTATTGGAGTGGAGACCATTTTATAAATACTGCTGCTATGTGAATATGTATTGTACTTCCAGAATTAATAAAAGAGTTTCCCCTACTATTGAAAGTGGATGTAGGCAATTGCCAAACCACTATAAAATTTGTGTCTCTTTTGTTTTGTTCTTAATTTATGTTTTCTATTATGTTTCTCTGCTCATTTTAATATTAACAATTGGTATCAGAACCTGAAGCTTGTTGCTAGAAATCGGTGTAGAATTTCTGGAACTATGGAGAAGTATTGAGCAGAGATGGAAGACTATTGGGTGCTAGATCCTAGAGCTGAATGCTTTTATATTGTGAAGAGATGAGATGAAGTGGGAGTTTCAGATGATGAAGATGACGAAGCTAATATCGAAGAGAGTCCCAATTGGGATGATTGGGCTCGAGCTCTCATGTCTTGGTTGTGTGCCACTAATTTGAGTCCTGATGAAGTGGGAGCCATTCATCAGATGTTTTTGGATGAATTAAATAATGAGGCTGATTTTATTATTGAAGAATTTCTTGGCAGTTTAAATTCAGAAGAAAGTAGTGTTGTGCAAGTGAAAGCTGAAACGAAATGCCATGTTCATTGGTGGGATGGCTAGAAAAATGCGAAGGATTCGGCTATAGAGACTGTGGATTTTTCCTTCCAAGATGAGGAGGATGCCTCCCAAGGACAGGAGGATGTAGTCTAGACCCAAGAGAGTGAAGATGGCACTGAAGAAGAGGCCGAAGAAAAGGCTGAAGAGGCTGAAAATCGAGAGGCAGAAATAATGGTTTCTAGTAATCCATTATTCGAGTCCGAAACAGAATTGGTTTATGATAATCCTTTATTCACGTCCGAGGGGTTTGGTATAGCAGAAAAGGAGGAGGATGCTGGGTATGTGTTGGGTGAAAATTATGTAATCAGCTCTCGATAGATTACACAACTTGGACTTCAGCCACAGCTATGTGAGATGTGAATCTCTCCTCTCGGAAAGGGGAGGCGCCCTTCTTACTGCTAAGAGAAACAATAGTAAATCACACAAGTAATTACAAAATGTACACGAAATTCACGGAGTGGGGGGGGGTGTGTTACATTCATCCTTCTCTCTTTTTTCAGAGAAGATGTTTACAATGCTTCACGTGTTGGAAGTTCCAAATTCTTGATAACTTGAAACGAACAACTAGCAGTAATGCCAATATCTCTATCTCGTCAAAGCGAAGCGTAGAGATACCAGAAGTAATTAACAACAAACAAATAAATTAAAAAGGGAAAGCTCACGAAGGCACAAAGTCGTTTCGTAGCTTTATCAACGTTGGATCTGCGTAGACGTACCGTTTGCTATGTTAGAAGCACAAAGTCTTCTTAGACGCAACAATTCTTCAAACAACATGAACGATTACAAGCACAAAGTATTGTAGATCATCCAACAAGAGTGTCAATGAGCATGAACGATTACAACCACAAAGTCTTGTAGATCACTCAACCAGAACATGCAAGAGCATGAATGATTACAAGCACAAAGTCTTGTAGATCATCCAACCAATGATAAGAGAAATACAATGCAATCTAAATAACGAATGTAACATAAAGTTTACATCAACTACTTAGAGTCTTTCAGATTCCTCGAACTAATCACCACCAAATAAGATCAACTCACAAAAGTATCGAATCCAACACAAAGTTTGGCTTGCAATCCTTTTCTTTATTGATGAATCTCATTCACAAAGCATGAACGCAAAGTTTCACAAATTTGCTTACAAAAGGGCAGCACTTCGTTGCAAAAGGCTAAAAGATAAATTACAATGAAAATCCCTCACATTATATAGAAAGAGGGATGAGCAAAAGAAGGAAAGAGATTGAGAAAATCAGGGAAAGTTAGGTGAGCAATTTTAGGAGATCTCACCTAACTTTGACCAAAGTCAAAGTGTAATTTGTTTTGAAAATATTACATCTTTGAACTTGGTGTAATTACAATTTACAAAATGACATTCGAAAATGTCGAGAAATATTTACAAGATGCATAAAGGGATGCACCGGAAATGTCTAACACTGGAGAATAGGGGGCCACTTCACGTTTCTTTGCATTGGGCATGGAAGTCTTCAAATTTCCTCCTAGTCTCCTGCACAAACTTCTCATCTGGACCAACGGTGTAATCCACAATGGTGTGAATTCTCGTGATCGATCTCATAGCAGATGAGTGAACCTTTTTGCACCTGTCAAGATGCATCTTCAAGTTGTCCAATGTGAGCCTTGTATCACAAATGATGTTCAGTGAAGCTTCTGAGAAGTCTGAATTGTCAATCAAATTCGTGATGGCTTCCTTGAAGATAAGGGATATTTCTGTGGCCGGCAAGAAGATACGATTTTCCTCAAGAAGTTGACCAGGCAATTCTCTGATACTTTTGTGAAGAATGTTGCTATGCCCGTCGACATCTTCCTGTATTTGGTGAAGATCTTCTATGAGAGATTGAACCACTTGAATCCTATGTTTCAGTGATTCTTTTACCTCTACAAACTTTTCTTTGTCGGGAATTACCCCAACCTCCACCAATTTGCTGAGCTTTACCTGTTTCATTTCTGACCATGACAATAGGCATTTTTCCATGTCTCTGCACTCCTGGGAAAGTATGCTCTTTTCTTTATCAAGCTTTGTGGTGAGCTTGGCCAACATGGTGGTTTTCTCATCTGTAGCCAAAATTATCTGAGATCCGTGTTCGATGATCTTTTCAACAAAGTCATATAACACCCTGCCTTTGGAGGCGAATTTCTCAGCTTTTTTGATAGCTGGGTCTTCAATATTCACCACTGTCAGCAGTTGTGCATTACTTGGAGAACCGGCAAGTCTCTTTACAACAGTGGCATAATGCTCTGTCCTCTATTTGCACATGTTACGAGATTGCTCAACTTTGTCCAGCCTTCCTGCCAAGATATCCAGAGTGACTTGCGCATCAGCTTTTGCACTTTTGTTGGTAACCTTGCCAAGCTGGACCTTTGTCACTGTGTAGTCCTCCATATTGACATCACCTTCTTGATTCAGTGGTATGCCAATTTCAGTATACTTGTGGCCAGACTTATCAACATTCATCCTTGAGTATACTTTTGCCTTCTTCTTCCCTTTGGCCTTTGGAAGAACTATCTCTTCAATGTCGAGCTCCTCTAGAGAAATCATTTGCTTTTTACGCTTTGACACTTGAGATATTAGCCAAGGAGGAAGAAAAGAAGTGTGAACTTCTGGATTTACTATCAATTCAGTCGCCATTGCCACTTCTGAAGTTATTGTCACATCTGAACTCACCATTGGTATCGTGACAATTGGAGAAGTATTTGTCATCATTGCTCCTGTAGTTGACACATTGAGCTGATCACGCATTGACTCATTCATGGAACAATTGAATTCATTTTCAGAAGTGGTATCATACATTGGCGAAGACAAGCTAGGAATGGACGATGGTGGGCTTGACAGTATATCAACCATATGGATGCTTGTCACTGAAGGAGTATCAAGCTGGGTTGATGCTGCAGGGATAGGGGATATCTCGGCTGCCGGAATGCTTGTGGTAGGGATAGGTGACAAGGGAATAGGAGGTGGAGGAGTTCTTGAATCTGGAGTGGTATGAGGAACATTTGAAGTCATGGGCGATGATGTTCTAGGAATTTTCTCAACTACATTCTCAAGAGGAGTAGTTCTTTCTTCATCATGCTTGGGTTCCTATTGATCACCCTCTTGTCTCTCTGATTCTGGCTCACCTTCGAAGTCACCTTCAGATCCTTCTTTAGAATCTTCATCAGACTCTTGTCCGCTTTCAGAAACCTCTTCGGCATCAGAGTCTGCTTCTGCTGAATCTTCATCTTCAGCGGATTGGTCGCTTGAAGTATCTTCTTCATCAGAATCTACCTCCTCTAGAATGGGCTTTTTACCCTTAGAGCGAGATGGATGAGATTCCATCTTTTCTATCTCTTGGATAGCCTGGGTATCTTTCTTACCAATAGTGAACTTGATCCTAGGGCCTTTCCGTGAAGAAGTGGGAATGGCCGCTGATTTGTTTTTGTCGCGAAGTTCTTGCTGTTGGAGTGCTTCTACCTCGGACTCTTCTCCTTCTCAATCTGTCCTGAAACTTTTCATTGCATGACCATGTTTATGTAACCATTCTTCTGTGTTGGCTAGGATTGGTCTCAGCCTTTCTCTCATGCTAGTAACCTCTTTCCTAGACCATTGAATTGCAAGCAACGGCCTTTTAGCAATGCCTTGCTCATCATAGAGAGCGTTCATGGTATCACTTGGATCGTCAAAATCCTCTGGTAGATCGGCAATACCAAGATCTCTAATTTGTTGAACTGTCAATCTGCAATAGTCCATTTTGCGAATGGCCTCTTCATCTCTGCAATCAGCCCAAATGTCTTTAAAACTGTACCTATGTTGGTGACCTTTTTGCAACTTCTTTCTGACATCTCGATAGTCGAAATCAAACCTATACCTGTAGGTTTTGATGGTCATGATCTGCATTTCAGCATAGACATACTTAGCTTTTTGTGTAGTTTGGATAGTATATCTGCCGATGGTCAGTGGGAACTTGAACCCATGCTTGTGGTTGCTTCTTTGTTCTTTCTGCACCGACATCAGCTGTCTGCATGTTTCCATGAGAACCCACTTATCCGAAGGATAACGTGGTAGCATGTAGGGACAACCAGTGTAACAACCTACTCTCAAGTAAGTAAATGTTGGGAATTGGAGAAAAATGCATCCAACTTTACTTACCACCTTATAAGCCTCATCAGACACTCTTCTTCTTTCCAAAGCTAGATCAAAGTTGAAGAGTAAAGGCACAAAGAAAGCATCAGTGACCCGTCTAAAATGATGAAAGCTCTCCTTCAGCTCCAACTGATAGAAATATGTATACACAGGCACCATCATTCAATTCCCTTTTGTAGATAGACCTGGGAATTGTCTCATCACAGCTGCTGCGTACACTAGGTAAGAAGTCATGTAGAACTTCAATGTAGAAGGAGCATTAATCAACTGCTCATGCATCTCATCACTAATTTGTTTTCCCCAGTCAATATGCACCTTCTGCCTTCTTATGATCCTGATGTACTCATACATCCAATCGTGAAAGGTGGATGATTCCGGCAAGCCCTTCACTCTGCTTAGAAACATGATCATATCCTTGACGTCATCTTTGAAGTCACTTCTCAGGAGTCCTTTCGGCCATCTAGAAACAGAAGATCTAGGCTTTTTGAGCCATTGAGTATTTATCAACTGTTTAGCCTTATTGGGATCAGCATCAAAAATCTCCTGTGCTTTTGATATAGAGATGTCAATATATTTGTCCATATGAGGGACCTTGAAGACAATATGAAAGAAGTCGGGGTCGAGTCTCAGAATCTCGTGCCCGGAAGAGTCGATCACGCTTCTGCTTTCTTGGATGTAATGAGACGCAACTTGAAGAACAAACTCAGTATTGTGCACAGCTGTAGGGAACATCGCCACCAAGTGGAGGTTGCTGTGTACAATCACTCTCATTGAATCAGGGAGTGCCTTCGTCTCTGTTAGCTTTGTGAAGTTAACCAAGTCTTGATGACCAACTTCTGTATCTTTTATCTCTTCGACTTTTGAAAGCACCATAGTTGGCGGATAGATGCCTTGATATTTGTACTTCATCTTGCTTTTTGCTTTTGAAGGAGGCTTTGTAGCAGTCATCAAAAATAACTGGAGCTCTGATCACTCTTGATTTGACGATCTCTGAAAGTAGACTGCAATCTATTTAGCCAGAACAAACACCAATTGTTAGAAAACATGGGTAAGCTCGAAATGAGCACAAGGATGAGAATTCATGAAGCGGATGGCAAGGCACGCAAAACGATGCATGAATGCAAAAAAATGAGGCTGTAGAGTGCACTGGTCAAAAATGAAGTTTATTTGGAAGAAATTGGAAAAAGTCTGAAAAAAGTGTAAGGGCGCTAAAATTCAGCGCCCTTACATTTTGGGAAAATTGCTTTTGGTGTAAGGGCGCTAAATTTTAGCACCCTTACACTTTCCAGTGTTAGGCAATTTTTAACATCTTCAAAATGTCACGGCGCTAAAATTTAGCCCTTTTGCAAATTTTGGCAATTTTGAAAATGTAGATGCAAGAAGGAATGGCGAAGGCACTTGAGCTTAGCAAATGCAATGTTTATAACAATGAAAGCTTTTGAAATTGTCTCCATCCTATTACATATGCATTCAAAGGTCAAAGGAATTCTCTTTCACAATGATGGATTTTTTCAATGTTTACCAAAATGAATGAAGAGCTTCTGAGATAAAGATATTTCAACACAAACACGTTAGGTAGATATAAGTTCTCAAGGGACATTGCGCACAGAGGAGAATGGGGAAAGAAACGCGTATGAAGAATAGGGATGGGTGTTGAAAAGAAAAGCACGAATGAAGAACACTACGCATTTAGGAAAACAAAGAAAAGAATGCGTAGGGATACAAAGGCTTTCCATTATTCTTGCGATGAAAGCAAACAATGAATGGAAAACGTGAAGGGGAAAACATGGAGGAAGAGAATGCGTGGGATCAGAAGGGAGAAGAAAGCGAAGGGAAAGAACAAAACACGAATGGAATGAAAGACGTGAATGTAAGAAACAAAAACGTGTATGTTAACAATGGACATATAAAAATGAAAAGACGAAGCCAAATGAAAAACCTACTAGAGCAAAACGCGAAGCTTGCTGAAGAGGCGAATGGCAAAAATCTTCAAAACGCGAATTTGCAGTTTGAAAGGAACTCGCACAGCAAGAGGAGAGAAAAAGGAAATAAAATATAAACAACTAAAATGTCAAATTCATTCACTTAATTGAAAATGAAAACTAAAAACCTAACTCAAGTCGAGCAATAAATTTAGGCACGAAAAGTGGCACGATTGACGAAAAATGCGAAAACGTGAATAAATGTGCCAGGGCCATAAAAAAGTTAAGTGTTGAAGAAAAATGTAATGGCGCTAAAATTCAACGCCCTTACATTTTTTGGAATTTCACTGCATGGAGGGGCGCTAAATTTTAGTGCCCTTGCATTTCCATACTTAGTCAATTTCGCTTCAAGGCAGAAGCGCACTTTTTTAGTGCCACTGCATTTTTCGCAATCTACAAAGTATGAATAGTGAAACGTCGCGAAAGATCTCATTTCGAAGGTCTTTGCGAGGAAAACAAGGGGGAATGCTCGAATTGACTATTTGAGACTTGGGAACGCATTTTGAGGTGGCATGAAAATGCCCTCGTTATGCGTACTTGAACTTCACGAATCCTAGGAAACAGACAAGTTTCGTAGGGGGGTTATCTATGGAACGAGCGCTGCTAGATTCCGTGATAACAGCTGGCTCCTGCTAGGGATCTTCCTTCGGTTGTTCTTTAGAAAAGAACGAAGGGAGAAGAAATCCATAATTCAAGTGCTTTTATCCATCCATTGGGCTTGGAGTCAGGCGACGATGATGACAAAAACAAAATGCAAAGACTCATAAGGACTTGAAAATAAAAAGTATTTACATACCAACGCCGACTTCTTTACTGCGTAAAGTGCTTGAGATGTTGCCCACTGTGAGGAAGGGCAAATGGCGTTCCATCTCTATATGCTAACAAGAAACTATTTTCACCATGCAACTGATGTATTTGGAAAGGTCCAGTCCATAGTGAGTCGAATTTCCCATGCATACCTTTTGGCTCTCTTCGTTTGTCCCATAGGAGAATGAGGTCACCAACTTGAAATTATTGAGACTTAGCCTTCTTGTCGAACAACTTCTTCACTTGATCCTGGTGTTCTGCAATGCGGTCAGCCACCTGAACTTGATTCTCTTCCAATTCAGAGAGATACATGATGTGCTTATCGACAGAATTGTCAAACGTTTCATCCTCAATGGCCTTAGCCAACTTGAGGGCTGGTAGTTCCAAAGTTATAGGAATCTCGGCATTCAATCCGTACAAGAGCTTAAAAGGAGACATGCTGATTGCTCGCTTTGGTGTTATTCTGTCTGCCCACAAAGCATCAAACAAAGCCTTGTGCCACAAACGTTGATTCTCGTCCACCAGCTTGCGGATTATAGTTACCAGATTCTTGTTACTTGATTCTGCTTGACCATTACCCTGTGGATAATAGTCGGAAGAATGTGACAAAGTTATACCATGCTCGAAACAAAACTCTGTGATCTCACTTGATGAGAAAGCAGAAGCGTTGTCCGCAACAATCTTGTTTGGTACACCAAACCTGGAAATAATATTTTCTTTTAAGAAATTGCACACTACTTCTGAAGTAGCATGCTTGGTAGGTATTGCTTCCACCCATTTGGTGAAATAGTCTGTAGTCGTCAAAACATAGACATGTCCAGCACTTGATGATAGATTTGCTGCACCTATGAAATCAATGCCCCATTGTTGGAAAGGTTCATCAATCACGACAGGTTTTAACGGCAAAGATGCTAATTTTGGACGGCCAACAAACTGTTGGCACAATTCACACTTACACACCCAAGAGTATGCGTCCTGAAAGAGTGTAGGCCAATAACACTTTGCTTTCAGGATTTTGTGAGCGGTTACTGGCGCTGAGAAATGTCCACCACATGCCAAATCATGATAAGATTTCAACAACTTATGCTATTGTTCTTTGTCGACACATTTGAGAAATGTCCCATCCATCACACGCTTATACAAGCCGCTATCCCACAAGATGAAACTAGCTGACTTTAGCTTGACGGTCCTTTTTTCTTTCAGAGTTAAGTGATTAGGACATTCTCTGTATGTCAGGAAGTGAGCTATGTTGGAAAACCATTCATCAGTGGTGCTAACAAATAGTACCATAGGAAGTGTATTGGGATCAACCTCTTCATCTGAGAACTCCTCATCCTCTAAAATTTCCTCATCTAGATTGTTTTCTGCAATGAGCTGACAAAGACCACGTCCACGTATCAGCTTAGTAGGTTTTATCTCCAGATCATATTCCTGAATCTTGGCAATCCAGTTCCCTCTTTTTGTTCCAAATTCTTGTTGTGTGAGGATAGACTTGACAGTCGAATCTGGAACAAGAACTTTGACATGACTACCTAGAATGTAGAACCGGAAATGCTTGATGGCTTTTACAACTGCAAAAGCTTGCTTTTCCATCTGAGAATATTTCAACTCGTAATTCTTTAGAGGGTAGCTCATAAATGCAATGGGGGATTCAAAACCCTTATCATTTTCCTGCACCAAGATTGCTGATAGCGTATGCTCAGAAGCATAACTGTACATCACAAACTCCTTGGTGTAGTTAGGGCAAACCAACACGGGCGCATGAGCAATGGCCTCCTTGATGTCATCGAATGCTACTTTTCCTTCTTCCATCCAATGAAACGTGGCGTTAGCCTTCATCATGTTCACAATGTGACGAGTCTTTTCAGCAAAGTCTGGAAGAAACCTTCTCAAGAAGTTTACCTTGCCGAAAAAGGAATGAACGGCTTTCTTGCTTGACGGCAAAGCGAGGGACTTGATTCCATTGACTCTTTCTAAGTCAATCTTGATTCCTTCAGCAGATACTACGTGACCAAGAAGTTTACCTTCTGTCACCCCAAAAGTTGACTTTTTGGGATTGAGGGAAATGTCGTGCTGACGGCATCTCTCTAGAGTTTGTCTCAAATGATAGAAATGCTCATGGCATTGCTTAGAGAACACCGTAAGATTGTCAAGGTACACCACAATGAACTTACCCATCACGTCACGGAAAGCAAGATCCATGGCACGTTGGAATGTAGCACCAGCGTTGATCAAACCAAATGGCATCCTACGATACGCAAAGGTTCCCCAAGGCATTGTGAAAGCGGTTTTGTGTTGATCGCTTGAATTCACTTCAATTTGATTGTAACCAGAAAATCCATCTAGCATGGAGAGCATCTCGGATCCAGTTACATTTTGTAGGACTTGATCCATCACTGGTAGTGGGTAATTGTCTTTGAGAGACAATTGATTTAGATTTCTGAAATCTACACAAATGCGGATTTCACCATTCTTCTTACGAACGGGGACTATATTGGCTATCCATGTTGAATGATGGATAGGGAATATTATCCGCGCATTCAACATCTTTTGAACTTCAGCCAAAATCATTCCAGAGATCTTGGGATTGTACTTCCTCTGCTTTTGTTTGTAAGGTAAAGCACCAACCTTGAGAGGAATGTCATGTTGCACTTCCTTGGGCCGAAATGACTTTAGATCGTCATATGAATACACCAAGATGTCAATGTACTCCTGCAGTAGCTGAGCAAACTATCTTCTTTCTTCAACCGTGCAGCATTTGCCAATGTTGACCATCTTAGGGTCAGCTTCAGTTCCCAAATTTATCTGTTCAACCTCATTAGATGAGTCAGAATCTGAGAGTTGTTTCTTTACGTGGCGATCATGCTTATCAAAAAGATTTTCCAAGGATACCAATCCTTTAGGGATCTTATTCCCTTTGAGTTGCAGATATTCCTCGCCTGTAATAGGATCTAGATTGGACACGGATTCTCAAAGTGGAGAATCACTGCCCTTAAAGTACAACTCATCGAAATTCTCTGCTCTCTCAAGAAAGGCGATAATTTGATGGTCGTCATTGAAAATCTGCCAGTTTTCTGAATTGTCAGGTACACTTGGGCGGAAAACCAACTCTATGGTGTAGGTAGAACCTTGAAAGTCTTTGTGTGGTACCAAGAGCGTGGCAGATATCACAAGGGAATCAGCTCTAGTATTGTATTCTCTGGGAACAACAGAGATATCAAAAGCCTCGAATTCCTCAATGGAATCCCATACTAGATTACGATAATGCCTGAGTCTCTCATTCTTTGTTTGATAGATATTTCTTACTTGACATACTATCAACTCGGCATCACCTTGCACATGAAGATTTTTTATACCTTTCTTCAATGCAACTTGCATTCCCAATAACAGGGCTTCATACTCGGCGGTGTTATTGGTGTTATCAAACTGCAGCTTGAAGGAGAAAGGGAAAAACTTGCCTGATGGTGAGATGAAAACCATTCCTACTCTAGAACCGGTCGAAGAGCAGCTACCATCAAACTCGAGCAGCCAGACACCGTTGGAATCACCAACTGGAATAGTGTCAAAATCCAAAACTTCATCCTCTGACGAAGATTCATGGTCGGAGATGGACAAATCTCCTGATGACGTTTCATCTGAAGTTGAAGAAATATCATCTTTTTCTAACTCATTTTGAGTTGAGGATTCTCCTACCTCATTTGTCTGTAGGTAGTAAGTTCCTACGCCTGATGTTTCGAACAAAATCTGAGCTCTGGGATCATCAGACTCAACAACCGAAAACTTTGATTCCTTTTCAGGAATCAGCTTTTGCATCACACCTTTTACTAGTATTCTTGCTTCAGACATATCCATACTTAGTTCTCCTCCAACATCTTTGTAGAAATTGCGTCCGAGGAGGATACCGTAGGAAGCTGGTACATCGGCCACGAGGACCGTCATCTTTATCTTCTTCTCCGGGTATGCGGCGAATGCATATTGGGCATCTTTAATCTGACCGATCAACGACACTTGCTTATTCTCCATGGAAAAGCAATGGCTGAAGGTTTTGGTCATTTCAAGGCCTAACGCAGTAGCTACCTTGGCGGGCATTACATTGTCAGACGCACCAGAGTCTATGACACAGTTACTCAACTTGAAACCATTTACAAGTAGGGAGATGAAAAATGGATCAATGCATCCAGAAGCAGTTGGAGGATTAGATACGAGGTTACTCTATGATACTTTGGGTTTAGGAGTAACTGGGATGTCAGGAGGAGTATCCCGACTTGGAGAGATCTTTTTATCATTCACGAACTTGACAAGCCTATCAAATTGGTCAGGGTTGGCTTTGAGGTATTCAGCCTTAGACATTTGGACCTTGGTTTTCTTGGCATGGTCAATAATGTCGAAAGCCTGGAAAGAACTTTGTAGGTTGGAAGCCGTAACTTCACTGATTGGTTTCACAAAAGGCACATTGGTCTTTGGAATGGGAGGATTAGCTTTAGGAACAACGGGAGTTGACGAAGAAGAACAGGGTGCACTTAATTGTGGATTTGCTGCTTTCTTAGGTTGCTAAGGGAGGGGAGATCCTCTTTTGGCAATCGTTATGGGCGGCTTTTCTTTTTCTGGGACAGCAGTAGCTTGAGCTTTGTCAAGTTCACTTTGTTGATGCCGCGTAAAAACAGCGTAAGTGTTAGTCACCAAGTCGTCTTCTTCTTCTTCTTCTTCCATCATTTGCAAATAGCTGATCTTGGAGTCGCCAGCCGATTCAGTTTCTTCTTCTTGGAAGAGATCGGCATTTTCTTCTTCAGGATATTCGGGCTGAGCATAATCATCTTGTTCAGTCTCATAGTACCCAGCGGCATTGTTAGCAGGCGGGGCTTCAAGAGCAAGTTGTCCTGGAGGTGCTGGGAGACGATTCTGATTTTTGTTGCCAGCATAGTTAGGAAAAGTCCTCCTAGGGACGTCTTTGTAGTTGTTACCATTGTTGTTGTTTGACACTTGCTTCTTAAGAGACAGAACTTCATTTGCCAACCTTTGGACCATGGGATCTGTGAAATTTGAGCTAGCAGTGGAGGTACTAGCATTGGATGCTGAAGATCCTAAGGCTTGCATCCTTTTATTTCCATTAGTCCCCATCCTGATTTCTCCAGCAAGGACCATGTCGTCCTCCAGACTGGTAGCCAATTGCTGGGCTGCTGCAACATTAACAAGATTTTCCCTACGTAAGTAGAAACTTACCTTAGGTAATTGGGTGTTGATGAAGAAGCATTTCAGGTTATGATCTGTTGGTCTTGCATCATTGGGGATTTGTGTCACCAACTTATTGAACTTCTCCACAAACTCGCACATAGGCTCGTGAGCTTCTTTATGCATGGTGGTGAGTTGTGCCAATAGAGCATGCGAATCTTCAGTAGGCTTAAACCTTTCTTCAAATTTAGTGCGAAGAGTGGCCCAATTGGTGACAGAAGCATTGGGAAGAGTAAAGAACCATTCAGCTACAATCCCTTGAAGGGATTCAATGAACAATCTTACAGAAACATCTTCATGCTCAATGCCAAGAATGTCACATACTATGTAGAATGCGGATATGTGCTCATCGGGGTGTTGTTTGCCATCACCTTGAAATTTTGGAAGATGCTTCCTGGATACACGAGGAAGTTTTTGTAAAGGTGGAGTCAAATAGAGGGGACCAAAAGCATTTCCCCACGGTCCTGCAGGTGGTGCGGCCATGACTGGTTGCACAACAGGTACTTGAACAGGACGTCTGCGATAAACTGACCAAACACTTGGGATCGGAGATCTTTGGCTACGTGGAGGGAAGCTTATAGCCCGCTGTAATGGTGACCTTGCTCACGGAAGAGTAAATGGAAAGTCACGTTGCAACAACTCTTCAAAGAGTGGATCTGTTATTCCTTGAGCCCTCAATCCTCTTGTATATATTGGTCGCCAGAATGTAGATCTGAATACAAAGGGTGTTACAGAGTTAACAATATACAAAAGAACACAAGAAAAAAACTTATCTACTTAATCCGTGCTGAGGCTCAGATTGCGTATGTAGGTTCCCCAGTAGAGTCACGCCAAAAACTCAGTTGGGTGAAAAATTATGTAATCATCTCGATAGATTACACAACTTGACTTCACCTACGCCTATGTGAGATGGAATCTCTCCTTCCTGGAAAGGGAGGCGCCCTTCTGTCTAAGAGAAACAATAATAGTAAATCACACAAGTAATTACAAATGTAGCCATGAAATCCACCGTGAGTGGGTGTGTTACATTCATCCTTTCTCTCTTTTCGTAGAAGATGTTTACAATGCTTCACATGTTGGAAGTTCTGAATTCTTGATAACTTGAAACGAACAACTAGCAGTAATGCCAATATCTCTATCTTGTCAAAGCGAAGCATAGAGATACCAGAAGTAATTAACAACAAACAAATAAATTAAAAAGGGAAAGCTCACGAAGGCACAAAGTCATTTCGTAGCTTTATCAACCTTTGATCTGCGTAGACGTACCATTTGCTACGTTAGAAGCACAAAGTCTTCTTAGACGCAACAATTCTTCAAACATCATGAATGATTACAAGCACAAAGTCTTGTAGATCCTTCGACAAAGTATCCAAGAGTATGAATAATTACAAGCACAAAGTCTTGTAGATAACTCAACCAGAACATGCAAGAGCATGAATGATTACAAGCACAAAGTCTTGTAGATCATCCAACCAATGATAAAAGAAATACAATGCAATCTAAATAACGAATGTAACACAAAGTTTACATCAACTACTTAGATTCTTTAAGATTCCTCGAACTAATCACCACCAAATAAGATCAACTCACAAAAGTATCGAATCCAATGCAAAGTTTGGCTTGCAATCCTTTTCTTTATTGATCGAATCTCATTCACAAAGCATGAACGCAAAGTTTAACAAATTTGCTTACAAAAGGGCAGCACTTCGTTGCAAAAGGCTAAAAGATAAATTACAATGAAAATCCCTCACATTATATAGAAAGAGGGATGAGCAAAAGAAGGAAAGAGATTGAGAAAATCAGGGAAAGTTAGGTGAGCGATTTTAGGAGATCTCACCTAACTTTGACCAAAGTCAAAGTGTAATTTGTTTTCAAAATATTACATCTTTGGACTTGGTGTAATTACAATTTACAAAATGACATTTGAAAATGTCGAGAAATATTTACAAGATGCATAATGGGATGCACCAGAAATGTCTAACACTGGAGAATAGGGGGCCACTTCACGTCTCTTTGCATTGGCGCGGAAAGTCTCTCAAATTTCCTCCTAGTCTCGTGACAACTTCCTTACTTGGACTTAAATGTGCGTAATCCACAATGGTGTGAATTTCGATCGATCTCACATGGCGTGATGAGGCAACCTCGTACCCTCGCCATTAAGATGTAAGGCTTCTTCAAGTTGTCCATAATGTGAGCCTTGTATCACAAATGATGTTCCTCAAATAAGCTTCCGAAAGTCTGGAATCATTAATCAAATTGATGGCTTCTTTGGAAAGACACCGTGAATACTGCGGGCCGCAGAAGATACGATTTTCCTCAAGAAGTTGACCAGGCAACTCTCTAATACTTTTGTCAAGAATGTTGCGATGCCCGTCGACATCTTCCTGTATTTGGTGAAGATCTTCTATGAGAGATTGAACCACTTGAATCCTATGTTTCAGTGATTCTCTTACCTCTACAAACTTTTCTTTGTCGGGAATTACCCCAAACCTCCACCAATTTGTTTACCCCGCTTCGGCATTCCCAACTGTTACATACACTTTTCCAGCTCCTGGAAATGTTCTTTTCAATGCCGAATAACATGGTGGTTTTCATTCAGGAGCTTTTAAAATTATCCGAGATCCGCGGTTCGATGATCTTTTCAACAAAGCCATATAACACCCCTCGCCTTTGAGCAATTTTATCACCTCTTGGCACTGGTTCAATATTCACCATCATAAGCAGTAATACATTTAGAGAATCTAAGTCTCTTTTTACAACAGCGGCATAATGCTCACTCGCTTTGTAAATGTTAATAGGACGGTTTCTAACTTATCCCAAATTCTTCCTCGCTAAGATATTCAGGAGTGACTTTTTGGGCATCGGCTTTCGCACTTCGTAACCTTTGCCGCCAGAATTCGCGAAGTCCTCCATACGTCACCGCATTTTGATTCAAAGCAGCTAATTTCAACATTCTTGTGGCTGCTATGTCGCAACATTCGGAACTTTCTTTTGCCTTCTTCTTCCCTTTAGCCTTTGGAAGAACTATCTCTTCAAGGTCGAGTTCCTCTGGAGAAATCATTTGCTTTTTATGCTTCGACACTTGAGATATTAGCCAAGGAGGAAGAAAAGAAATGTGAACTTCTGGATTTACTGTCAATTCAGTCGCCATTGCCATTTCTAAAGTTATTGTCACATCTGAACTCACCATTGGTATTGTGACAAATGGAGGTGTTATTTTGTCATCACGTGCCCTGAAGCATACATTGAGCTGATCACGCATTGACTCATTCATGAAATGATTGAATTCGTTCTCAGAAGTGATATCATACGTTGGTGAAGACAAGCTAGGAATGGACGATGGTGGGCTTGATAGTATATCAACCGTATGGATGCTTGTCACTGAAGGAGTATCAAGCTGGGTTGATGCTGCAGGGATAGGGGATATCTCAGCTGCAGGAATGCTTGTGGTAGGAATAGGTGACGAGGGAATAGGAGGTGGAGGAGTTCTTGAATCTGGAGGGGTATGAGGAACATTTGAAGTCACGGGTGATGATGTTCTGGGAATTTCCTCAACTACATTCTCAGGAGGAGAAGCAGTTCTTTCTTCCCCATCATGCTTCTTGTCTCGCTGTTCCCTTGTCTCTCTGATTCTGGCTCACCTTTGAAGTCACCTTCAGATCCTTCTTCAGAATCTTCATCAGACTCTTGTCCGCTTTCAGAAACCTCTTCGGCATCGGAGTCTGCTTCTGCTGAATCTTCATCTTCAGCGGATTGGTCACTTGAAGTATCTTCTTCATCGGAATCTATCTCCTCTGAGGTGGGCTTTTTACCCTTAGAGCGAGATGGATGGGATTCCGTCTTTTCTGTCTCTTGGACAGCCTGGGTATCTTTCTTACCAACAGTGAACTTGATCCTAGGGCCTCTCCGTGAAGAAGTGGGAATGGCCGCTGATTTGTTTTTGTCGTGGAGTTCTTGCTGTTGGCGTGCTTCTGCCTCGGACTCTTCTCCTTCTGAGTCTGTCCTGAAACTTTTCATTGCATGACCATGTTTATGTAACCATTCTTCTGTGTTGGCTAGGATTGGTCTCAGCCTTTCTCTCATGCTAGTAACCTCTTTCCTAGACCATTGTATTGCAGGCAATGGCCTTTTAGCAATGCCTTGCTCATCATAGATAGCGTTCATGATATCACCTGGATCCTCAAAATCCTCTGGTAGATTGGCAATACCAAGATCTCTAATTTGTTGAACTGTCAATCTGCAATAGTCCATTTTGCGAATGGCCTCTTCATCTCTGCAATCTGCCCAAATGTCTTCAAAACGTGTAATTGGTGGCGGTGACCTCGCTTGCAACTTCTTTTCCGAAGAACGGAACAAACGTCCTTAGGCGTTCTATAGGTTTTGATATCAAGGATCTACATTTCAAAGATAGACAGACTCTTAGCTTCGTGCGCTTTAATAGTGCATCCGGCCGATGGTCAAAGTGGGAACTTGAACTCCACGCTTTGTGGTTGCTTTTTCATTCTTTCTTCTCGCAGACCGACATCAGCTTTGACCGTGATAAGCCCATGAGAACCCACTTATCTACATGGGATAACGAGTAGCATGTGGTGGGACAACCGTGTAAATAAATCGCCTCCCTGCAAGTAAACGTTGGGAATTGGAGAAAAATGCATCCAACTTTACTTACCACCTTATAAACCTCATCAGACACTCTTCTTCTTTCCAAAGATGGATCAAAGTTGAAGAGTAAAGGCGCAAAGAAAGCATCAGTGACCCGTCTGAAATGATGAAAGCTCTCCTTTAGCTCCAATTGGTAGAAATATCTGTACACAGGCACCATCATCCGATTCCCTTTTGTAGATAGACCTGGGAATTGTCTCATCATAGCTGCTGCGTACACCAGGTAAGAAGTCATGTAGAACTTCAATGTAGAAGGAGCATTAATCAATTGCTCATGCATCTCATCACTGATTTGTTTTCCCCAGTCAATATGCACCTTCTGCCTTCTTATGATCCTGATGTACTCATACATCCAATCGTGAAAGGTGGATGATTCCGGCAAGCCCTTCACTCTGCTTAGAAACATGATCATATCCTTGACGTCATCTTTGAAGTCACTTCTCAAGAGTCCTTTCGGCCATCTAGAAACAAAAGATCTAGGCTTTTTGAGCCATTGAGTATTTATCAACTGTTTAGCCTTATTGGGATCAGCATCGAAAATCTCCTGTGCTTTTGATATAGAGATGTCAATATATTTGTCCATATGAGGGACCTTGAAGACAATATCAAAGAAGTCAGGGTCGAGTCTCAGAATCTCGTGCCCAGAAGAGTCGATCACACTTCTGCTTTCTCGGATGTAATGAGATGCAACTTGAAGAACAAACTCAGTATTGTGGGTAGTTGTAGGGAACATCGCCACCAAGTGGAGGTTGCTGTGTACGATCGCTCTCATTGAATCAGGGAGAGGCTTCGTCTCTGTTAGCTTTCCGAAGTCAACCAAGTCTTGATGACCAACTTCTGTATCTTTTATCTCTTTGACTTTTGAAAGCACCATAGCTGGCGGATAGACGCCTTGATATTTGTACTTCATCTTGCTTTTTGCTTTCAAACAAGAAGGAGGCTTCGTAGCAGTCATCAAAAAGAACTGGAGCTCTGATCACTCTTGATTCGACGATCTCTGAAAGTAGACTGCAATCCGTTTAGCTAGAACAAACACCAATTGTTAGAAAACATGGGTAAGCACGAAATGAGCACAAGGATGAGAATTCATGAAGCGGATGGAAAGGCACACAAAATGATGCACGAATGCAGAAAAATTAGGCTCTAGAGTGCACTGGTCAAAAATGAAGTTTATTTGGAAGAAATTGGAAAAAGTCTGAAAAAAGTGTAAGGGCGCTAAAATTCAGCGCCCTTACATTTTGGGAAAATTGCTTTTGGTGTAAGGGCGCTAAATTTTAGCGCCCTTACACTTTCCAGTGTTAGGCAATTTTCGACATCTTCAAAATGTCACGGCGCTAAAATTTAGCGCTTTTGCAAATTTTGGCAATTTTTGAAAAAGTAGATGCAAGAAGGAATGGCGAAGGCGCTTGAGCTTAGCAAATGCAATGTTTATAACAATGAAAGCTTTCGAAATTGTCTCCATCCTATTACATACGCATTCAAAGGTCAAAGGAATTCTCTTTCACAATGATGGATTTTTTCAATGTTTACCAAAACGAATGAAGAGCTTCTGAGATAAAGATATTTCAACACAAACATGTCGGGTAGATATAAGTTCTCAAGGGACATTACGCACAGAGGAGAATGGGGAAAGAAACGCGTATGAAGAATAGGGATGGGTGTTGAAAAGAAAAGCATGAAGGAAGAACACTACGTGTTTAGGAAAACAAAGAAAAGAATGCGTAGGGATACAAAGGCTTGCCATTATTCTTGCGATGAAAGCAAACAATGAATGGAAAATGTGAAGGGGAAAATGTGGAGGAAGAGAATGCGTGGGGTCAGAAGGGAGAAGAAAGCGAAGGGAAAGAAAAAAACACGAATGGAATGAAAGACGTGATTGTAAGAAACAAAAACGTGTATGTTAACAATGGACATATACAAATGAAAAGACGAAGCCAAATGAAAAACCTACAAGAGCAAAACGTGAAGCTTGCTGAAGAGGCGAATGGCGAAAATCTTCAAAACGCAAATTTGCAGTTTAAAAGGAACTCGCACAGCAAGAGGAGAGAGAAAGGAAATAAAATATAAACAACTAAAATGGCGAATTCATTCACTTAATTGAAAATGAAAACTAAAAACCTAACTCAAGTCGAGCAATAAATTTAGGCACGAAAAGTGGCACGATTGACAAAAAATGTGAAAACGTGAAGAAACACGCCAGGGCCATAAAAAAGTTAAGTGTTGAAGAAAAATGTAATGGCACTAAAATTCAGCGCCCTTACATTTTTTGGAATTTCACTGCATGCAGGGGCGCTAAATTTTAGCGCCCTTGCATTTCCAGACTTAGTCAATTTCGCTTCAAGGCAGAAGCGCACTTTTTTAGTGCCACTGCATTTTTTCGCAATCTGCAAAGTATGAATAGTGAAACGTCGTGAAAGATCTTGTTTCGAAGGTCTTTGCGAGGCGAACAAGGGGGAATGCTCGAATTGACTATTCGAGACTTGGGAATGCATTTTGAGGTGGCATGAAAATTCCCTCGTTATGCGTACTTGAACCTCACGAATCCTAGGAAACGGACAAGTTTCGTAGGGGGGTTATTCGTGGAACGAGCGTTGATAGATTCCATGATAACAGTATGTTTCCTTCTTGACTCTTGACGAATATATAAATGGTTTTGGCCAAGAAATTGATAGTGTCCCTGTGGGGAAAGTTGAACATGTCAAGGTTGGGATTGATGTGGATGGCCCCTATGCAAACTTTGGAATTTCTTGGTAGGAAGCTTTTGGAAAAGAAGCTGTTGTTGCTAAGAAAAACCAGCCTCCTGATCTACCAAGAAATTTTTGTATTGACCAATGGGAGTTGGAAAATTCTTTAATTGTAGAGCCGGCAATGTATGCAATGGGGGCAGAAATGCATGAAATCTTTACTATCAATAATGATGAGGAGGTCTTGAGAGATGTAGAACTGGAGGAATCAACAAAAGAAGCGGTTATCTCAGAAGCAACGGAAGATGATAATGATGGCTAAAAGGAAGAAGCTGGAAAAGAAAATCAAAATCATAATATAGGCTCAACACAATTTAATATAGCTTGGTCTACGACAGAATACGCAGGTCTAGTAGAGCAGCTTCCTACTTTGTTCGTTGGAGATGCAGATTAACTACCTCTCATCATCGAGACAATGTGTGAGGCGGTGAAATCATCACTAAGAGTGAAAGGAATGTTGCTGCCACGAAAGGAAGTGACCACGCACATAATGCAGAATGAGTGCAGCCCAACTGGAGTGAGACTAAGCACCAGTGAGCGGGTAAGGTGGTGCGATGTTTCAAACCCCCTCTCGACCATATATCGCATCGCCTACACAGACAAACTGCTGGACTTTCCCGTGAGTGTTTCGCCTCAAAGCTAGAATTTTCTTGAGGAATGCTTGCGAAATGATCCGCAACAAAGGTGGACCTTGTGGAGAGATCCAATGCATGGGAGGCAGATCGATGGAGTTGGCAATGCAACCAATGAAGAGACCTTCCTAGCACATATTCAAGGCCGCGTCTTGGATGTTGTTGATGTTTTTGTTTCTACTGCTAACCCTAAGAAGGAGCTGCCACTATTTACTGCTCAGGAGGAAGCATATGAAAGAGATTCAAAGATTGAGAAAGTTTTGAGGCTTCTTTTAAGCCTGCGTTTGTCTGAGGGTTTCATGCATATAGAATAGAATAATACTGGGCTTGATATCACCATGTATGATGGACAAATGGTAGTCAACATGCAAGCAAGGCAATGCCTTGGTTGTATCTGTCATAATCTTGAACCTGATGCCTAGACAAAATTGATAAGGACGATTGTGTATCCGGACGGGCAGCCAAAATTTTTAGGACCAGTGCACAGCGTGGAAGGGCAGGCTCCTATCTATCTTGTAGCCGTCATGGAGTCTCTAGCAGCTGAGGTTTTGGAGTTGGCAGATAATGCAGTGTGAGAAGTAACATCCCACTACGCAACCCCGAAGGTTAAGAGACAAATAAGGAAAAGATATTTTTTTTTTAAATGAAAAGGATAACATACACTAAAACCAAATATATCAACCACATACAAGGCCAAATATGGCCTAATGCAGCCCAAGGGAGACGATTAATCTACCCTCCAGAAAAAAAACCAAACAAGAGCAAATAAGATAGCTCTAGGAAATATGCTCTGGAACTTACTGCTCCTGAACTTCCTCCTCCAGAACCTCTGCTCTGAAACGTCTACTCCAGAACTTCTTGCATTGCTCCAGACCTTTAGTAGCACTGCTCTGGAACTTTAGCAGCACTTCTCCAGAACTTCTACACTACTCTGGAACTTTAGCCGCACTACTTCAAAATTTTCTGCACTACTCCGGAACTTTAGTAGCACTGCTCCAGAACTTCTGCATTGCTTCGAAACTTTAGCAGTACTACTTCAGAATTTTCTGCACTGCTCCGGAACTTTATCATCACTACTCCAGAACTTTAACAACTTGATACAAGATGGAAGAATATACATCCAAATCTTTTAATTTTGCATGAAGATGAGAAAAGAAGCAATAAAAGAATTATCATAGTACACACCAGTCTCATACCAACACTAGAACTCATAAGTCAA
Source organism: Sequoia sempervirens (assembly GCA_007258455.2). NCBI lineage: Eukaryota > Viridiplantae > Streptophyta > Pinopsida > Cupressales > Cupressaceae > Sequoia > Sequoia sempervirens. The sequence continues at coordinate 21,122,143 of VDFB02322083.1, read as the reverse complement.
ACATAATCATCACATATCTTCTCATTAAATTTATGATTACTTTCTCTATCTCAAGAGAGTAAAATGAGCATAAAAGAATAAGTATGAATACAATAGCATTTTCATGAATAAAATACATCAGCTGATAAGATAATTACAGAAGAGGGGATGACTCCAACTGGTGCTCCAATAACCTATACGTCAGTCCCCAATGGTGGTGGCAATGCCTCCCTACCATGTGGACTCAAAAGAGGCCACCCCACCATGCTCGGAGGAAGTCACAAGGCCCAAGCAGAAATGACAAGGCAAGGGAACATATGGCCAACACTCACATAAGACATGGACCAAACAAGGAATACAATGCATTAAGGCAATATCACAACATGAAAATGCTCATACAATAACATGTTAGGTACTACTCATGACTCCTAAGGTACGAGGTGTTGGAGTGTAGACTGGATGGAATGTCATCATGTGTGCTCAAAGGGATGGCACCACACGGAACTAGGTACTACTCTCATACAGACGAAGTGACTCAATCATGCCCATATCAACACCTTGCAAACGGATGAATCAATGCCCTATAGATGGATAGGCCTTCTGATTTAACCAATCGAGGAATCCAAAAGAAAATATGAAACAATGAAAAATCCATTGAAATCCATCATAAAAACCATGTAAAATAGCCAAGTAAACACTATTGCTAAATCATTTAAATAGTTGATCACATCCACTAACAAATAGCTCAAATACCATCCAACATTCATCATTAACTTAATTAAATAGTCAAATCACATAACCAGTATAAACCTCATTAAATAATTCCAAAAATCACTTTTAAATCAAACAAAAATCTACCAAGTTACAGTGGAACAAAACATAATTTTCAACTACCATGCAAACGCATGAGAATGGGGCATAAAATTTTCATTAATGATAAAAGTGCCTAGATCTAAAATCAAACAATAACCCATTTCATATTTTGACGTTTCCAATTGGATTCAACTTTTATTATTTTATTCTATGACCCGAAATAGGGTGTTCAGAAAAAAATGCCATTTTATGCATGGCTGGGCAAAAAACATCAAAAATGATAGTGCCTGGATTAAAAATTAGATGAAGACCTAATTCATATATTGACGTATCTACATAGAATCCAATTTTATTTTACATTTTTAATATGTGGTAAAAGAGTAGTAATGAAAAACGTTATTTTACAAGAAGACACAAATTTGGGTAAAAAAATGAAAGTGCCTAGAATTAAAATCTTCCAAAGACCCAGTTGAGATCTTCGCATTTATACATGGAATCCACCCTTAAAATTTATTTTTAGAAAGGGGATAATGAAAAACAATTAAAAAAAATGTTTTACCAGCAGGCACAAAATTTGGCAACAAAAAAAAGTATTTAGAATCCATTTTGGACTCAAGCCCAGTTGAGATTTGGATAATTTCAAGTGAATCTCATAATTGTATTTGATTTTAAAATAGAAAATTTTTATATATTTGGAAAATATTCAAACTTTCCCCAAAAACATTTTCATAACCTGGCTGAAAAGAAAACCCAACAACTAAAATTCCATGACTACACCTAGAGCAGCCAAGATTTCTAAAACATTTAAACATGCGCTCATGCATGCATTTATCATCTCATAAATTCAAGTAAGAAACAAAAGAATACCTCAATGCTTTCCAAAAATTGAAATGGCAGAATATTCTGCAAAGAAGGTGCACCTGGGTTCCATAATAGGACAGCAGGGAGGGTATTGTAAGCTAAAACCGATGATCAGATGCCCACAAATTTCTTCTCCCCATTTCTTCCAAACTCTGCTACCCCATTCATGGGGTTTTTTCCTTCTTGCAAAGAAAGAAAAATTTCTTCCTTTTTCAAAAAGAATCCATTCTCCAAAAAAAAACTTTCTTCCCTTTTTAATTTCTCCCCACCAAAACAATAAAAATGAAATAAGGTATTTAATAAACTAGCTATTAAAGTATTTAATTAAACAAACTTATTAAAGCTCCCCAATTAAATTATCAAAATCACAAAATATCTAGCATTCCCTTTTTCATAAATAAAAATAAATAATAATATATATCCAAACATTAAAATACATAAAGCTCCCCAAAAGGATTAATAAGATCATTTAAAATAACATATTTTAAAATCTCATTGATAAAACCATTTAAATATCCCATCAATAAAATACTATGAAATGCCATATATGAAATCATGAAAAGACATCAAAGAAACCACATCAAGACACTAATAACCAGAATATATATCCACCTAACAGATTCACAGAAACCAAGACAAAATACCTTAACAAGACATACTAGTAAATCACATACAACATAAAGATGCACCGGAACATATGGCTAAAAGGTGCTCCGGACGTTAACGTTAGGTAACCGGACGGTAAGATATCAACAAGGAAACACTTCTCTAACAGGGTATAGTGGGCTGGGATAGGGGATGTTTGGCCTGTGACTACCTCCAGTAATCACCATTAGGGAAGGTACACTTAGACTTGTGAAGCCAGATGGAGTTGATACCTAGTACCTGTAAAATACACATCGCATATACATATATACATAGCCGAAACACATACTACATCCTGACTATAGTTAGTTGCCATATATATCAATTAATTGCATCATCATAGCTAATTATAATAATCTTTCACTAAATCAACAATATCTAACCTCATTATAATAACATTTAACATTTTAAAATATCAAATCAAAATCAAAATGCTACCTTACCGGCCTGGGTTTAGAGAGGTTTTACATCTTCCCTCCCTAAGATTTGACTTACTCTTGGAAGTCATGTAAACTCAATATGCAGCCATGTCACACATTAGTACTCAAAATCCATTAATTATCATTAAAGAAAATTGTACTTCATCCCAAAGATGAGAAATATAATATACATCATTCATCATTGAATGAAACAGACAATACATCCATATAACATTCACCCTTTTGAAGAATAACTATCAATATATTGACATATGGCTTACTCATAAGGTCTCAACATGAAACAATATAGCATAGTTAATTTTGCTAACATCACATAAGTCATAATTCTAAAAATAAGCATTTAATTTAACATCCACATTCATTTAAGGATCCATTAATTTCCACTAGAATAGGGTAAAGAAAATGTATAAACACTCAATTCTTTCCAAAACACCATTGTTTGCAACAACATTTATTTTCCACACACTTTCAATCTCACACATTAGAACATATTTGACATTATTTTCAACAAAATATAACAATTTACACTTTCTAAAGCATAATAAGCCAACTTTTGAACTTTTCATATGTAACTGTATCCAAGATAAAACATGCATTTATACATACATACATATTTACATGATTGGTAATCACATCACAAGGCTACACAAGGGTCCATCTAGACACCAGTAAGCAGCATACTAATCCATGATACATAAACCATGAGCCAAGAGCCGATATCCATCTCACATAATCCATACCTTACACTCAGTAGTTTGATGGTGTTAAGCCACACACACATGGTGAGACCATCCAAACAAATCCACAATGACCTATCTCTTGTTAAATAAGGTGGTTAGCCTCTAAGAGATAGTCATCACACATAGGTGGGTAGTGGGTCCTAGCTATGTAATAGCCTCACATACCCCCATTGTCAAGGTTCCCTACATCTACTTCCTTGTATACACTCAACTGAGCTAGACTCTCCCATTCTCGATGAGGAATCACATTACAACACAAGACCAACATTTGAAAACAACAAATAGAAAATTTGTTTAGCCACTCAAGATAATAAATAATTATCAAATAAAGATTCAATTTCAGCAATAAAATAAGAAATGTGTGCAGTTTCAACACTAAATCAAATGTATCCCTGAGGGCCACGAGCAAAGAAATTTCACAATCTATGGCTAAACCATCACAAACAAGATAAACCAAATTTTTCCAGTCCTCACAGTCAAATGAAATCCATTAATAACCAAAAAAAGATTCACAATCTCCAAAATGGCACAATACATAACTATGTGACTAAACTAGCCACTAAACGAGGAAGGAGGGAACATCGTCTGACTATTGCAATAGCCCCTCATGTGTGGTGGAGTGAACACACAGACCACGTGGCATGAAGTGTACTCCTCGGCTACACCTCGCATTGCGTCGTCACGTGGAATGGACTTTCCAAGTGGCCCACACATTGGTTGGTTATCCACATGGAATGTGCACCTCAGCCACATTCTACATCGTGTCTTAGTGTTCCATGGTCATACGCCAGCCAAAGAAGGCACATACTGGTCGTACACCACATGGGAGTGTGTTTGTGGCTCCACGGAAGTAGACACGCACAAAACACACCCCGCATAGTGATACCTCATGGAAAGGGCACATGTAGGTACTCTCTGTAGCTAGAGGTATACATGGCTAGGACATACCCATATGTCAACTGACCCAAACATTGTTGACAGAAAACATGGGTGTCCCTCTACAAGTGTACAAGGCCCCATTACGTTCATCACACAAGTAGGCTACCATAGCACAATCTCATAGTGCACCTTCACATGTCTAAGCACATGGCATCATCACCAATACTATATTGGAACATGAGTGTGATGGGTATGTGCAGGATCATCATGGAAAAAATATGCCCTTAAGTGGCAGAAAATTTAGAAAAATTAGAGTTAGACAACTTGATGTAAAAATTTGAATAAGTTATCTATATTATTTCAAAAAAATGTAATAATAGAATATGTAGGAAATTGAATGTATTTTCTAAACTACTAGGTTTATTTTTCTTTTTTAAATTCTATTTGGAGAAAATTTGAAATTTCAATGCAGTAGTACTTAAATTTTAAGGGAGAATAAGAAGTAGGTGTTTGTTTGACCACCCTATCCACAATAAAATGATAATATTTTTTTATAATATTTTAGACATAAGTAGAGGACCCATGTCAGATGTGATGCATATTTTTTTGTAATTTTTTTCCAAGTAAATAATTAATTATGAATTTTTTATTACAAATTTTAAAAAATATAAAAACTCGTATGTTTGACCACCTTAACTTGGTCAAAACTTTATGAAATTCAATTTTTTATTTTTTAATCCTATAGTATGTGAAGCATAGAATGTGATGCATGTTTTGGATTCCAAAATTTGATACAGTTTGAAATCTATAGATGCTTTTCAATTAGCCTATCAATCAAGGAATTTAGTCATAATTCAAATAGAAAATGAATAATAATTATTTATTAAATTCAAAGTAAAGAATAATTTATATTGTTGGAAAGTTGAGAATCTCCTTTAAAAACCCTTTTTATTTCATCAATTTTGGGTAAAAAAAAGTCATCAACCACATACCCTACAAATACCCATCATATCGCCACTTTTGGCCCATCATGATCCTGCACATACCTTGGTGTGGCTTTATATCTATGGCATCGCAGTAGAACATGTGCAAATATGGAATAAATAATGCACATATGATTATAACAATATGGGGCTACTTGACCCTCACCTCTCATGTGGATGAGGTCGACTCACTAATGCCAACTCAACGCCTCTGCAGGCGGCTAGAAAATACTAACAAACCAATGCTGCTAAACACAAAACTGTGGGGGTTAGGTTAGTACATATGGATCAAGTACCTTGATCCATCATAAGGGGAAGTAGTTAGTACTTTCCTCGGGATCAATTGAGCTGAGACCACTCTACGTTGCAACATGTGTATGTTGCACACTCTGCCCAAGGAACTTTGTGGTTGCTACTACCCCATCACGGATTGAGGGACTAGAGAACCAAAAGAAGAGATCCTATGAACTAACTTTTGGTTACTCTTAATACATATATAAATTTCAACCACACACGGGTTGGCCCTCAATCAGGTAACAAACATAAAAGCACATAATGGTATGGTTAATCCCACACCCCAAATACAACATATCCTTAATGGATGGGTACACAGTCTCACCATCCCATCGGCACACAAAGCACGTACGTGGTATTCACAAAACTACACATGTGCACTAACACAGGATGTTCACATAATAGGGAGTACCTTTTTCCAATTTCCTCATACCAAACTCAACCATTATCCACCTCTAATTTATACAAGGTCAGTACAACTTTCCAAGAACATGTACTCCCAACATCCATACAATACATCATTGTGCTACATGGAATAAATCAGCAATGCCATAATAACTCTCACATACACATTCACTTTTGTTAAGTGGTAAATCACCTTACTACTCACATATGTTAACAACATTTATTCCCCACACATAGTGCAATATCATTACAATGTTTACTCAAGACAAGGTATGCAACATAATCAGTTCAACATTCATTTAGCATTTTCATTTTGAATTTAGGTACAATAATTCAACATCTACATGCTTTCTTAAGATTTAACAGTATAGTTGGGGACTATAGGCCTCTCCAACAAGATGCACCTATTATGCAATTATCATTCAGATGCAAATGGTTTCACTAATCCCTTTTTCTCTAAAATTTATTTAATATAGAATGATTTCTTATTCAAATTCATACATGTTCCATGATTATGAATGCAATTTGGGGACTTAGGTCATTTACCCAAGGTTGAACTAATAAAATAAACCTTCATGAATGCACAAACATTTGCTCATAAGAGACACACATACCATGGATTTTAGTACACCACACATTCAAAGTTAGGCATCTTCGTTAAACCAATGAAAAGATAGAGAAGGAGAGAGGGATTTACAATTTATACATAAGAACAAATGCAAACATGGTCTCATCATCATATAAGCACTTCCACACAAATACATCAATCATACGAGATCACACAATAATCTCCATGAACTAACAACATGATCATTCATTTTCTATTACCACATTTAATAATCTCAATGCAATATAACATACAAAGCAACTTTAAAACCACATAGGGTCAATCAAGCAATCACTTGCACAATGAGGTAAAGCACAAGAAGACATGTACTGAAACTTGCATGATAAAGAAAATGAAAAACTCATGAAGAGAGTATACACAAAAGGCACTTCTAGGAACCCTCAAGGTCAAACAGACCTTCCAAAAACATAAACAAAAAATCCAAGCAAGGGTAATTTAGGCAACACATGTCACCTGCAACCCACCAACAACTAAGGTCCAACATGCCCACCTGGAACACAGGATAAAGGAAAGTAATCAATCTCAACCTTGAAAGACTATGAACCAACCGAATCACTCCAATCCCATAGGGTAAGGCAAGGACTAGGAGGCATCATACCTTTGAAACACAAGCCAGGGTTGGGAGATTCAACCCTATAAAATGCCATACTAAAGCACTCAAGCAAGAGATCCTATGACTATCTTGCCACAAAAAGAACTTGGAACACACACATCAAGCATGCTGCAACCATATGGGCTACAACCACTCAGGAACCACTGAAGGGTCACAACCCTTTACACAATGAAAGAGCCAAACATCAAGAAGGCAACCAATTAGAATACACTTCTTGGTAGGCTCAAGGGTCTAACTAACCCTCACAAAAGCATTCATCAACAAGACATGCAAGGGGAAGGAAACAACAACACTTGTTTCTGTGTACCTTGGAATTTTACCCTACTCTAATGTGCAAAATAACTAAAAATGCAAGTGATAAAAGACTAAGGACACTTCAAGATTAGCCTAAAGAGTGATAAGACAAGAAGGGAAATAGATAAAACAAATGGAAATAGTTATACCTCCCTTGCTGTTGAAGACTCCTTGGTTGGCCTTTGATTTGGATGACTTTGTGTGCTCCTTAGATGACTTCTTGAGTGACTAAATGCAAGATCAACTTATGGAAAATGATTAGAATGAATGGCTAGATGATAGTAAATGAGTGAGAATGCAAATTGGCAGCATGTAGTTGTAAAATGGCTAAGTGTTGAAAATGCCCTTGAGGAGGGGGTATTTATAGGAGATTTTGAATTCTCTAGAGAATTCAATGGTCAAGATGCATCCAACAAGGTCAAGATGAAGGGCTATGGTGGGTTGAGAACCCACAAGCCCTCACATCTTGACGTGTGGATGGTGAAGTGGCTAAGAGAAGATGAGGTGTAAGTGAGGTGTCAAAAAGGTACATGAGGTGGAGGAAGGACAAGTACCTTCCAAGCACCTTGGGGAGTGAGAAGATTTCCTCAAAAAGGGATTTATTGTCCCCAAGTGAGAGTGAAAGGTACATTTGAGGAATTTTGGAATTTCTCAAAAATCAACTTAGGAAAAGGAGAGGTGGTTGGAGAAATAAGTGTGAATTAAAAATTCACATTCTTAGGAGAGTCTAAAAGATAAAAGGTGGGCTCCAAAAAGGTGGGACTTGGTCACATGTGGAGATTGTGACAAGTCCAAGGTTCTAGAAGCCTTGGAAGGATATAATGTGAATTAAAAATTCACATATAAAAGAGGGGAATCTAGGATAAATAAATGTGAATTAAAAATTCACATGGGAAAGGGGGTCAATGCCAAAAGAAGCTAAATGCAAAGGTTGGCTAAAAAGTGGTGCTAAATCTGGCTAATGACCTTGGTTAAGGTTGTGCAAATATTGGATTAGACTAATTAATGGAAGATTAGAGGCAAGTGGTAAATGTAGGAGGAATTGACATTAATCTTTGATTAAGAAGATGCACATCATAATCATGAATTAATTGAATTAATTCAGATTAGGACAAGATTATGGAGGATGTGACAAGGAGAGAGAAGATGAAGAATTTTAAATTGATTTTAAATTAAAAGGGGAAAAATGACTAAATTAAATAAATTAGTGTATTTATTTAATTTAGAGAGGAAGGTGAAAGATAAAGCATTAATTATTAAATTAAATACTTTATTAATTTAATAAATTAATATTTAATGTGGTAGACGAGAAGGGAGTAAATTTAATCATATGGGAGTGATTCAATTTAGATGCCTACAGTTTCCATCCACCACACACAACACACCAAGCAAGTGACAACCATAAGCAGGGATCCCACTGCTACAACATGGGTTCCACTTCTAACTCTGCCTTTGGCTCTGCCCTTAGGGGCATCCTAAAGGAAACAAGGAACACATAAAAATAGATCATCACAAGGATGATCTATACACCATACTAAGGCATAAATGCTACTCAATCATGACAATGAAAACAATATAACAAGCTCATGCCACACACATCAAACCCAACATAACATAGAAGGGTCAAGTACACTAGAGCTCCCAGTATGTGAACATGGGCTCTGATACCAGATGTAATATCCTGCTATGCAACCCTGAAGGTTAAGAGCTAAATAAGTAGAAGATAATTTTTTTTTTAAAACAAAAAGGATAACATACACTAAAAGTAGTTTCCAGAAAAATATATCGACCACATAAAAGGCCAAGAATGGCTTAATGCAACCCAAGGGAGAGGATTAATCTACCCTCCAGAAAAAAAACCAAATAGGAGCAAATAAGATAGCTCCAGGAAATATGCTCTGGAACTTTCTGTATTGCTCTAGAACTTTAGTAGCACTACTTTGAAACTTTAGCAGCACTGCTCCAGAACTTTTGCATTGCTCTGGAACTTTAGTATCACTTCTTTGAAACTTTCTGCACTACTCCAAAACTTTAGCAGGACTACTCCAAAACTTCTACACTGCTCCGAAACTTTAGCAGCACTGCTCCAGAACTTTTTGCACTACTTCAGAACTTTAGCAGCACTACTTCGAAACTTTAACAACTTGATACAAGAAGGAAGAATATACATCCAAAGCTTCTAATTTTGCATGAAGATGAGAAAAGAAGCCATAAAATAATTATCATAGTACATACGAGTCTGATGCCAACACTAGAACTTGTAAGTCAAACATAATCATCACATATCTTCTCATTAAATTTATGACTACTTTTTCTCAAGATAGTACAATGAGCATAAAAAAATAAGTATAAATACAATAGCATTTCCATGAATAAAATACATCATCTAGTAACATAATTACAAAAGAGGGGATGACTCCAACTAGTGCTCCAATAACCTATACATCGGTCCCCAATGGCGGTGGCAACACCTCCCTATCATGTGGACTCAAAAGAGGCCACCCCACCATGCTCAGAGGCAGTCACAAGGCCCAAACAAAAATGATAAGGAAAGGGAACATATGGCCAACACTCACATTAGACACAAAGCAAACAAGGAATACAATGCATTAAGGCAATAACACAACATGAAGATGCTCATACAATAACATGTTGAGTACTACTCATGAATCCTAAGGTACGAGGTGTTGGAGTGTAGACTAGATGAAATGTCATCATGTGTGCTCAAAGGGATGGCACCACATGGAACTAGGTACTCCTCTCATACAAATGAGGTGACCCAATCATGTCTGTATCAACGCCCTACAGATGAATGACTCAAAGCCCTACAGATGGATAGGCCTTCTCATTTAACCAAATGAGGAATCCAAAAGAAAATATGAAACAATACAAAATCCATTGAAATCCATCATAAAAACCATTTAAAAAAGCCAAGCAAACATTGTTTCTAAATTATTTCAATAGCTGATCACATCCACTAATAAATAGCTCAAATACCATCCAAAATTCACCATTAACTTAATTAAATAGTCAACTAACGAAACCAGTATAAACCTCATTAAATCATCCCAAAAATTAGTTTTAAATTAGAAAAAAATCTACCAAGTGGCAGTGGAACAAAACATAATTTTCAGCTACCGTGCAAATGCATGAGAATGGGGCATAAAATTTCCATTATAGATAAAAGTGTTTGGATCTAAAATTAGAAAAAAATCCATTTCATATTTTGACATTTCAAATTGGATTCCACTTTTATTATTTTATTCTATGACCCAAAATAGGGTGTTGTTCAGAAAAAGCAAATGCCATTTTATGCATGGCTGGGAAAAAATCATGAAAAATGAAAGTACCCGGGTTAAAAATAGGATAAAGACCCAGTTCATATTTTGACATATCTACATGGAATCCAAATTTATTTCACATTTTAAATAGGTGAAAAAAGTGGAGCAGTGAAAAATGTCATTTTACAAGAAGGCACAAATTTGGGCAAAAAAATGAAAGTGCCTAGAATTAAAATATGCCAAAGACCTAGTTGAGATCTTGGAATTTCTACATGGAATCGACCCTTAAAATTCATTTTTAGCGAGATAATAGTGAACAACAATTAAAATATCATTTTACTAGGTGGCACAAAATTTGGCGACAAAAGAAAGTATTTAGAATCCATTTTGGACTCCAACCCAGTTGAGATTTGGATGATTTCAGGTGAATCTCATAGTTGGATTTGAGTTTAAACTAGGAAATTTGTACAAATTTAGAAAAGATTCAAACTTTCCCCAAAATAAATTTTCATAACCTCGCTAAAAAGAAAACCCAACAACTAAAATTCCATGACTACACTTAGAGTAGCCAAGATTTCTGAAACATTTAAACATGCATTCATGCAAACATTTATAATCTCATAAATTTAAGGAAGAAACAAAAGAATACCTCAATGCTTCCCAAAAATTGAAATGACAGAATACTCTGCAAAGAAGGTGCGACTAGGTTCCATAACAGGACAACAAGGAGGGTATGGCAAATCGAAACCAACAATGAGATGCCCACAATTTTTTTCTCCCCATTCTTCCAAACTCCGCTACCCCATTCATGGGGGTTTTTCCTTCTCCTTGCAAAGACAGAAAAATTTCTTCCTTTTTCAAAAAGAATCCATTCTCCAAAAAAAAACTTTCTTCCCTTTTAATTTCTCCCACAAAACAATAAAAATTAAATAATGCATTTAATAAACCAGCTATTAAAGCATTTAATTAAACAAACTTATTAAAGCTTCCCAATTAAATTATTAAAATAAAAAAATATCCAACATTCCCTTTTTCATAAAAAAATAAAATAATAATTTATATCCAAACATTAAAATTCATAAAGCTCCCCAAAAGGATTAATAAGATCATTTAAAATGACATATTTTAAAATCTCATAGATAAAACCATTAAAATCTCCCATCAATAAAATACTATGAAATGTCATATATGAAATCACAAAAAGACATCAAAGAAACCACATCAAGACACCGACAACCAAAATATATATCCACATAACAGATTCACAGAAACCAAGACAAAATACCCTAGCAAGACATACTGGTAAATCACATACAACAGAAAGATGCACTGAAACATACTATTGAAGGTTGCTCCAAAAGTTACCATTAGGTAACCAGACGATAAGATATCAACAAGGAAACACTTCCCTAATAGGGTATAGTGGGCTAGGATAGGGGACGTTTGGCCTATGACTACCTCTAGTAACCACCATTGGGGAAGGTACGTTTAGACCTGTGAAGCCAGGTGGAGTCGGTACCTAGTATCTGTAAAATACACATCGCATATACATATATACATAGCCAAAACACATACTACATCCTGGTTGTAGTTAGGTACCATACATATCAATTAATTGCATCATCATAACTAGTCATAATAACCTTTCACTAAATCAGCAATATCTAACCTCATTATAATAACATTTAACATTTTAAAATATCAAATCAAAATCAGAATGCTACCTTACCAGCCTGGGTTTAGAGAGGTGTTACATCCTCCCTCCCTAAGATTTGACTTACTCCTGGAATTCATGTAAACTCAATATGTAGCCATGTCACACATTAGTACTCAAAATCCATTAATCATCATTAAAGAAAATTGTACTTCATCCCAAAGATAAGAAATATAATATACATCATTCATCACTAAATGAAATAGACAAGACAACCATATAACATTCACCCTTTCTAAGAATAACTATCAATATATTGACATATGGCTTACTCATAAGGTCTCAACATGAAACAATATAGCATAGTTAATTTTGCTAACATCACATGAGTCACAATTCTAAAAATAAGCATTTAATTTAACATCCACATTCATTTAAGGATCCATTAATTTCCACTAGAATAGGGTAAAGAAAATGCATAAACACTCAATTCTTTCCAAAACACCATTGTTTGCTACAACATTTGTTTTCCACACACTTTCAATCTCACACATTAGAACATATTTGACATTATTTTCAACAAAGTATAATAATTTACACTTTCTAAAGCATAATAAGCCAACTTTTGAACTTTTCATATGTAACTGTATCCAAGATAAAAACATGCATTTATACATACATACATATTTACATGATTGGTAATCACATCACAAGGCTACATAAGGGTCCATCTAGACAAAGGTAAGCAGCATACTAATCTATGATACATAAACCATGAGCCAAGAGCCAATATCCATCTCACATAATCCATACCTTACACTCAGTGGTTTGATGGTGTTAAGCCACACACACATTGTGAGACCATTCAAACAAAACCACAATGACCTATATCTTTTTGAAGAAGGTGGGTAGTGGGTCCTTGCTATGTAACAGCCTCACATACCCCCATCATCAAGGTTCCCTCTGTCTACTTCCTCGTATACACTCAACCGAGCCCAACTCTCCCGTTCTCTATGAGGAATCACATTACAACACAAGACCAACATTTGAAAACAACAAATAGAAAAAAAAAAATTAGCCACCAAAAATCATAAATAATTATCAAATGAAGATTCAATTTCAGCAATAAAACAAAAATGCGCGCAATTTCAACACTAAATCAAATGCAACCCCGAGGGCTACGAGCAAAGAAATTTCATAATCTGTGGCTAAACCAACACAAACAAGATAAACCAATTTTTTTTGGTCCTGATAGTCAAATAAAATCCATCAATAACCAAAACAGGATATACAATCTCCGAAATGGCACAATACATAACTATGTGACTAAACTAGCCACCAAATGAGGAAGGAGGGAACAACGTCTGACTATCACAATAGCCCCTCATGTGTGGCACAATGTACACACCAACCACATGGCATGAAGTGTACTCCTTGGATACATCTCACATCATGTCATCACATGGCATGGGCTCGCCAATTGGCCAACACATTGCTTGGCTATCCGCATGGAATGTGCACCTCGGTCACATCATGCATCACGTCTCAACACAAAATGGTCATATGCTAGTCGGAGCAGGCATGTATTGGTCGTACACCGCATGGAAGTGTGTCTATGGCTCCACAGAAGTAGACACACGTAGAAGACACCCCACATAGCGATACCTTGTGGAAAGGGAACATGCAGGTACTCACCATAGCTAGAGGTATACATGGCTAGGCCATACCCATATACTAACTGACCCAAACATTCTCGAGAGAAAACATGAGTTTCGCTCTACAAGTGTACGAGGCCCCATCATGCTCATCACTAAAGTAGACTACCATAACACAATATCATAGTGCACCTTCACGCATCTAAGCAAATGGCATCATCACCAACACTATGTCGAAACTTTAGTGTGGTGTGGCTTCATATCTATGGCATCACAGTAGAACACATGCAAATATTGAATACATAATGCCTTTGCATGTGACCAGACAATACTAACAACCCAATGTTGCTAAACAAAAACTTGTGAGGATTAGGCTAGCACATATCGATCAAGTACCTTGATCCATCATAAGGGGAAGTAGTGAGTACTTTCCTCAAGATCGATTGAGCTAAGACCACTCTACGTTGCAACATGTGTACGCTACACACTCTGCCCAAGGAAAATTTTGGTTGCTCCTACCCCATCATGGACTAAGGGACTAGAGAACCAAAAGAAGAGATCCTATGAACTAACTTTTGGTTACTCTTAATACATATATAAATTTCAACCACACATGGGTTGGCCCTCAATTAGGTAACAAACATACAAGCAAACATAATGGTATGGTTAATCCCACACCCCAAATACAACATATCCTCCATGGATGGGTACACAGTCTAACCATCCCATGGGCACACAAAGCACGTATGGGGTATTCACAACACTCAACATGTGCACTAACATAGGATGTTCACATAATAGGCAGTACCTTTTACGAATTTCCTCATACCAAAATAAACCATTATCAACCTCTAAATTATACAAGCTCAGTACAAATTTCCAAGAACATGTACTCCCAACATCCATACAATACATCATAGTGCTACATGGAGTAAATCAGCAATGCCATAATAACTCTCGCATACACATTCACTTTTATTAAATGGTAAATCACCTTACTACTCACATATGTTAACAACATTTATTCCCCACACATAGTGCAATATCATTACAATGTTTACTCAAGACAAGGTATGCAACATAATTAGTTCAACATTCATTTAGCATTTGCATTTTGAATTTAGGTACAATAATTCAACATCTAAATGATTTCTTAAGATTTAACAATACAGTTGGGGACTATAGGCCTCTCCAACAAGATGCACCTATTATGGAATTATCATTAACATGCAAATGGTTTCACTAATCCCTTTTTCTCTAAACTTTACTTAATACAGAATGATTTCTTATTCAAATTCATACATGTTCCATGATTATGAATGTAACTTGGTGACTTAGGTCCTTTGTACCCAAGGTTGAACTTATAAAAAAAGCCTTCATGAATGCATAAAAAATTTCTCATAAGAGACATGCATACCATGGATTTCAACACACCACACATTTAGAGATAGGCATCTTCATTAAACCAATGAGAAGAGAGAGAAGGAGAGAGAGGGATTTACAATTCTGACATAAGCATGAATGCAAACATGGTGTCATCATCATATAAGAACTTCCACACAAATGCATCAATCATACAATATCACGCAATAATCTCCATGAACTAACAACATGATCATTCATTTTCTATTACCACATTTAATAATCTTAAAGCAATATAACATGCAAAGCAACTTTAAAACCACATAGGGTCAATCAAGCAATCACTTGTAGAATGAGGGAAAGCACAAGAAGACATGTGCCAAAACTTGTATCATAAAGAAAACATAAAACTCAAGAAGAGAGTATACAAAAAAGGAAATTATTGGCACCCTCAAGGTCAAATAGACCTTCCAACAACATAAACAAATAATGGAAGCATGGGTAATTTAGAAAACACATGTCACTTGCAACACACCATACCCACCTACAACCCAACATGTCACCTACAACCTAACATGCCCACCTGCAACACAGGATAAAGGAAAGTAATCAATCTCAACCTCGAGAGACTCTCAACCAAGGGAATCACTCAATTCCCATAGGGTAAGGCAAGGAATAGGAGGCATCATTCCTTTGAAACACAAGCCAGGGTTGGGAGACTCAACCCTCTAAAACAAGATACTAAAGCACTCAAGCAAGAGGTCCTATGACTACCTTGCCACAACAAGAACTTGGAACAAACACATCAAGCATACTGAAACCACATGGCCTACAACCACTCAGGAACCACTCAAGGGTCACAACCCTTTACACAATGAAACAGCCACACATCAAGAAGAAGACCAATTAGAATACACTTCTCAATAGGCTTAAGGGTCTAACTAACCCTCACAAAATCATTCATCAACAAGACATGCAAGGGGTAGGAAACAACAACACTTGTTGCCATCCAACACACACAACACACCAAGAAGGTGATAACCATAAGCAGGGATCCCACTGTTGCAACATGGGTTCCACCTCTAACTCTACCTTTGGATCTGCCCTTAGGGGCATCCTAAAGGAAACAAGGAACACATCAAAATAGATCATCACTAGGATGATCTATACACCATACTAAGGCATAAATGCTAATCAATCATGAAAATGAAAACAATATAACAAGCTCATGCCACACACGCCAAACAAAAAATAACATAGAAGGCTCAAGTACACGAGAGCTCCTAGTGTGTGAACATGGGCTCTGATACCAGATGTAACATCCTGCTATGCAACCTCAAAGGTTAAGAGCCAAATAAGGAGAAGGTAATCTATTTTTGAAACAAAAAAGATAACATTCACTAAAAGTAGTTTTCAAAACAATATATTGACCACATACAAGTCTAGGAATGGCCTAATGCAACCCAAGGGAGAGAATTAATTTACCCTCTAGAAAAAAAACCAAATAGGAGAAAATAAGATAGCTCTAGGAAATATGCTTTGGAACTTACTGATTCAGAACTTCCTACTCCGGAACCTCTACTTCGGAACTTCTACTCCAGAACTTCCTTCACTACTCCAGAACTTTAGTAGCACTACTCTAGAACTTTAGCAGCACTACTCCAAAACTTCAACACTACTCTGGAACTTGAACAACACTGCTCCAGAACTTTTTGCACTGCTCTAGAACTTTAGCAGCACTACTCCAGAACTTCTGCACTGCTCTAGAACTTTAGCGTCACTGCTCTAGAACTTTATGCACTGCTCTAGAACTTTAGCAGCACTACTCTGAAACATTAACAACTATATACAAGAAGGAAAAATATACATCCAAAGATTCTAATTTTGCATGAAGATGAGAAAAGAAGCCATAAAAGAATTATCATAGTACACGTGAATCCAATACCAACACTGGAACTCTTAAGTCAAACATAATGATCACATATTTTCTCATTAAATTTATGATTAATTTCTCTCTCTCAAGAGAGTACAATGAGCATAAAATAATAAGTATGAATACGATACCATTGCCATGAATAAAATAGATCATCTGATAAAATAATTACAAAAGAGAGGATGACTCTAACTGGTGCTCCAATAACCTTTACATTGGTCCCCAATGGTGGTGGCAATGCCTCTCTACCATGTGGACTCAAAAGAGGCCACCCCACCATGCTTGAAGGCATTCAAAAGGCCTAAGAAGTAATGAAAAGGCAAGGGAACATATGGCCAACACTCACATCAGACACAGAGCAAACAAGGAATACAATGCATTAAGGCAATATCACAACATGAAGATGCTCATACAATAGCATGTCAGGTACTACTCATGAATCCTAAGGTACAGGGTGTTGGAGTGTAGACCGGATAGAATATCATCATGTGTGCTTAAAGGGATGGAACCACATGGAACTAGGTACTCTCATACAGATGAGGTGACTCAATCATGCCCGTATCAACGCCCTACAGATGAATGACTCAACACCCTACAGGCAGATAGGCCTTCTCATTTAACCAAACAAGGAATCAAAAAGAAAATTAGAAAAAATGAAAAATCCATTGAAATCCATCATAAAAACTATGTAAAACAGCCAAGAAAACACTGTTGCTAAATCATTTAAATAGCTGATCACATCCACTAACAAATAGCCCAAATACCATCCAACATTCATCATTAAATTAATTAAAGAGTCAAATCACATAACCAGTATAAACATCCTTAAATCATCCTAAAAATCACTTTTAAATCAAACAAAAATCTACCAAGTGGCAGTGGAACAAAACATAATTTTCAGCTGTCGTGGAAACGCATGAGAATGGGGCATAAAATTTCCATTAAAGATAAAAGTTCCCATATCTAAAATTGAACAACAACCCAGTTCATATTTTGACATTTCCAATTGGATTCCACTTTTATTATTTTATTCTATGACCTGAAATAGGGTGTTGTTCAGAAAAAATGTCATTTTATGCATGGCTAGGAAAAAATCATAAAAAATGAAAGTGCCCGGATTAAAAATTGGATGAAGATCCAGTTCATATTTTGATGTATCTACATGGAATACAATTTTATTTTACATTTTTAATAGGTGGTAAAAGAGCAGCAATGAAAAATGTCATTTTACAAGAAGGCACAAATTTGGGCAAAAAAAATGAAAGTGCCCAGAATTAAAATCTGCCAAAGAACCAATTGAGATCTTGGCATTTCTACATGGAATCCACCCTTAAATAATTTTTTTTTTACTAGGTGGTACAAAATTTGGCAACAAAAGAAAGTATTTAGAATCCATTTTGGACTCCAACCCAGTTGAGATTTGGATGATTTCAGGTGAATCTCATAGTTGGATTTGAGTTTAAACTAGGAAATTTGTACAGATTTAGAAAAGATTCAGACTTTCCCCAAAATAAATTTTCATAACCTAGCTGAAAAGAAAACCCAACAACTAAAATGCCATGACTACACCTAGAGCAACCAAGATTTCAAAGACTTTTATACATGCACTCATGCATACATTTATAATCTCATAAATACAAGGAATAAATAGAAGAATACCTCAATGCTTCCCAAAAATTGAAATGACAGAATACTCTACAAAGAAGGTGCGACTGGGTTCTAGAATAGGGTAGTAGGGAGGGTATGGCAAGCTAAAACCAGTGATCAGATGCCCACAAATTTCTTCTCCCCATTTCTTCCAAACTCTGCTACCCCATTCATGGGGGTTTTTCTTTCTCCTTGCAAGGACAAAAAAAATTCTTCCTTTCTAAAAAAGAATCCATTCTCTGAAACAAAACTTTCTTCCCTTTTTAATTTCTCCCCTGAAAACAATAAAAATGAAATAAGGCATTTAATAAACTAGCTATTAAAGCATTTAATTAAACAAACTTATTAAAGCTCCCCAATTAAATTATTAAAATCACAAAATATCCAACATTCCCTTTTTCATAAAAATAAAATAATAATAATTTATATCCAAACGTTAAAATACATAAAGCTCCCCAAAAGGATTAATAAGATCATTTAAAATAACATATTTTAAAATCTCATGGATAAAACCATTTAAATCTCCCATCAATAAAATAATATGAAATGCCATATATGAAATCACGAAAAGACGTCAAAGAAACCACATCAAGACATCAACAACCAAAATATATATTACATAACAGATTCACAAAAACCAAGAGAAAATACCTTAGCAAGACATACTGGTAAATCACATACAACAAAAATGTGTGCCGAAACATACGGTTGAAAGGTGCTCCAAACGTTATCATTAGGTAACCAAACGGTAAGATATCAAGAAGGAAACATTGCCCTAACAGGGTATAGTGGGCTAGGATAGGGGACGTTTGGCCTATGACTACCTCCAGTAACCACCATCGAGGAAGGTATGCTCAGACCTATGAATCCAGGTGGAGTCAATGCCTGGTATTTGTAACATACACATCACATATACATATATACATAGCTGAAGCACATACATCCTGACTGTAGTTAGCTACCATATATATCAATTAATTGCATCGTCATAGCTAATCATAATATCCTTTCACCAAATCAACAATATCTAACCTCATTATAATAACATTTAACATTTTAAAATATTAAATCAAAATTAGAATGCTACCTTACCAGCCTAGGTTTTGAGAGGTGTTACATGAGACCACAAGAAAACTCTCATAATTCCTTGGCATATTCTGCTAGTAGTGAGGAATGATGAGGAGCTCATAAAGCTTTTTGGAGCTGTTTCCATCGCTTATGGCTCAGATAAAAAGGCAACCAGAATGGAAGAGAAATATGTGTTGATGTTTTATTTCGGGGGTGGTACTTTTGATGTTTCCCTTTTGACAATCAGAGAAGTAATAAGGGAAGGTGTTTCACTTGATTGGGAAGTCTGGAAGTGATTTATTCGGTGTATCCATGAACAAAATTTGGTGAAGCTCAAATCTTCATTATGGTTGATCTAAACCCCTGTAGTGGGGGAGATCTCTGAGCAACAATTTGGTCTTCAAGTGGGAGATTGTTGGGTTTGGTGAAGCCCAAATTGGCAAGTTGCTCAAACAAACTAGATAAGGATTTCTTTTTCCTCTATTGGCAAGTTTCTCTCACAAATTGATTTTTCCATTTATTGGAGTGGAGACCATTTTATAAATACTGTTGTTGTGTGATTATGTATTGTACTTCTAGAATTAATAAAAGAGTTTCCCCTGCTATTGAAAGTGGATGTAGGAAATTGCAAAACTACTATAAAATTTGTGTCTCTTTTGTTTTGTTCTTAATTTTTTTTTCTATTTTGTTTCTTTGTTTGTTTTAATATTAACAGATAAATGGTGCTATCTAAACTCATTTGGGATAAGTTGAGGGTGAGGAAAGAGTCAGAAGAGGGATCACAGGTAATGACAGACCAATTGCAGAGGGGGCGATTGGGAGTCCAGTGGGGCAGAAAAATTCCATTGTTGTTAGAAATGGAAGCTTTGAATCACAAGAGCAATTATTGTTGTTTTCAATGGGAGAGATTATTGAGAGAGTGAGGGAAAACCGAGATTGAAAATATGGAAAGCATGAAAGGGATCAACAAAAGAGGAGCCATGGTAGAGCAAATAAGAATAGTTGTAAACACAAAAGGCAATATAGTGGAATGGAAGAGAGGGATGTTGGTAGAATAAATAGATAAGGGAAGTCATAGTTTAGTAGATAGATGGTAAAGAATGGACATCCTCAAAGTATTTATTTATTTCATTATTTAATATATGATCTGTCATATATTATTGTCAATTTTTTAATAATATGTTTTAAATATTTTTATTTTATTTACCGATGAATGGATAAATTGGTCTTCCACACATGTAGTCTGTTGAATTAAAAGAAATATATATTATAATGGAATTCATAATAGGGGAGAGGAGCCAATATGTAGGTGCCTAAAATCAGACGATGGTCTGCCACATGGACCAATATCATTTTTTTGCAAATACCCATTAAGAAAAAATGAATAATAAACAATATTAAATTATTTTTAAAAAAATTTCAATTATTTTGCCACATGGGAGGATGATATTTTTCCATGCATTTTAGAAATTAAAAAAAAGACCCATTAATCGATATGTAGGAACCTCAGGTGCCACTTCTTGTGTGGCAGGATGTCTGAAGTTAACAGCCTTGCCACATCAACTTCTCTCACTTTGCCACCCTAAGAATTCACTGTGTTGCATTTATCACTCGCCACCTCTTGCTATACTTGTTGATTGTTGTGTTTAATGCACTTCTCTTCTCCTTAGCTCCATGCCACCCCACATTTGTTTCAACCCAACCCACATTCAATGTTCCCGGTGCCTCACTCTTCTCACCATCTTTATAGCCTTTCCTTCTAGCAAGTTCTTGTTCTTTCTTCACTTGCACTCCACTATGTGTTCAATTCGTCCTCTACAAGTTTCAAACCTTTACCACAACCTGCAATGGTCAAACTCCAGTTGGTATATGGGTAGAAGCCAGTTTGTA
The DNA here is from genome assembly GCA_007258455.2 of Sequoia sempervirens. Taxonomy (NCBI): domain Eukaryota; kingdom Viridiplantae; phylum Streptophyta; class Pinopsida; order Cupressales; family Cupressaceae; genus Sequoia; species Sequoia sempervirens. The sequence goes on along the minus strand of VDFB02322083.1, from coordinate 21,100,079 downwards.
TATGGGTAGATGCCAGTTAGTAAATGTCACTAGTGGCTACACTTCTGCCATGCAAGCATTGAACGGGTTCCCCACTGTCGTGAATGGGTTCCTCACTACCATGAAGATAACCAACATTTGTTACCTTGGTGTGAACATTTTTGAACTTAAATCCAGTTTTTTTGCTCATGGCTATTTGCAGGTGAAGCCACGTGAATGGTGTTACATGCTCGAGATTCAACTATTGTCCACTCGCATCGAGCCATTCAACCTAGGTGAGCTTGCTCACGAAGGCTCACCGTTATTCAGTTTTTTAGAGTTTTCTTTGCATTTTCTATTTGTTTTTTTCGACTTTTGGTGTTGCGAAAATATTTTTTTTGGGTTGAAGTTTAGTGTTTATGAACACTATCCTATTTGTGTTCTTAAACACACTAAATTTTTGGAAATTAATCTTTTGTTCAAGCATCACTCTCTTACATGGGGTGGTAATAATATTCTTGGTTGTTTTTGCGCCATTGAAAAATCTGGGGTTGTTTTCTTCTTTCATTAATAATAGTGTTTGTTGTTTTGTTGCTATAGATGAAGTTGTATTTATGTTTATTCCTTTCTATTTTTGTAGGTTTTATATTGCAAATCTTACAGTCACATTTTGGCATTTCTCTTTCATTAGGGTTTATTTTGCAAAAAATACAGTCATAGTTTACCATTTATGTTTCCCTAGGGTTTGTTTTGCAAAGATTACAGTCATAGTTTACCATTTCTATTTCATAGGTTCTGCATTATTATATACTTTGTTTATCGTATTCTTTCTCATAGGTTATGCATTATCATTGACTCTAGTTATCCTATTCTCATAGGTTTTGCATTGTCATTGACTCTTCTTATCGTATTCTCATAGGTTCTACATTATCATTGACTCTGCTTATCGTATTTTCACAGGTTGTGCATTATCATTGACTCTACTTATCATTTTCTCATAGGTTTTGTATTATCATTAACTTTGCTTATCTTATTCTCATAGGTTTTGCATTATCATTCATTTAGGTTGTGTTCTATGTTTCATAAACCAAAATAATTATTGTGGGCTAATCTTTTTTTAGGTTTTGCTTCATCTATTTAGTGACTTTAAAAATGTATGTTGTTTCTATGCTATAGATAAATATGTTGGTGTTATTCTTTTATGGTTTTTTCTCCATCTAATCAATAATATACATATGTGATAATTGTTAAAATCTTAATGTTTTCCATTCCTAAGCTTCAAAAATAATTGGCTACATTATTAACTATTTTATAATCAAAATAAAAAGATTTAAAAATATTCCATCAATTATACAATTAATTATGAATCCAATAGCTTATATCATGCTAATACAACCATTTCCAACTATTATCCAATAGAATAATTGATAAAGTAATTTGGATCTTTTGAAATAATTTTGAGAAAAAATATATATTATTAATATCTAATTCCATGTTATTTTCATTATGTTCTTTCATGGATTTATATTTTATCAAATTATAAAACCTAATACATGTATTAGTATTCCTACCTCTCATAGAAAGATTAAAAAGAATATAACCACTTAAGTGTGAGATTTTTAAATTTTAGAGCTAGAGATTGCTATCTAAGAAAATTAATATGAACTTTTCCTTTAGACTACAATGGTTACGCTATTAATGTCTCGCATCTCATATAAATTGTTTTATTTAAAAAAACCCTAATTTTTTAATGTAAAGTTTTTTAGTTCCTGTATCGTTGACACACAAACAAGGGCCCAATCCCTAGGTGGACAATCTTGATCATTTAACAATCTCCTAAAATTGGTGTTCTACCTTTCACCTTCATCAATATATACTATACTTGATATTTGTTTGATTAATGTTATTCAGTGCCATTTGTAGGTTTCATTGATATTACCATATATTACCATAAGCGTAGTTAATAAATGCCTCAAGTGGTTATCATATTCTTTCTCATAGGTTCTAAATTATCATTAACTATGTTTATCCTATTCTCATAGGTTTTGCATTGTCATTGACTCTACTCATCATATTCTCATAGGTTCTGCATTATCATTGACTCTTCTTATCGTATTCTCACAAGTTCTACATTATCATTGACAAAGCTTATCATTTTCTCATAGGTTCTACATTATCATTGACTCTGGTTATCATATTCTCATAAGTTTTGCATTATCATTGACTCTACTTATCCTATTCTCATAGGTTCTGCACTATCATTCACTTAGGCTATTTTCTCTGTTTCATAAACCAAAAAAATTAATTTGGGTTAATATTTTTTTAGGTTTTGCTTCATCTATTTAGTGACTTTAAAAATGTATGTTGTTTCTGTGGCATAGATAAATATGTTATTTTTTAATGGGTTTTGCTCCATCAATTCACTCATATACATATGTTATAATTGTTAAACTCTTACTGTTTTCCATTCCTAAGCTTTATATTGTTCTTCATTATAGCCATTACAGTCATGGGTTAATGTTAACGTTTTGATTAGTGTTACTTAGTACCATTTGTAGGTGTCATTTATAAAATTGGGGGTGTTAGGTTTTTCATAGGTGTTGCTTCATTCATTCATTAATGCTATTTTATTTAGGTGTCATTCATTAATTTGGAGGTGTTATGTTTCACAATGGTTAGGATTCATCAATTTAGACATGCAATTATTGGAGCTTTTTTTTATTTGCATTATAAATATTTGGTGGTCTTCTTTTTTTCATAGGTTCTACTTGATTAGGTACCGTAGATATTTTTGGTGGTGTTACCTTGTTTGTATGTTCGACTTCATCATGGTTAGTCATCATCTATTCTACCAGTTTCGGGTGCCATTTGGAATTTGTTGGGTGCTATTTTTTTCATAGGTTTTGTTTCACCAATTCATTCATCAACTATGTAGCATTTTTTTGGTGTCATTGATAAATATGGGGGTGTTAGGCTTATCATATGTGCTACTTCATTAAATATGTAATGAAAATGTTTGTATCTTTTTTTAGGTGCCATTGATTATTTTGGGTGTGTTATCTTTTGCATAGGTTATTTTACATCAATTCAGTCATCCAATTATTGTACCTTCTCTTTGTGCTTTGGAAATATATCATGGGGGTGTTCTATTTTTGTTAGGCTCTACTTCATCACTTCAATCATGCATATATTGTACCTTTTTAAGGTACCATATATAATTTTTTGGGGTCTTCTCTTGTTTGTAAGTTCCACTTCATCAATTCACTCTATTGTACCAATGAATAATTTCCCATAGTGGTACACCGGTCCTCCACAAGTTAGGAATAAAATCTTGCATAAAAAAGCATGATGATATTAGACACATATTGGATTTTAAATGCATGTTTGATCATTTATATATATGTATATGCATATATATATATATAGACATATACATAAAAATATGTACATATATGTATATTAGATATTAAATGACACATAATTGTATTTATTTCGAAGCAAAACAATTACATGCTAGCAGCCACACATGATGAAGTGTATCCAAATTGTATATGCTTAAGATCTTTGTATCTTCTTTATATATATATGCATATGTATAGACATATACATATACATATACATATACATATATTTATGTATATGTATATACATATGTATATATGTATATGCATATGTATATGTCTATATATATATGTATATGTATTTGTATATGTATACATATACAAATAAATATACATATACATGTACATATACTACTTTCACAACATCCTGCATATTTTTTGAGCCAACCCACATTCAATGCTCCTAGTGTCTCCTACACTTTGTCAAATTTACAGCCTTTCATTCTAGCAACTTCTCATTTATTCTTCACAATGATGGAAATGTATGTGTATTTGTATGTGTATGTGTATGTGTGTTTGTATGTGTATGCGTATCTCTATGTGTATGTCTATGTCTATGTAAATATGTATGTGTATGTGTATGTGTATGTGTATGTGTATGTGTATGTATATGTACATATGTGTATGTTTGAGTGTATGTCTATGTGTATGTATATGTATATGTAAATGTGTATTTGTAAATGTGTATGTGTATATGTAAATGTGTATAGATGTGTGAAGAGGTCTTAAGTGGACTACCTTGCCACATCTACTTATCTCACTTAGCCACCTTAACACTCCACTGTGTTGCATTTATCACTCGTTGCCTTTTGCTATACTTCTCTACAATCGTGTTTAATTCAATTATGTTTATGTATATGTATATGTGTATGTGTATGTGTATACTTCATCAATTCAGACCTGCAACAATTGTATCTTTTTCAAGTGCCATTGATTAGTTTGGGGGTGTCCTCTACTTTATTTGATGTGCACCTGAACTCATATTGAGATGCTAGCACACCAATGCAGACATCACTTTCACACTAATCACAACTACACAAAATAAAAAAAGTGCCAAGTCAACACAATTCAAACCCATCTCACCCATCTTTGACTGACTGGCAAACCCATTACAACCATGTTTCCCATCATAGCATAACCAAACCAACAAGCAAATGCATCCGCCTATCTCATAAATCATGACACCTACAACACATATTAGCATGATTTTTTCCCATCTTGCCAAGTAGGGTGTGCATGTAGTCATGGAAAACTCGAAAATCCCATTTGCTTCCATTTTTACAAGCTATAAGGCACCCATTATTAAAAACAAAGTTATAAAAACTATTGCAAAAAATACACCAAACTAATCAACTAAAGAATTAATGGCTGAAATCAATCAAACTCACCAAACAACCATAAGTCAGATTCAAATAATTCCCAATTCAAATAGCCATGAAAACCTTCAAGTATTTAGTTGTATTACTGTAGAACAATAATGAGCAGTAAAACTTTGTTACAACATGTATTTAGGGGACCTTGTTTTCCTTAGTCCTTTCATGGTTTCCTATGTAGCACTTCACAATTGAAAGGTCCAATTGTGGACAAGTGCAACATAGATTACCATTAAAAAGGCTTTGGGAAAATCAAGTCTTCCCAAACCATTATAAATTGTAACAATTGCACAAAATTTAACACTGCAAATTGTGTTTAATATTTGTATGTTTGGAAGTTAAATTTTTTTTCATGGTTCCAACATCAAGGTTTACTATTCAATTAATTTAGGGGGGTTCTCTTTTGCATAGGTTATGCTTCATCAAATCAACCCTACAATAATTCTATCAATTTTAGGTGTCTTTGATTAATTGCAAGTGTGTTCTATTTTTTAGGTGCTTTAATTCATTCGGGGGTGTTATCTTTTTAATAGGTTCTACTACATCAATTCGATCATGGAACTATTGTAGATTTCATAGGTTTCATTGACACAAATGGGGGTGTTCTATTACCAATAGGCCATGCTTCACCAATTCAGCCCTGCAACTATTGTATCATTTTTGTGTGCCTTTGATTAATTTGGGGGTGTTATCTTTTTAATAGGTTATGCTACATCAATTCAATAATGTAACTATTGTAGCTTTCTTAGGTGTCATTGACACATATTGGGGTGTTCTATTTATTATAGTTTATGCTTCACCAATTCAGTCCCACAACAATTGTATAATTTTTAGGTGCCTTTGATGAATTGCAAGGGTATTCCCTTTTTTAGGTTTCATTGATCAAATTGGGGGTGTTATCCTTTTAATAAATTTTTCTACATCAATTCAATCATGCAAATATTGTAGCTTTCTTAGGTGCCATTGACACATATGGGGGTGTTCTATTTATTATAGGTTATGCTTCATCAATTTAGCCCTGCAACAATTGTATCATTTTAAGGTGCCTTTGATGAATTGTAAGGGTGTTCCCTTTTTTAGGTGCCTTTGATTAATTTGGGGGTGCTATATTTTTAAAATGTTTTGTTACATCAATTCAATCATACAACTATTGCACCTTTCTTAGGTGCCATTGATGTATTTATATGTGTTCTCTTTTGCATCAATTCAGTCTTGCAGCTATTGTGTGTTCATCAAAGAGTCAATGCTATTCTTATGTACAGTCATGTTTAATGCACATCCCTTTCATATTATCTATCTGTATATGTATTTGAATCACTTAGGGGACTTAGTTTTGTGAAGGATTTAAATGATTCCCTATGCAACACTTCATAATTCAAATGGAATTGTGGACCCATGCAACAAAGGTTTCCATCAGAAGAACGTTCATAGAATCAAGTCTCCCTAAAATTTATTACTGAATGCAACAATAGACATGACAGTTCTATAGGGGAGAGAAGCCAAAAAACACACATCCAATTTTCTATGGTCTACATTAGAAAAACAAGCATATTTATATGACTAAATTAAAGAACAACATAACATATTTCTATAGCATATAGATACATATTTACATGACTGAATTGATGAAGAACCAATGAAAAAGAAAACCTATGTGTATGTGTATATAAATGTATATGCAAATGTATACATATGTGTGTATGTATATGTATATGCATATATAATTGCTTACATGCATTATTTTGCTTACCAAAAATATATTTATGTCTCTATTGCTTGACTGACTGAATTGATGAAGTAGAACCTATATGTATATTTGTATGTACATATGTGTTATGTATATGTATATGTGGATGTGCATGTGTATGTGTATGTATATGTATATGTATATGTATGTGAATATGTATATAAAATTTCTTACATGCATAACCTATGAAAAAGAGAACCCCAAATTTATCTATGGCATCGAAACAACCAACAATATTATTTGTTACTAAAATAAAAAATTGCAGCATTGCTTATACGCATTCATTTGAAAAATAAAACACTCCAAATTTTATCTATGGCACAAAAACAACAAACAATATTATGCATATGTATATGTGTATGTGTATGTGTATGTGTATATATATTTATATGTATATATTTATGTATATTTGTGTATACATGTATATATGTATATATGTACATATATGTATATAGATGTGCATATGTATATAGAATTTCTTAAATGCATAACCTATGAAAAAGATAACAACCCCAGGTTTATGAATGGCATCAAAACAACCAATAATATTGTTTGTTACTAAAATGAAAAATTGTAGTATTGCTTACATACATTCATTTGCATGACTGAATTGAATCACAATAGAAAAATTGATATGCATTCATTTGCATTCATTTACATCGAACTAAAGATTAAGCAACACCTATGAAAAAAGATAACAACCTCAAATTAATCAATGACACCTAAAAAAGATACAATAGTTGCATGACTGGATTGTATATGTATGTGTATATGTATATGTCTATGTCTATGTCTATGTATATGAATATGTATATACATATGTATATGTATATGTATCTATAGATACATATACATATACATTTACATATGTATATGTATATATGTATAAATACATATACATATACATATGCATAAAGATATATGTATATGTAATAATAGAAAGAAGCTTCTTGTAACATTCACCAACCAACATCTATCCATCTCATAACTAGAGTCCAAGCATCGTAGGTTGTGGTAAAGGTTTGAAACTTGCAGAGGATGAACCAAGAACGTAGTGGCATGCAAGTGAAGAAAAAACAAGAACTTGCTAGAATGAAAGACTATAAAGATGGTGAGAAGAGCGAGGCACTGGGAGCATTGAATGTAGGTTGTATTGAAAAATATGTATGTATATGTACATATACATATGCATTCATATACATATGTATATGTATATAGATATGTATATACATATCTATATACATATGTATATACATATGCATATACATATATGCATATGTATATAGATATGTATATACATATCTATATACATATGTATATACATATGCATATACATATATGTATATGTAAATGTATATAAATACGTATATGTATAGGTTGGCTGGAAAAATATGTGGGGTGGCGTGGAGCTAAGAGGAAGTTACATGCATTAAACATGATAGAGGATAAGTATAGCAAGGGGTGGCAAGTGATAAATGCAACACAATAGAATTTTAGGGTGGCGGAGTGAGAGAAGTAGATGTGGAAAGGTTGTCAACTTTGGACATTGTGCCACACAGGAAGTGGCACCCAAGGTGCCTACATATGGGTTGAGGGGTCTTGTTATGCCTTGCATAACCACCTCACTTTGATCTGGATCAAAATGGGTCCCCCTTCTCTTTTGGTTTCTTTATTTTGGGTTATTTACCTTGCTCTTGGGTTGCTTTTGGTCTTCTGCTTGAGTTTCTCTTTTGGTTTTGTTTCAGCTTAATTTGGTTCCCTTCTTGCTAAGTATTCAATGAAGTAATCACAAGAAAAAGTGTATCTTATGATAATGTATCTTATGTCCTTCTGATGACTAATGAAAGCATCCATTTTATACGAATAGGCCACACACAAGGCAATATTTGTCAAGTGAACCCACTTGGAGGGCTTTCCTTAGAGTGGTTGGTCATAATTCTCCATGAAGAAGAAAGTCAGCAAGACCTTGCAGAAGTCTTACTGACTACTAGTGCATTTTGCCGATTTGCATCTGTGTTGCCTATCAGCAAGACCCCAGAGATGTCACATCGATCAAAAGTTACATGCAAGCTCTTCGACAAGACAAGGGTCATTGTCCTAGTGATGTGGAAATTACTATTGGCATGAGGGGTTTCTTTTGTAAAAAGGTCATGGTGAGGTCTTCGGGTCTCACTGACTATGGCATCACTGGGCATACACTTCGATAGGAGATTTGGCTTCGAGAGGAAGTCTTGGCGAAAGCCTCATCTCTCACCGATTAGCAACGAGCAAATCCTTTCGGCGAGAGTTCTATCTTCGGAGAGATGTCTCCTCGAAAGGGCTCATGTCTTTCCGACTACTGCACAACAAGCAAAAACTTCGGTGGGAGTCATCGGGTTCAGGGTAAAGTCTAGGAGAAGGCCTAGGGTCACACCGACACAGCGCAAGGGGATTCCATCAGTGGTCTTCGGTGAGACAATTAGTATTTTACAGCGACGATAGGATGGACTTAAGAAGGTCGTTGCCAAGACGCAAGATGTCTGCAGGACATCTCACTGACAAGGGAAAGTCACAGTGACATGAGGAAAGGATCACTAGAGGATGATGCCTTTAGCATAATGTCTTGCCGAATAGAGGAGTCATGCCAAAAGACTCTAACTTAGGGAGACTTGAAACGAATGCAATGGGTTCGGTAGGATGTCTTGCCGACCCGAGAAGGTCTCAATGACATAGATGAGAGTTGCCATAGGTCTTGCCAAAGGGTCAGTATTCGGTAGGACATGATGGGCTCGATATAAGGTCTCACTGAAATAGAATTGTCTCAGCAAAGGCAAAAGGGGACTACACCAAAAGAGAAATGAAGCTCAGCGAGGGACTACACTTTTTCCAAAAGAGTCTTAGCAAAGAAGGAACATTATAGCGATATATGTGGAATGAAGGAAAGCATATTGGCATGACCACAAGAGAGGTCTTGGCGACAATATTGTTTGGAAAAAGGAAGCTTTGGTCGGTGTAAAGTCTCGCTGACCGAAGAAAGTCTCGGCGACTATGAAATTCACACCGAAGATAGAGGAGCCCAAGCCCAGAGGATAAGAATGAGATCGGGGAGACTCCAAAAGAAAACAAAAGCTTCGCCATGTGCTCTCAGTGAAAGGATAAAGTATCGCTGACATGGAAGAGCTCACTGAACACAAAGGAGGGCTCAGTAAGAAGAAATGGGATTTGGGGTAAGGTCTCCCCGAAATGGTGAGGTCTCCCCAATAGAAAACAAGGCTCGCCCAAGGAGTCTGGCTTCGCTGTAACTCTTGTCGATGCAGAACGAGCTCGATGATAGAAAACAAAAGCTCGACATGACATCCTGCCGACCCAATAGGATCTTCCTGATGCAAAGTGGGCTCGATGAGAATGAAAGGGAATTCGCTAAAACTCTTGCTGACATGAAATAACAAGCATCGACACAAGGGGATTCCATCACCACAAGGTCTTGGCGAGATCTTTATGTCTCACCGATAGGATGTGCCTCCGGGGGGAATGAATGCGTTCACTAAAAGGAAAAGGAGCTCGTGGAGATGTCTTGGTGAAGGGACTTGGTCACACCAAAACATAAGGGAGCGAGCTCGACGAGAATAGGAGGAGATCGGGGAGACTTCATACGAGTGAGGATACTTCACTAGGAGGTCACAATGACGAGTGATAGTCTCCCTGACATGAAAATGAGATCACCATGGAATCCTGAGGTTCACCAAGATGTCTTGACCAAGAGCATACAGTCTTGCCAATAGGTTTTTGGAGCTCGGTATAACTTTTGTAGCTCGCCGAAGCATCTTGCTGACTGCCATGTGCTATGCCGATAACTGGTAAAATGAAATCACATCGACGAGACATGATAAATGTCTCACCAACATGAGATTCAATGGGGATCACTTTCGAATGCCTAGGAATCTGGCGTGGCGAAGGTCTAACCAATCAAAGGAAAGCCAAGGAGTGATTCATTGGTCCTTTTGACCAATTGACTGTTCCTAGGAAAGAAGGCCAATAGAATGCAAACCAAATGGACTCTTTCTGAGAAACAGGTGGCAATGGATCAGGTTGGGCGAGATGCAAAGATCTAAGGATGCCTGATGGTGTTTCCAAAAGAGCGGTTAACAAACAAAAAAGGCCCAGAACATGAGGGAAGCCAAAAGAAAGATGAAATATCTATGACTCACAGGGACAACTATGGCCACTACTGGTGAGTAGATAGATTGATATTAATGACGATCTTTTTGAGCATTCAAGGTAGATTGTAGAGGGAGTTCAAAGATGGACACCGAGATAGAAGAGTAAATGTTGTAGATGCCAAAAGATCCAAAAGGTTTCTCCTGTGTAAGAAATCCTTCATGAGCATGGACAGCAGGGCTTCCACTTTGAATATAGTTTTGACTTTCTTTAGAAAGATCTAAGAGTTGAATCTCCTGTTCTACAGATATTTTCTAAAACCCTAGTGCAGGGGACAATACATCCTTTCTTTTACATTTTGTATATAAGGCATTCTTGCCTCTTTGTAAAAGAGAGATGGGGTAGAGTTAGAACCAGTAGAGTTAGTTAGAGGGGATAGAAGTTGATCTTGATTCTTAGTAATGGGACCTTCTTTTGTCTTCTCGGTTAGGAGGGAGAATTAGAATAGATTAATGTATATTTCAGTTTTCTTATTGTAAATGGAAGCAATTTGGAGCCATAGATTTTCTGTACATTGGTGATTGTGCTAGATTTGTAAATGTTGCCTATTTGTTTCATTGACACTAGGGGAAACCAGATCTTAATCTACTTCATGTTGTGTTTCAGAATGGTGTTTGTCTTAAGTTAATCATTTGATTTGTGAAGCTTTCAAGGAATGAGGTTTGATTTTATGTTTTTTTTAAGTGGTAACTTGTAATCCACTATTGAAATCAACACTGTAAATTAATGAAGCTATGTGTTAGTCACAAGTTAATTTTGTTCTGCAGTTTTAGTTAGGAATTCCTTGGAAGGTGATAGGTCTGGTTAATTTGGGTGAAGTATCATTCTTTTCTGTTCCAAAGCCCTGATCTATCTTTTTAGATATCTTTAAAAACCCTTATTAAAGTAGGTTTTATTTTCATACTCCCCCCACAACAATCCAAAAGCTCAACACCAGCAGGCCCCTTGAATATTACTGTTGCATCGGCCATTGAGTAACATCAGCACAGTTGAGACCCAACTACAAAGACCTTGGGAGCTAGGGCATCCATGTGTTTCCTTTCTCTTAAATTAGGAGAAGTAGAATAGAAATATTCTGCTTGCAATGTTGTGGTGCCAAAATAGCCATCAACAGGAACTGGCGCTAGAGGGAGGACTGACATGAGTAATTGTGGATCATTGTGACTTGGATTGGGTCAGGTCTTGGAGGACCTAGCTCCGATGGGTAGCCATTTGTATATACCAAGATTTTTCCATGAAATCCCTGGTCACTTGTATGGTAGGCTTCCTTTATTTTTCCCTGACAATGGGAAAAATGCTTCTGAACATGTTGGAATTTGTAGGCATAAACTTACTTTTATCCAGGTTCTGCATGAGGATGTTGTCTGTCAATTATTCATCAAAACACTTCAAGGCTCAGCAGGACAATGGTATGTTTGTCTGCCATCAGAATCTATTTATTCATGGGTGGAGTTAGAAATCTCATTTTTAGATCAGTTTGGTCCTCAAACACAAGAGCCATCATTTGAATTCGCAGCTACAAAAAGGAAACCATTAGAACTCATTTATCAATTTAATCATAGATTTATGTTTATGTATTAAAGGATTCAATCTTTAGGTTTGGTTGTAGATGATCATATACTGATAGAACATTATTATTGGGGTTTAAACCTTTCATTTGCAACCAAAGTCAGATATTATGGTGAGGCTACATCCTTGCATGATGCATTTAAAATGGCTCTCTTATTGGCACCATTTGGAGGTGACACTAGAAATTCAGATAGCCAAACTCAGGGTTATAACCCTCTTGTGCTTACAAACTACCACCATCTATAGCCTTATGCCACTTCACCCACCATCCCTACCTAGGGGCAATCATTTTCACCAAGCACCACATTTTCCAACACCCCATATCAAGTCAATTACACACAAGACCACTTGGAGAACTCATCTATGCCAAATCCAATCACAGAGTTAGGTACTCCACATCACAATGAAGTTCTAGATCAAACATCTGATAAGTTAGAATATAATTTTGATGACTTGTTTGGTAGAGGGCATGAAGTGGATGCAGATTCAGAGCATAGTGGAAATCTTAAGATAGAATCTAGCTTTGTTGAAAATGCTAGTACTGATGATGGCTTTGAAGGAGATGAGGTATTAACGTGGGATTGTTTTCAGGAGAAATCAACAAGGCTTTCCAATGATTTGGACAGCTCCTCTGATCAAGATCAGAATTAGGGTGATGAGGAAGGCCAAGAAAGCAACCAGGAGGTTATCTCGGAAGTTGAATCTTTTCAACATAATGAAGAGAATGAGACAAGGGAGTACTTTCTTGATTTTGATTCTATTCACTCAAATGTGTTGTTGGAAGAAGGTCCTTGCTTAGTATCCACTAATCAATTTGTTTTTAATACTGATGAATTTGATGCTAAGTGGCATGTTCTTGTTGATGATATGGATGAATATGAATTGAAAAGTTTTCCTGGCTCTGACTCTGTCCATTCAAATGAGTTTGAAGAAGATCCTTGTTCACCATGTGCTAATGTCCCTGACATCAATGATGATAAGCTGGAGGTGGATTCTCATATGCTTGAGGCTGGAATGTTTCAAGAGAATGTTCAAAGTAAGGATTCATCTCAAGAACTTCAGAAATTTTTTGACTCCATGCCTGAGATGAATACAGAGATGCTGGTGAGTGAGTATCCTAACTACAAGACAAACCTTGATTCAGTGGTGCTACATGAGCTGAGACCGTGTGAAGAGGAGATCACCCAACACAAGTCTACATTGGTAACTAGAAATCTTTAGAATCAGGTGGTGTCTTTTCATTATCCTTTGTCTTTTGATGATTTTCAGCTTGATTATGGTGTTGAGGATAGTAAAACATGCTTGTCGGTAAATCATGATAAAACTGAGAACCCACAACTAATAATATTTCAAGCTTTATGCCCTCAGAATGAACTTATTGCACACAAGCTTTATATTTATGAGTATAAAGATAAATTTGCTAGGTTTAGAACTGTGCCTAGTAGGTTAAGATTGTTGCACATAGTCAAAAATTAGTCAAGTCAATGTACATTTTTTTTTTTACAGTCTTGTCTCTGCAAAGTTTGGCTTTGGAGTTAGCTTAGGGTTAGGATTAGTTAGTTTTAGTTTTATTTATTTATTTTAGTTAGTTTTATTTTGTTCTGTTATTTTCCTTTTCCTGTTCCTTTTGTTTTGTTTGTAGATAGTTTGTTTCTCTATTTGTAAATGTTCAGTCTATTTGTAAATAACTCTTTTCTTTATGTGAATAGTCTACTGCTCTTTGTATAATTAATTTGCTCTCTTTTTGTAAATAATTTCTTGTTTGTTTGTTTGTCCTTTTCTTTCAAGCTTTTTGTTTTGTTTTGCTTTTTGGTGTTTATCTATTTTTGTTCCATCTTAAAGTAGTTGGTTGTTATCTGAAGCATACTATGGTCATTAGGAGAGAAGTGGTTTAGATATTTTCAAGTTTTCTGGTTGGATGATTCTATCCTCAATTCGTTGTTTCATGCTTATTATCAATAAAAGCTATGGGAAGTTTTGAAAACAAGGTGCCAAGTAAGAAATCCTTCATCAGCTCCCTTGAATCTGTTACAAATTATTAAAATCATCTCCACTTCTAGTAGTGTATTTGTCCTAGGATGACAGTGTTGTAAAATTTGAGTGAAAAATCTGACTTCCAAGTGCTATTATGAGGTCCATTGTAGTTTTCAACCCAAATCATATGTTAAACATTTGACATATTGAAAAGAAAATAGAATTAAATGAAATATTTGAAACTCCAAAAGAAAGAAAAGAAAAGAAGAAGAATTATCAAAAGAAGAAGAATCAATATGAATGGGTGATTCCAGTATCTCTACCGGGGCTATGGACACCTGACTGGCAATAGAGAAATGCTGAGAGAAAACTAGAGGTATCTCTGTCAAGGCTATGGATGCCTGACTGGCAGCGGAGCAATGCCTAGGATATCATTGCACAAAGGAAATCAACTCATGTAGACTAAATTTTACACATTGTTATTCAAAAGATGAAGAAATTTTATGAAAGGAATGATGCACCATTATGCACACACATGGATTCAGGGGGTAGCCTTTGATTGACTTACATTTGAGATTCTAGCTCTACCTTGCTTCTTGTAACTCACCCAACTGGAGTTGTCATGATCATGAACCAGGAGTTCTGGGTAGCTGAATCTTTCAGATTCATGAAAATGGTTAAACCATTTTCCTAGCCGAGTCGCCATTTGTTATGCCTTGCATAACCACCCCACTTTGATCTGGATCAAAATGGGTCCCCCTTCTCTTTTGGTTTCTTTGTTTTGGGTTATTTACCTTGCTCTTGGGTTGCTTCTGGACTTTTGCTTGAGTTTCTCTTATGGTTTTGTTAAAACTTTGGTTTTGTTTTAGCTTAATTTGGTTCCCTTCTTGCTAAGTATTCAATGAAGTAATCACAAGCCAAAGTGTATCTTATGATAATGTATCTTATGTCCTTCTAATGACTAATGAAAGCATCTATTTTGTAGGAACAAGCCACACACAGGGTGATATTTCTCAAGTGAACCTACTTGGAGGGATTTCCTCATAGCGGTTGGTCATAATTCTCCATGAAGAAGAAAGTCGGCAAGACCTTGCAGAAGTCTTATCGACTACCAGTGCATTTTGTTGATTTGCATCTATGTTGCCTATCAGCAAGACCCCAGAGATGTCACAGTGATCAAAAGTTACATGCAGGCTCTTCGGCAAGACAAGGGTCATTGTCTCGATGACATGGAAATTCCTATCAGCATGAGGGGTTTCTTTCAGAAAAAGGTCATGGTGAGGTCTTCGGGTCTCACTGACTATGGCATCACCAGGCATACACTTCGGCAGGAGATTTGGCTTCGGGAGGAAGTCTTGGCGAAAGCCTCATCTCTCACCGATTAGCAATGAGTAAATCCTTTCGGCAAGAGTTCTATCTTTGGAGAGATGTCTCCCCGAAAGGGCTCATGTCTTTCCTACTACCGCACAACAAGAAAACACTTCGGTGGGAGTCATCGGCTTCAGGGTAATGTCTGGGTGAAGGCCTAGGGTTACACCGACACGGTGCAAGGGGATTCCATCGATGGTCTTCAACAAGATAATCAATATTTTACAATGACAACAGGATGGACTTATAAAGGCTGTCACTGAGATGCAAGATGTCTGCAGGACACATCACCGACAAGGGAAAGTCACAGTGACATGAAGAAAGGATCACTATAGGATGATGCCTTTAGAACAATGTCTTGCCAAACAGAGGAGTCATGCCAAAAGACTCTAACTCAGGGAGACTTGAAACGAATGCAACGGGTTTGGTAGGATGTCCTGCTGGCCCGAGAAGGTCTCAACGACACAAATGAGAGTCGCCATAGGTCTTGCCGAAGGGTTAGTCTTCGGTAGGACATGATGGGCTTGATATAAGGTCTCAATAAAATAGAATTGTCTCAGTGAAGGCAGAAGGGGACTACACCAAAAGAGAAATGAAGATCGGCGAGGGAGTACGCTTTCGCCAAAAGGGTCTTAGCAAAGAAGGAAGGTTACAGCGATACATGTGGAACAAAGGAAAGGATATCAGCGCGACCACAAGAGAGGTCTTGGTGACAATATTGTTCGGAAAAGGGAAGTTTTGGTCGGTATAAAGTCTTGCCGACCGAAGAAAGTCACACCGAAGCAAGAGGAGCCCGAGCCCGGAGGATAAGAATGAGATCGGGGAGACTCCAAAAGAAAACAAAAGCTTCGCCATGTGGTATCAGTGAAAGGATAAAGTCTCACCGACATGGAAGAGATCGCTAAACAAAAGGGAGGGCTTGGTAAGAAGAAATGGGATTCAGGGTAAGGTCTCCCTGAAACCATGAGGTCTCCTCGACAGAAAACAAGGCTCGCCCAAGAAATCTAGCATCGCCGTAACTCTCATCAATGCAAAATGAGCTTGATGATAGAAAAAAAAAGCTTGGCATGACATCCTACCAACCCGATAGGATCTTCCTAATGCAAAGTGGGCTCGGTGAGAATGAATGGAGTTCACTGAAGCTCTTGCTGACATGAAATAACAGGCATCGATTCAAGGGGATTCCATCACCACAAGGTTTTGGTGAAATCTTTATGTCTCACCGATAGGATGTGACTCTGGGGAGAATGAATGCATTCGCTGAAAGGAAAAGGAGCTCACGGAGATGTCCTAGCGAATGGACTTGGTCACACCGAAACATAAGGGAGTGAGCTCAGCGAGAACACGAGGAGATTGGGGAGACTCCATACGAGTAGGAGACTTTGCTATGAGGTCACAAGCAATAGTCTCCCCGACATGAAAATGAGATCACCATGGAATCCTGAGGTTCACCGAGATGTCTTGACCGAGAGCATACAGTCTTCCTGATAGGTTTTGAGAGCTCGGTATAACTTTTGTAGCTCGCCGAAGCGTCTTGCTGACTATCATGTGCTATGTCGATAACTGGTAAAATGAAATCACATCGGTGAGACATGATAAGTGTCTCACCAACGTGCAATTCAATGGGGATCACTTTCGAATGCCTAGGAATCTAGCGTGGCAAATGTCTAACCAATCAGAGGAAAGACAAGGAGTGATTCATCGGTCCTTTTGACCACTTGACTATTCTTGGGAAAGAAGGCCAACAAAATGCAAACTAGATGGACTCTTTCTGAGAAATAGGTGGCGATGGATCGGCTCGAGCAAGATGCAAAGATCTAAGGAGGCCTGATGGTGTTTCCAAAAGAGTGGTCAATGATAAAAAAAGGCCCAAAACATGAGGGAAGCCAAAAGAAAGATGAAATATCTGACTCATAGGGACAGTTGTGGCCACTGCTTGTGAGGAGATAGATTGATATTAATGACAATATTTTTGAGCATTCAAGGTAGATTGTAGAGGGAGTTCAAAGATGGACACCAAGACAGAAGAGTAAATGTTGTAGATGCCAAAAGATCCAAAAGGTTTCTCCTGCGTAAGATGTCCTTCATGAACATGGACAGCAGGGCTTCTGCTTTGAATGCAGTTTTGACTTTCTTTAGAAAGATCTGAGAGCTAAATCTCCTATTCTGCAAATATTTTGTAAAAACCTAGTGCAGGGGATAGCACATTCTTTCTTGTACATTCTGTATATAAGGAATTCTTGCCTCTTTGTAAAAGAGAGACGGGGTAGAGTTAGAAATTTAGAGTTAGAACCAGCAGAGTTAGTTAGAGGGGATAAAAGCTGATCTTGATTCTTAGTAATGGGACCTTCTTTTGTCTTCTTAGTTAGGATGGAGAATCAGAATAGATTAATGTATCTTTTAGCTTTCTTAGTGTAAATGGAAGCAATTTGGAGCCATAGATTTTCTATACACTGGTGATTGTGCTAGATTTGTAAATGTTGCCTATTTGTTTCACTTACAGTAGGGGCAACCAGATCTTAATCTACTTCATGTTGTGTTTTAGAATGGTGTTTGTCTTAAAGAAATGAGGTTTGATTTTATGTTTTGTTTAAGTGGTAACTTGCAATCCGCTATTGAAATCAGCACTGTAAATCAATGAAGTGTGTTAGTCACAAGTTAATTTTGTTCTATAGTTTTAGTTAGGAATTCCTTGGAAGGTGATAGGTCTTGTTAATTTGGGTGAAGTATCATTCTTTTCTATTCCAAAGCCTTGATCTATCTTTTTATATTTCTTTAAAAACCTTTATTAAAGTAGGTTTTATTTTTATACTTCCCCCACAACAATCCAAAAGCTCAACACTAGCAGGCCCCTTGAATATTACTATTGCATCGGCCACTGAGTAACATTAGCACAGTTGAGACCCAACTACAAAGACCTTGGGAGCTAGGGAATCCATGTGTTGCCTTTCTCTTTTAGGAGAAGTAGAATAGAAATATTCTACTTGCAATGTTGTGGTGCCAATATTGCCATCAACAGGTCTATTTTTTATTTTTAAAATGTGTGGACAAATATCATCCTTCCACATGGAAAATTAAATTAAAAATATTGAAAATGACAAAATGTCAATGAAGAAGCAAACATTGCAAATCAAAACAATGACACATTGCAAATTACATACAACACACATTGCAATCTTATCATAATACATTGAAAATCAAAAAAATAACACACATTGCAAATTACATACAACAATTTTTGGAATCTAATCAGATTACTTCACAAAACAAAACAATAATGCTCAATCTATACTTATCATAAAATTGAAACTATCCACAATTTTGGTGCATTTTTAAATATCAAAACTTCTAAACTATATGAAACTTGAATTGCATGTGAAAACAAAAAAAAAGGCTCAATCGAGCTTCTGCTATGGGGAAATGGATCTTGTCCGGTTGGGGTGCCACTCGCCATGTTATTGTCCCCTTCCATTCGACAAGGAGTGTTGCATACATGAGTGAGACTTGGAGTGGTAAATTGGGTGTAAGTGACATGTGTTGGGAGTGATGGTGAACACATCTATACATCTCGAGTGCCAAATTGATATGGATATTGAGTTCCCTTGAAGTCAGATTGGGAGAGGCTTGAATAATTCATTGTTGTGGAGAATTGAGGGATATTAATATTGAGAATATCATGAAAAACTCCATTACTTTTAGACAATGGATTAGAAGGATTCCTTAAATGCCTCTCTCTTTGTAAAGCCCTCTGTGCCTCCTCAATCTCTCTTTCATTTTGGTCCTATTCCTTGCAAAGCCTCTCTTGCTCATTTTTCTCATCTCTATCCTTTTTCTATTGTAATCTCTATTGCTCTTTTTATTTTCACAGTATCTCCTCAATTTTGGCATTCTCCTTCAACTTCGCTTCCACAATTGTTTTTGCCCTTTTATCCTTGTTCTGTTGTCTCTTTCTTGCTTTTCTAGCTCCTTGAAATATTTCTTCCTTTTCTCTTGCTCCATTAACAAACTCATGTAGTCATCTATTGTCAACAATTGAGACTGTTCGTTGATCTGAATTGCACTAGTTTTGGATTTCTTTTGACGGACAGTGTGCATAGGTAGCTTGAGGAAATTGTTGATGTGTGGAACTATTTTTGTTTCTTCTATTCCATCCAACTATGTGGAAATGACCTCCTCCACTACCTGTGATCCCTCTGTTACATCTTCATTGCCTCGTAAATTTGAATTGCAAGAAGGAGCATAGTAATGCACAACTTGAGAAGGGTCAATTTCTGGTGGTGGTGATGGGAAAGTATAGGTATCTTGTTGTTCTGGGACTTCCAAATCAATTCCCAAGTTCATTTCTCCCTCAACCAACTAGGATGGTTGGATTTGTTGTGATGGAAGATCCAAACTTTCACTGAATTGATTGATGGGGTTGTCCACCATGGGAGGGGTGTGTTCATTAACCACCACTTGTGCAACTGATTTAGTAGGGCAGTTATGAGGTGAGTGTTGTGTTTCTATTGTAGTTTGCAAATGTCCATTTGGAAGAGTGGACTGCAATACTATGACATCATCACTTGATAGACCAAGTCCAGAAAGTTTGAGAATTTTTTCAATTGCATCAACATCCTCACTAACCACAAATGTCTCACTGGAACACATGTCATTGACAAGTGCATCAAGATTCAATGGCTATATACTAATCCTTTTAAACCCAGCTTTTATGTTGTCAACTATAAAAACTCTTTTAATTTCTTTGCTTCCTAACATTGCAAGTTCTCTCCTCCTCACTTCAATGTTTGGAAACCTTGACAAACAATCTGCATGTTCTGATTTGAAGTAATCTTTAAAAGGTGTAAACACACTCACATCCAATGGTTGTAGCTTATGTCATGTGTGTGATGGAAATGTTAACAAATCTACACCAATTTATCTTGCTTCCTGGATGGTTTCAAGTGCTACATGGTTTCCATGGCTGTCAAAGATCAGCAAGACCCTTTTGGTGGGAGAGACACCACCTGGAACTGAGGTTTTGAAATGGATTAACCAATCTATGAAAAAGTCTTTGGTCATCCATGGATGGAGTTGGGATGCCATGCACACACCTGGTTAATAGTCTATGATGTAATTATCTATGTTCACACAACCCTTGAAAAGGTAGAATCTTGGAATGCTCTGTTCGACAACATTGACACAACATAGAATGCTTATCCATTCACGACTCTTCAGGATAATTTAAGAGACATTCATGCTACCTTTTCTTGTGAGCATCGCCATGGAACCATTTTTTCCTACATCAGGACCATATGGCATGGATTCATATGCTACAGATAGTGTGTTGTAGAATTTAGCTACAATATTAGCTCTAAAATTGAATGCCCTATCTTTTTCTAGGCCTTCAATAGTTCGCAATGTAAGTTTAGGATGTCTGTGCTTGGAGCATGTCCACTAGGACTTCCTTGGGAACCCATTAGTGAAAGGTTTTGGCCTATTCTGACATATTTGGGAAACCTCAAACTTAAGATTGACTATCTCAAGACCATGACCAATATCAGCCATTTGCTTGCACCATTCCACAATAAGATATTCTTCCTCTTCACTGAGGACTGTTGGTTGATCTTTCTTGGAAGTTTTTGTTAGACCCCATAACCATTTGGATAGTGTGGCTATTGGGTTTGACCACTTTTTGGAAGCCCCCGTTATCGACATGTCATTCTCTTCAACATCATAAAGTGCCCTTTTCATGTCATCCAAAGATGACAACTATTGTATTTGTTTTACCTTCTACAGTATTTGAGGAGTAGAAACCTCATCTACTTGTGCAATAGGATCTATTTTAGGGGGGAATCTATCTCCTCATTTTTCGAAGGGAAACCTTGTCGTGGCTCTTTTATTTTTTTGTTCCCATTATGGGTCACCACTACATTACCCTTGGCCATCTACATAGAATAAGTACAATGAAAACAATGATGCTTGAATAGAAGAATAATTAGTTTGTAATGTAGAACATATGAGAATAAGATAACTAGATTCAATGATAATGCAAAACCTATGAAACATAAATGGTAAACTATGAAACAAAAATGCTTGAACAATTATCTTTACATGTATGAAGAGAATTATGCTTGAACAAAAGATTATTTAGTTTTTGTATGTGTTATCTTTTTAGTTTGTTGCATTTTAATTAAGATCATCTATTCTAACAATTTACAGAGTTACATTTATTCTGGAGTTAGTGACATAAGAAAATAGATGAGTAAGAAGCACATAATTACAAACTATGCAAGGGAGTTAGAGTTTAAGAATATCTCATATCTCTTAAGCGTTTACAACATTAACATTCTCATGCACAACAAAGTGAAAACCACACTCACATTTTAACTATGACACAATAGAAAGCTTACGAATGAAAAATAGTAAGATTTTAACAAATCTTACATATTTTCTCTTTGACAAACTCATTGAAAAGCATAAATATTTGTGAATTGATGAATCAAAACCTATGAAACAGATGAAAGAAAAACTTAATAAAAATAGAAACCTTAGTGACTGATAATGCAGAAGCTATGAGAATAAGATATCTAGAGTGATGAAAATGCAAAAGCTATTAGAATAAGATAACTAGAGTGAATGATAATGTAGAACCTCTAAGAATAAGATAAGTAGAGTGAATGATAATGCAGAACATATGAAACATAAATGGTAAACCATGACTAATGTTTACCATGTAAATGATAATGCAGAACCTATGAAACTACAATAAGAAGAGTGAATGATAATGCATAACCTATGAAATATAAATGCTAAACTATGATTATAATATTTGCAATATAAACCCTATTGAAATAGAAAGGCTAAACTATGACTGCAACATTTCCAATATAAACCCTAGTGAAACAAAAATGGTGAACTATGACTGTAATATTTATAGTATAAACCCTAGGGAAACCGAAATAGTAAACTATGACTTTAATATTTGCAATATAAACATTTGGGAAATAGAAATGGTAAATTGTGACTATAATATTTGCAATATAAACCCTAGGGAAGACATATGGTAATGTATGGCTATAATATTTGCAAAATAAACCCTAGGGAAAGCTTTAAATGGTAAACCATAACTATAATATTTGCAAAATAAACCCTATGGAACACATATGCTAACCTATGACTACAATATTTTCAATATAAACCCTAGTGAAAGATAAAGAAAAACCTGTGACTATAATATTTGCAATATAAACCCTAGGGAAACATAAATAAAAACCTAGATGACTGTAATGGTTGTAATGAAGATCAATATAAAGCTTACAAATGGAAAACAATAATGGTTGTAATGAAGAACAATATAAAGCTCACAAATGGAAAAGTGTAAGAGGAAAACCTGGAACAATATGGATGTTGGTGCACTAGAATCTGAGCTACTTCCTCCCCTTGATGTGAACTCGGTGAATTTTGTGCTTGTCACTCCTCCTTTTCTTATGTCACTCACTATAGAATAACTGAATACTTGAAGGCATTCATGGCTATTTGAATTGGGAATTATTTGAATTTGATTTATTCTTGTTTGGTGTGGTGAAATAAATTGTTGTCCTATTTTGAATTTGAATTTTGGGTCATATGAATTGGAGATTTGATTGATTTTAGCCATTAATTCTTGAATTGATTGGTTTGGTGGATTGTTTGAAATTGTTTCCATGTTTTTTTTTATTAATGGTGGCCTTACAGGACTGTTAAATGGATGAAGGTGGGATATTTTTCTTTGGCTCCAATACATGTGCATGCTACTTAGTGAGATGGGATAGATTGATATTGATGTACGTGTTGTAGGTCTCATGGTTGAAAGGATAGGCGAATGCATTTTTGTGTTGGTTTGGTTATGCTACACTGGGAAACATGGTTGTAATGGGTTTTCTAGTTGGTCAAAGATGGGTTGGATGGGTTTGAATGTTGTTGACTTGGCACCTTGTTTACAATGTGTAGTTGTGATTAATGTGAAAGTGACACCTGTATTGGTGCGATAGTTAGGTTTACCAATTTACCTGCAAGGGTGCATGTCTTAATGGTTTAGCTATTTAATTTCCATTTCTACATAGCTACTTGTTATAAGTCAAATACAAGTTGGATACACTTCATCATGTTTGGCTGCTAGCGTGTACTTGTTTTGTTTTCAAATGAATATTATTGAATATGCATTTTAAATCTGATTTATGTTTGATGTCATCATGCCTATTTATGGAATATTTTTTTTAAGTTGTGGAGGATTGTCGTATAGGCCATGTGGCCCCCAATGAGCACATGTCCCATCACATGTTAGGGATCCTGCCTACATATCGGCTCCTCTCCCCTAGTGGGTCTCCTAAACAATTTATATATATTAATTTCCTTTTACACGTGACAATCAAGGTATTTTAATAATACTATTTGGAAATTATGTTTCTTTAAAACTTCTTAATTGTATACTAAATTAGTTTTTAAAAGAAAAGCCAAGTAACTCTATTGATCTTACACTAATTTTGAGTTATAAGCAATGCTAATATATTGGATAAAAAAAATATTTTCTAAAATAACATTTATTATTATTTTTGGTATGGTAAGGTAGTATTAATTAAATTTAGTTTGTTTATTTATTTATTTTTATTGACATATTAGATGCATAAGGGTCTATTATATTATACAATAATAGTAAGTCATATATTTATGTTTTTAGTCTTCTTTGTATTTTTTATGTGATTTTTTTTAATAGCATTTAGTTTTTCAATTTTTAAATTTTGTTGGCATGAGATTTATTTAATGGATGTATTGTTAGGTCTTCAAATAACAAGTTAAAAATCTTAAATTTTTAATTTACCTTCAAGATTAGGGGTTTGTCATAAGAAAATGTAAGAGGATCTCATCTATATCATTCAAACTTGAATAATTTTCTAGTCGCCAAAATAAAATATTCAATTTTTTTCCAAGTTAAGGAAGTGATCAAAGTGTCAATTAATGAAAGGAGGTGGTTGGTAGTTCGCTAGGAACCAAGAACCATTGGTTCCTAGCTCCCAGTCCTTGCCTAAGCTCTGATAGAGTATGTTGAGGACTTGTGGGTGAGCTGGCGGTGGAGGTTCTTGCTAAAGGTGAAGTTTTTATTAAGGAATTTAGTGTATGCACATGGTCATGGTTCCTGATTAGTGTGAGAGCCTTGACATTGCAAGGATTTCAAACTCAAGAAAAAAGGTGAGATATTTTGAATTGGAATTTTTTTTTAAATGTTTTAGTGAATATTCTTATGTGTCAAAATGCCAATGAGCAATGTTTGAATTGAGCATCATCCACCTAATTTCAATAATGGTGATGCCTAGACCAATGACTAAAGTTAATTACATTGTACTTTCTCCATCTACAAAAGTTGTCTTTTAATCAAGGGTGTCCATTCTTGGCATGAGTTTATCCTCTACTATGGATTTCAATGTTATTGTTGTACTATGACTTACGGTTTTGCAAAGAATATTTGTAATTGGCTTTTATCATTCATTATGATCATTGGACGATACTATTTTTATCTTTACCTAGGGCTTCCTATAGGGTTGATTTTTATTTTTTATTTTTCCTTTTATAAGGGTTCTAAAACATAGATTTTGGGAACCTAAATGCTTGGCTCTCTTCCTAGGGTTTTTCACCTAGAAAGAGAGAGATTTAGGTCCAAAAATGCTTATGTAACACTGAAATTAGGATGTGCAATGTGATATGATGTAAATGAACTAATCTAATTGAAATTAACTGATTAAGGTGAGCTAGAATGAATGCAAAAGTGTAACTTAAGCTATGTTTGAAAACACATCATGTAATTCAAATATGAACTAAATGAAGAAAATATCCCGAACATAAAGAACAAAGTTAAATCTAAGTGCACCTGGATGATGTGTGAGCTTTTTGGAGTGTTTGGAATGCTGATGAAATTTACTTTTTTTTCAAAGTGGGACTCATTCGCCCTGGGTGGTGAATTAGTCCTCCTACTGATGAAAAACTATCGAGAGCTAATTTTTAAGTGTCAGGATTTGAAATTTGACAAAAATCAAGTTTCCAGTCCTAAGGTGGGACTCATTCACCATAGGTGGTGAATCATTCCTCTCTCAAATTTCTATAAAACTAGGAGACAACTCTGCAACACCATATTTGGAAATGTTTGCTTGTTAGGTTGCCGAAGTCAAATCTAACTCTTGATCTTGTAATTCTAAAGTAATATCAATGGAAGCATCAAGGTGCTTGAAAAGTGCTCTAATTGATGATGTAGAATGCTTGAATTCTTAAGTGAATAAGTGGATAAGTGAATTTGATGAATGGGGGGATATAAAATGAGATGAAAAACACTTATTTATACAAATATTGTGCCTTACTATCCATTCATACCTCATCATAGGCTAACATCAAGTGAATTTTGATAAAATCCTGAAAGGAAATTTGAAATATTTTTAATTTGGGGCCAAGTGGGACTCATTCGCCACCCATGGTGAATGGGTCTCGCCTAGGACCTAAAAATAAGTTTTGGGAATAATGTTGTGTTTAATGTTGTTTGTTGGAATAATATGCAAAACTGCACTTAATTAAGTTATATGAGGGTATAAAAAGACAAAATAAAGCATGAGAAAGGTGTAAATAGTGAAGATGTGCCTAGAAAAGTGTGAAGGCTTATTACAAGACTTTAAAACACTTCAATATAGCACTTGTTGATGTGAAAAAGGTGATTTTTAAGTAAATTGTATTAAATAGAGTCTAGAAGAATGTAGAAATGTCTTACAACACTTCACAAAACATTCACAAGACATTGTTATTTGAGTTTTAGTATGTAAATAAGCATGTTCAAGCCATGATACAACATAAAATAAAAGAAACATAGTTCAAACACCATGAAACAAGACCTAAAAGGCCATGAAAATGACAAAGGGCCATTTTTCTATGACACATTTAGCCCCCACTTTAGTGAGAGGACGAACCTACTTCAAACTCACACTAAAGTAGCCATGAACATAGAGGGGAGGGTTCAAATGCACTTACATTAGCAAGATGGAATACAACAATCAAGAGGGATGATCAAGCCCCTAGGATGAAGATCCCATGGAAAACCAAGCATAAGGATAGAGGAACACACATGTTGAAAACAATTGGATGAAGCTTTGGTCATCAATCCAACTAGTTGTGAAAAGAGATCTAGGCTGATTGTTTGAAAAAGAGAATGTGTACTCACTTTGGGGCCATGAAACTAGTTGTATGCGGGGTGAGAAGGCCCATAAAGTAAGATACATATGCTAGTTGGTATGCACTCATAATACACAAAAGTGGCTATGGGGAAAAGTCATGCCACTAGTTGGGCTTCCCACTCAACCATGTTAAAGTTATACTGCTTGATAATTTTAACAAGGCACCACAAAGACAAAAGGAAATGTAAATGATACTACACTGCAAGCATGCAAGTTGTGTTATCCAAGGTGGCCAAGAAATGGGTATGTGCAGGATCATCATGGAAAAAAAGGCCCTTAAGTGGCAAAAAATTCAAAAAAACCAGAGTTAGGCAACTCGATGTAAAAATTTGAATAAGTTATCTATGATATTTCAAAAATATGTAAGAATAGAATCCATATAAAATTGAATTTAGTTTCTAAACTACTAGTTTTATTTATTTATTTTAAATCTATTTGGTGAAAATTTGAAATTTCAATGTAGTAGTACTTAAATTTTAGGGAAAAAATAAGAAGTAGGTGTCAGTCTAACCACTCTAACCACAAAAAAATGGTAATATTTTTTTTATAAGATTTTAGATATAAGTAGAGGACTCATGTCCTGATGTGATGCATATTTTTTTGTAATATTTTTCTAAGTAAATAATTAATTGTGAATTTTGTATTGTAACTTTTAAAAAATATAAAAACTCGTATGTCTGACCGCCTTAAGTTGGTCATGTATACACCTAAAAATGGTCACATCACAATAGTCTGGTAATTAATTAAATATTTTTAATATTTAATTAAACTTCTAAATTCAATCTGCGTATAAATAAATCTAAATAATTTATTTATATTGTTCATTCTTTCATTTTGATTAAATAAATAAGTTTATTTAATCACTTCTCTTATCCATTTCTTAATTAATTAAATAAACAATATGATTTATTTATATTAATTATCATATAATCCTGGCTTGAATATTTTATTCAAATAAAGATTAAATATTCTTCTCTTCTAATATTCTTCTCAAAATCCATTCACAATTCCATATTCTCAATATTTAATTAATTATTCTAGAAATTTCATGCACAATTAAATATTCCAAAATATTTAATTAAATATTCTATAGTCCTAAAATAAAAAATCAAACTCACATGAGATTAAATAAATTTATTTATTTAATATTGGATTATCTTCAACAACTGTGAAACAAACTTCCAAAACAGAAAATTAATTCCTTTGTTCCTATGCAAGCTTGTTCCTATGGGTTGAAGACAAGCCTCCATTCTTCTCTCCAACCTCCCAACATCTTCCATCTTCTTCTCAACCTCTCCATCTCTCACCATCCAAAATTACCAGACAATCTCACAGCCATTGATCTTTGCCAGCTAGGCTTTTTCCTACAAAAATCTATAAAAGGGACTGTCAGGTCTCTGAAAAATAGAGAAGCTTGCATATAGGAAAACTATGGCCAATTTGTAGTAGCATAGTCTTTTACCATTCATAAGCATTCCAGCATCATAACATAGCATAGGGATATTCCATATCATGGCATATCCACTTCATATCATAGCATCCATAATCTATAGCCCCTGTGCATAATCTACAGCCCCTGTGCATATTTGTATCAACATTTCACTCCATCAGCATATAGGATAGAAGTATTCTCCTTTTTGCATACTCATTCTGCAGGTTGCCATTCTAAGAAGCCTTGCTTACACAATCTAAGAGTAGCAGCTTCAAGAAAATCCTTGGAGATAGAGGACAATGGAACGGTTCTGAAGAAGCTTTGTTTGTTTTGATTTTATTTCAATTTATCTTGCTTTCTTTAGTTTAATGTTTCATTTGTGTGTTTTGTTTATCTTATATTGATACTAACATATGTTTCAATTTTTCTTTCTTTCTTTAGTTTAATGTAACATATGTTTTGTTTTGTTTGTGTGTTTTGCTTTCTTTAGTTTAATGTTTCATTTGTGTGTTTTGTTTCAATTTATTCAGTGCATTAAACGCGTTTCAGTGCCTGTTCATTATTTTACAGTGCTCTTTAACACTATTATAGTGCCCGTTATCCATTTCACAATGCCCATTTTCCATTTCGTAGCACCTATTTTTCATTTCGTAGTGCCCGTTCTCCATTTTGCAGCACCCGTTTTCCATTTCGTAGTGCTCGTTCTCCATTTCGCCGCACCCATTCTCCATTCTGTAGCGCCCATTTACCATTTTGCAGTGCCTATTATCCATTTCACAGCACCGGTTATCCATTTCATAGCACCCATTAGAAATTTCATAGCACCTTTTACTAATTTCATAGCACAATTTTCTATAGTGCCCTTTAAGTTTGTTTTAGTTCATTTCTTTACAGAATCTGCAAATTATAATTTGTAAATTAGGTAGAGATTTGACTGGATCTGACGCAACCGTGGCCAATAGGAACCTAATTGGAATGAACCAATCCTAGGATAGGAACTTAATCAAAATGAATCAATCCTAGGATAGACATGGATTTTAAAATGAATCAATCTAGGATAGTCACTACACAATGATCTTGCAATTAAAATTGAACAATTTGCTTTTGTGAAGCAATATCTTCAATTAGAGTAGATCAATTGTGATTTGGGTTTTAAAAAGAACATTTGTTTGCTTTGTCTGCAGCAATAGGTCTATGGTTTCCCCTTAATTGGGTGATCAAAATACCAAACTTTCCTTTTCAATTTCATGAAAATTGACTATTTTGATTACATCCTTTAGAGAGCCTACTCTTGTGGGAAAAAGTACTCACCTAAGAGGAATGACTCAAGTGGGTTCAAGCCAAAGCCAGGCTATTCCACCCCACTATAAAATTTAAAGCAAAACTGGGGAAACCCTCTTTTGATGGTAGTGTGCATTGATAACCATCCCCAAAGCCTTTGTTCTAAAGGTAGGGAGGTCTCTCGAGGGAGTATATCATTTGCCGCATCGAATGGAAACCCTTACTACGAACTTAGAATAGTGGCTAACTTGTTAGCTTCCAAACATCATAATAATCACAGTGCAAGGGAGGGAAGAATCTACCCCCAAGATACCATATAACTGCCAAGGACTATTTGCTCAGGGGATCTGGTATCCACTTCCGTCACTCTGAGTATGCACCTAGAAAAGACAAAAACATGGGCGCCCTTTTGGGGGTGATAGGGTTGTGTGAATCGACGCAGTTCTAAGATGTGGGTTGTTGATTACTATGATGACCTACTTGAGTACTAAGAGTGAGTCTGTTTGAACTATATGTCATGTGTAAAGCCTGTTAAAACAATTTTTGAAAAAAAAATTAATCATACACTTGATGTTTAGTATAGGACTTAAACACAACTATTCTACAATTTGCTTGATGTGTTTTCAATACATTAATTCAGTAAAGATCATCCAAAACTCACAATCACATTGATTACTCCCATGTTAAGAGATTGGAAATCCACAACCTTTGTTAAGAAATCCATCTTCAAATGAATCAAAAAGCCAAAGAAGACCCTTAGCTACAAGAAACTATTGAAGAATAGGCGATTCTTGTACCAAAGTCGAAAGGTTTTACTTAAGCATAGAACCTTTATACATTGATATCATGATTGTGTTAGGGGTTTCACTAATGATTATGCTATAGAACCATTATACTCATGAGCTTTCTTTCAAAGAAGAGCCCTTTCTCAAAGACACAACCATAGTCAGCGTATTCATTTTTGTTATATTCCCCAACCCGTAATTGAATATTCTACTTGTCCAAATCAATTTCTGCAATAGAGAATTCAATCACATTAGGCATTTATCACAAATCCATTCTTTTACGAAGCTACAATCAAATTTCATAAAGTGCAAAATCATCCTTTTCTTGATCTTTTGCTTAAAGTTCCTGCCAACAGGATTTTCATCCTTTCAACTAAGGAACAACATAAGTTAAAGTCTAGAAATCTTCAAGTCATAGAATCTTCATTCTATCCTGACTTTCATATCTATCACAAATTGCACTATTCCATTCTTTTGATCAAAAGTTAGTAGAATTTGGAACAAAGCTTATGCCTGTTGTCATGAGATCTTGAAAACACGTGGAAAAATACGAAGGAGAAACTATCACAAGAAAAATGGGTGACCATAATGAGAAAGAAGAGGAAACATTTAATGTTGAAGAATTAATAGAAGAAAAGCTTCAAGAAGCAGAGAAAGATCCCCAATTCCATAATCTTATGGAAAGGATTTTAGAACGAAACAAAGAAATATATTTTCTTTCATTAGCTAAACAAGGAGCTAAGTTACCTTACAATTTTGATATAGAAGGGATTAAACAGAATCTTGAAACTCCTCCTAATGATTTTAGTGCCCTTACTCAACAGATAAAAGAATTATAAGGGCAAATAAAGGAGATGCAAGGGGGTGCAACAAAGAAGTATGTTTTGGATGACATATCTCCTTATCCATTCAATAGGAGTCTTCAAATGATCCCTTTTCCAAAACATTGTGAAATCCCTAAATTTGATAGGTACAATGGAAAAAATGATCCCATTGAACATGTGAGGGATTTTTGAAATATGAGTCTAGAATTCGCTTATGATGATACATACTTAATGCGATTGTTTCCACGAAGTCTGGGTGGACAATCCATGGATTGGCTTTCCAAGATCACTCCCCCCATCAAAACCCTTGAGGAGTTAATAAATCAGTTTATATCACAATATGCCTACAACATCCAACACCAGATAATAATGCTTGATCTTTGTAAAGTGAAACAAAAAGTAGGAGAATCCTTCACTACATTTTTGCAAAGGTGGAGAAGGTTGTTTGTGCAATATTCCCATCCTATTCCTGAAAAAGAAAAGATGGATATCTTCATCAATAGCCTAGATCAAGAATTAAGTTATAGGCTTAATATTCATTGTCCTCATAACTTTGAAAAATTGATTGAAAACACAATCACCATTGAAGGGGCCTTGGTTAAACAAGGAGTGATAAAACTTGATAATCCAAGTTCATCCAACCAAAACAACAACGATAAAACAAGGTTTTGGAGTGAAAATAAAAATGTTGTCAATGATGGTATAGTAGATGCAAATAATCTATGAACAAGACCATCTATCTTCAACCTATCAAGTGCTCTATGAACCAACCAACAAAGAAATACCAATCAACAAGGAAATACCAACCAACAAGGAAACAACAAACAACAAGGACAAAACTCCAATCAAGAAAGCATGACCAATCAAAATACCAATCAAAATCGTGGTAATTTCAATAACAATCTTGGCAATACCCAAACATCAAATCCATCCAGACCTCCATTCTTTTCAAATCAATGGAATTTTACCACTTTGGGTCAATCTCTTGAGTCCGCTCTCAAGGAGCTTCTTGATAATAAGGTTATCACCTTACCACCACAAAGAGATTATGAGCCACGAGTCAAACCACCATCATGGAATGACTCATATTATTGCAATTATCATCAATGTAAAGGTCATAGAATGAATAATTGTCAAGCTTTGTGAAATCTAGTACAAGATTTAAATGACAATGGAACCATTACAATTGAAGGACATCATACCAATGACGACCATCAAGCATTCAAAGATCCTTTACCAAACTATCAAAAGGCAGAAGCATTAGATACCAAAGAGAAAGGCATAAATAATGTTGAAGACAATATAATCTGCCACATCTATGCAGATGATCAACAGGTTAATGTTATAAAAATCAAGGAAAAACAAGAGTATCAATAGGTTAATGTGACTATGAGAGGACAAGAAAAAGTTGTTTTAAAAGTTAGTTCATCTAAGGAAGCTATTCCTTCTCCAAATCATTATAATATAGTTGATCAATTGAGAAAGACATCAGCTCAAATCTCCATCCTTGAACTTCTCAAAATATCCCCCATAGACAAGAATATTTTAGAAGAAGCTCTTGTAAACACAATTGTTGACACTGATCTAGATGTAAACAAATTTCAAGCCATGGTAAAACATTTTTCTTCCCCCACTTGTCTTTCATTCTTCGATAAATATGATGCTTCCATGACACATCCACATAATTCATCACTTTATCTAGAAGTTATGATCCATAAACACCGAATCAAATGTGTCTTAATAGATGGAGGAGCCAGTTTAAACATTTGTACACCTTAAAACTTATACATGCCTTAGGAATATCAGAAAATAACTATCAAGGCATATGATGATGAAAAAAGAGCTTCCAAAGGACTAATAATGCTACCTATCAAAGTGGGACCTGTTGTGAAAAACACATTTTGTCAGGTTCTAGATTAGGATCTTTCCTATAACATACTTTTGGGTCATCCATGGATTCATGATATGCAAGCAGCACCATCAATGTACCATAAATTCCTCAAGTTTCTGTACAATGGACAGGAAATAACTATACAAGCTGATTACAATAGCACCCAAACTTGTTCAAATCTCTGAGCAACTCAAAACACCTTTGTGCCACATAATAGGGAGGCTCTTGCTGTTTCTTCTTCCAATCTACAAGGCCAATTGCAAGAACTGACAAAGAATCTTGACACTAAGCTACATTTTAAAGACAAAGGAATAGGTGAATATTCGCTATCCCTTTATAGCTTACCTCCTTCTCCAAGGTCACATGGTCAGCCAACCCTATCAATTCAAAAGATTGCAACAACCTCTACATCCCAAGCTTCTGTGCCAATCACAAAGTTTGATGGAAAATTCATTAAAGCTAACACCACCAAAGAAGAAGCCAAAGATAGGGACATCCTAAGTTGGCTATACAAAGATGAAGATGAATCTCTCTTGCACATCAAGTTACCTACTGAGCAATATGGTAAAGGGTATACTATCATGCAAATAATGGGTTATGAAGGAAGTGGTCCTATAGGAAAAAGAATAGAAGGAATCATTGAGCCAATTCAACCTATTTCAATACATCCAAATGATAAAACAAGACTTGGATATGGTAAAGATACAAAAGAGTCAACTTCACAGCAAACACAACAAACTCATGAAGGAGAATCAGTTTTAGATAAACCCTACGAAGATGTCACTCTACAAAAATTTTATGGATCAGTTTTTCAATTGCAGAATAGTTCAGACACTAATTCTAATGAATACGAATGGGATGATGTCTTTGATGATACATTCTTAACAGAGAAAATGGTGGATGTCATACACAAATTTGCACCCATGTTTTTACAAGGAGACTGCTCAAGGCCTCCACTTGATTATGTTTTACAAAGCGATCATGACTTAAGTGAGGACAATTCAGATTTTAATGAGATTGATAATTGACAGGAGAATACCATCATAGATCTTGTCTATTATGAAAATGTCAACCATATCATGACTTTGACAGCTCAAGACATTACCCAACCTAATGATTCCATGCCTTTAGTCTATCCAAAACTTATTGATTGGGATGACGATGCACCTATCCATATCCCTACATTCCACGATGATGAGGATATTGTAAATTTCCTTTGTTCATCTAGTCAAGAAAATGATTGTTTAATCCAAGAATCTCATAGTCAAGATTTTGATAGGGAGGGTGTCAAGTATCTTAGCTGCAAAATAAATGAAATAAAAGATGGATCTATTGGTGAAAAGCGAAAAACGGTAGTGGTAGATCAAAACAAGAGAAAAATAAAGAGCGAATCTGATGGTGAAAACCTTTTTGAGGCATTGAAGGATGAGAAACTTGACACTCTTCCCAAACATTATCAAGAAAGATCTTCTATTTTGATTGAGCCTATAGAATCAATCAACATAAGTATAGTAGAGGAGCCAAAAATCTTGCAACTTGCAGCATCATTAACAGTGGAAGAAGTACTGAAATTCATGGAGTTCTTGAAGGAGAATCAAATCAATTTTGCTTGGTCATATGCTGATATGCCAGGGTTGGATCCTAATCTGATAATGCATAATCTATCCATAAATGCAGGGGCAAAACTTGTGAAGCAAAAACTTAGAAAAATGCATCCACATGTTGCATTATTGGTTAAAAAGAATTAAAGAAGCTTTTAGATGTTGGATTCATTTGGTCTATTGACTATGTAGAATGGATTTCCAATATCATACCTATTTCAAAGCTGGATGGAAGGATTAGAATTTGTACAGATTTCAGGGATTTGAACAAAGCATGTCCCAAAGATGACTTTCCTTTGCCAAACATAGATATGATTGTTGATTTAACTGTTGGCCATGCAATGTATTCATTGATGGATGGATTTTCAGGATATAACTAGATAAAGATTGCACCAGAGGATCAAGATAAAACAATGTTCACATGTCCTTGGGGTACCTATTGTTGGAATGTAATGCTATTTGGGTTAAAGAATGCATGAGCGACTTATCAAAGAGCAATGCCAACTAGTTTCCATGACATGATGCATACCTTCATGGAAGACTATGTGGATGACTTATTGGTAAAATCTCACACAAGAGAAGGACATCTTGAAATCTTGTCAAAAATATTTGTTAGAATGGGGAAGTTCAATGTTCGACTCAATCCAAAGAAATGTGTCTTCGGTGTTAAATCTGGAAAACTGCTGGGATACATTGTTTCAGAAAAGGGCATAGAGGTTGATCTAGAAAAAGTACAAGCTATAATGGACATGCCGCCACCTCAGAATATCAGTTAGCTTCGATCTCTGCAAGGATTTCTACAATCCATTAGGAGATTTATAGCTCAATTGGCAGACAAAAGCTTACCATTTACACATCTATTGCATAAAAATGTCTCATTCAAATGGGAG
This sequence comes from Sequoia sempervirens, assembly GCA_007258455.2. Lineage (NCBI taxonomy): Eukaryota > Viridiplantae > Streptophyta > Pinopsida > Cupressales > Cupressaceae > Sequoia > Sequoia sempervirens. Next base: position 21,064,563 of record VDFB02322083.1, on the reverse strand, counting down.
GAAAAGTGTGAAGCAACATTTAATCAAGTCAAGTAGTATCTTATGAATCCACCAGTCCTAATTCCACTAGTTCTAGGAGAGCCCCTCATACTATATATTTTAGCAACAAAAGTATCTTTGGGAGCGCTACTAGCACAAGAAGATTCTATAGGTAAAGAAAGGGCTATATACTATATCAGCAAAACTTTAACAAGTCATGAATTGAATTACACTTTCATTGAAAAAGCTTCCTTAGCAGTAGTGTTTGCTTCCCAAAAGTTACAACACTATATGTTGGCTCATACAGTTAAGTTGATCACTAAAATTGATCCACTAAAATACATCTTAAGCAAAGCCACCTTAATAGGAAGACTAGCAAAATGGGTAATGATCTTAAGTGAGTTTGACATTCGCTATGTAGATCGAAGAGCTATAAAAGGATAGGTTATCGCATATCAGTTGGCCGAAGCACCTTTACAAGAAGAAAACCCAATGCATATTGAATTTCCTAATGTAGATGTCTTCACAGCAACAATTCAGAAATCATGGACATTATATTTTGATGGATCCTACATGCAACAAGGATCGGGGGCAGGAATTTTTTTGTCACACCTGAAGGACATACCATTCCAAAATCATATCAGTTGATGTTTCCTTGCACAAATAACATGGCTGAATATGAAGCATTGCTAATAGGAATAAAGATAGCATTGGACTAGTGGATTATAGAATTGCAAGTCTATGGTGATTCACAACTTGTCATTAATCAAATCAATGATGATTATTAGACTAAAGATGATAAGCTACTACCTTACAAGAACATGGTGGATGATTTTAAAAAAGTATTTTGTGACAATCAAGTTTTCACAAATCCCATGGATTGATAATAAAGCTACAAATGCAATGGCTACAATTGCTTCCTTGTTACAATTATCAGAAAATAAAAAATGGTATGAATTCTTGGTGGAACAATTTTTTTCTCTCACCTATGATAATCCTAAGACCCAATTCATATGCCATTTAACTAGTTCTGATTCACCCTTATATAGCAAGATTTATACCTGCTTGAAAGATAACATTTTACCTTTGGATTTATCCCAAAACCAAAAATGGAACTTCATATGCCAATCATCCCGTTATACCTTGATCACTGATATCCTTTACCGATGTGGTCTTGATGGTATGCTCCTTTGATTTCTTGAATGTGACGAATTTGAAAAAGTGTTACAAGAAGTTCATGGTGGTATTTGTGGAACTCATTCAAGCAGTTTAACCTTAGCCAAGAAACTTATTAGAATGGGATATTATTGGCCTACCATGGAGAGGGAATCTTTTGAGTTTGTCAAGAAGTGTTCTAAATGCCAGATTCATGGGAATCTTATTCATGCACCTGCATAGGAATTACAACCTTTCACTCTGACATGGCCTTTTTCTCAGTGGGGACTAGATCTTGTTGGTAAAATTCATCCTTCATTATCAAATGGACATAAATTCATCATCATAGCTACAAAGTATTTTACAAAATGGATCGAAGTTGTTCCTTTGATGACAATGACTGGTAAACAAATTTCTTCATTCATCCTAAATTACATCATTTGTAGATATGGAATTCCTAATTCTATCATTACTAATAATGGGAGGCCTTTTAAAAATCAAGATGTTGATGAACTTTGTGAAAGGTTTCACATTCAACACAAGTTCTCTACACCTAATTATTCACAAGGAAATAGTCAAGCAGAAGCTTCAAACAAAACAATCTTGAAGATCTTGAAGAAGATGCTAAATGATGGCGGTTGTGATTGGCATGTCCAGTTAAATCCAGCTTTGTGGGCATACATAACCAGCATTTACACACCAACAGGAGCTACCCCATATGCCTTGGTATATGGAGCAGAAGCAATCTTACCACTAGAGGTTGAAATACCTTTGCTTAGGGTCTCACTCAAAGGATTGACAAATGATGAAGACTACAGAGTATCTCGTCTGCACGAGCTAGAATTGTTAGATGAAAGATGTCAACATGCAGCTGATCTTTTGAAGGGTTATCAACAGATTATGTCCCGTAGCTAAAATCACAGAGTTAAACAACAGACATTTCAAGTGGGTGACTTAGTCCCGAGAGAAAATACACGCAATCAGCAAGACAGAGAAAAGAAAGGAAAATTTGAACCAAATCGGCTTGGCCCGTTTGTCATCATTGCAACATATGGTTTTGGAGCATATCAGTTATCTACATCAGAAGGGGACCTATTTGAAGAGCCGATCAATAGCATTCATTTGAAGAAGTTCTATGTCTAAATCATAAAAAGTCCTGAAAAAATACAAAAAAATCATAAAAAGTTCTAAAAAATACAAAAAACCATAAAAAGTCTTGAAAAAAATATAAAAAAATCATAAAAAGTCCTAAAAAAATACAAAAAAATCATAAAAAGTCCTAAAAAAAAATACAAAAAAATAAGAAAATTCTTGAAAAAGTGTAATAAAAACAAGTGGTGAAAACCTAGCAAACAGGTGTTATTTGTGATCAAAATGGGCTCCTTTATCTATTAGCTTATGTCTTGCATTCGCATAATGGCATCATCTATCCATATCTTTCATTTGTACATATCTATCATATCCATATCATGCAACAGGAATCCTTGTGTTTCATCATGGCTTGATGAAATTTGTACATATCCATCATATTCAAGTTGTGTTTAAACTGGGGGAAAAAACACAAACTAAGACAAGAGAAGGGCAATGAGCTTTTTAAACATCACAAACAGATAAATGACAGTTTGACAAAAACACAACATACATTGACGCATCAAATCAACCACAACACCAAAATGATCACTCAATGCCAATGAAATCAAACAACGATAATCAAAAGACAAATATCAATATTGACAACCAACTTGGATGATCTTAATCTAAATAATGTTTGAAATACTTTAGGAAAAATTTAAATTGTTGTTTGATTTTATATCATATCTCTGGAGCAATTTAATGATGTACTGAACTAGAAAAGCAAGGAAGGATTATGATTTTTCTTTGTCTGTTGTTTGCAAGGAAATCATTAGTACTATGCAAATTGTTTGTGTGACATGCTCTACTACGTATCATTGATGACATTTCAAAATTTGCATAGGAAACGGGTTAACTCTTATCTGTTTATGCAAGCAATACTCAGGTCATCTCAGTTCAATTATACCTAGATGCTTGTATTAACTTGCTATATTAAAAATCATGAAAGCAATACTTAGTTCATCACTAGTGCTAACATACCCTTTGATGCTTGTATTAACTTTCAACATTTCAATGCTCTATGATGATACAAAAAACACAAATAAGCTCTCAGAATGACAATATTGTATGGATACCCTACATGGTTAGTATAGATTACATTCATTTTAGAATTTGCAAATTGCATTTATAGATTTATCCAAAACTGGCAAAATATTAAATGTGTCATGTCTTTCCACTAAAATGACTGAGTACATTTTGACATTCACCAAAAACATCATTTCATACATTTTTCATACATATTTGTATCATAAAATCATAAAAAAAACAAATCATACATCATGATAATAAAAAAAAACATTCATAGGCATCCATCATTTCATATTCATATTCATATTCATTCATCAATAGATTGTAATTATATCATAACATTGCACTTGCAATCCAAAAATCATGCATACATATACATCATGAACATTACATAATAAACCATCACATAAAACATCATGCATATAGAAAATAGATGCACTCATCATACATCATTGTTGTATATCATATATCTCCAAAGTGAATGTCAAAATATACAAAGGTGTCACATGATATACATCATAAAAAATGCAACCATATCAGTGTGTATACAAATGTTTCAAATGAGTATCAATAGAATATCCTGAACAATGCACTAGGCAGTGCTATCCTCTGATGGTGCTAGTCTAGGACCTATCCTACCTACACCTGATGGAACTACTCCACCTTCCCCTGATGGACCTCCTTGAGGTAATGGCTATGAAACACCCCTACTGGTCATCCAAGAATGAACTATGTGTAGATCAAGACTGTGTATAACTCACTCTCTGCTCAGGTGGCACTGCATCATGGTATCTGATCCTATAGAACTCCACCTCCCGGATGGCTCTGGTCAACTCTCTCATCATACCATCACCTAATGCTGCTCTCTGAAGACTCTCAGCTAGAGCCATGGCCTCCTCACCCTGTCGTCAAACTCTATCTCTCTCAGCCATCACTGAAGTCAACTGCCCCTGTAGCTATGTAATCAAGGACTACACCTATGCTAGCTGATCCTTTAAACTCTGCACTCTACTCTGCAAGGTAGCTATCTGACTCGGCCACACTAGATCTACTAAAGATGATGGACCTGTCTGTCTCATCCATGGTCCACCTCTACCAACACCTCTACCAACACCTCTAATACTTCTAACACCTCTGCCACCTCTACCTCTACCTCTACCCCCACTACTGTCATCCCCACTCTCCTCATCACTGCTATCTCCATCATCATCTGACTCATCATCATCCTCCTTGGAATCATCACTCTCCAGCTGCCTCTTGGTGTCATCTATGACTAGCTATATGTGGTCTCTCCTCTGTAATAGGGATAGGCACATCGGGATCAAATAATCGTGGTGCAAAATGATACAACATATATTGACCATACTCTGCCATCATCCCTCCATCAAGAATATCAGGTCTATAGTCCCACATCTAATCTCCCAAACTAGTAAACTCTACTACCACTGCATCATATGAAATATGTGGACCCCACACTGTGACCTCCTGCTGTCGGCATGCATAAATAGAAGAACCTATGGGCATACCCCGAGGCTGACCAAACTATCGACACACCCGACCAACAAGAAATGTCTCAATAATCCTGGGTGCCTAGCCAATAAGATATCTAGTAGTAAATGCATAGGGCATCTCCCTTGCATCCTCTGGCCATCCCTCACAATCTACATAGGGTCGCCAGCAAACTGTATCTAGGTCATCTAGAAAACACTGCCAATGAGATAATTTACCTAGTCTCAGCTAAGTAATGATATCTACATATCTAAATCTATATGGCCGACCAGCCGATCGCCATCCTTGAGTCAATGGTCACATGACAACAAAATGCTCCCATGCCCATATCTGTAACAGCAAACAACTAACTACAAAACTACAACCTCTGCCATATACAATGTGATGTAGCTCATCATACAAATGTGCAAGCATGCACGATCCCCAAGCATAATGTGTGCCCTGCATCAACAGCCTCTCGAGTACACAACCCCATCCAACTACAAAGCCCTTCAACCTATGGTCAGGACACACCACACATCCAATAAAGCCTGCAAGTACATAGAGCAAGGGCGCATATGAATCTGCAATATGACCCCATGGGATGAAATATCCAACAATTTGATCATCTCTAAAAATCCTCCTCAAAGCATCAGTGCCTCCGGCCTCTTCGCCATCAAACCTCACTATCTCCCCCATCACAGGGATCCTTAAGATACGGTACATGTCCTCAGGAGTCATGGTAATCTCTCATGTTTCCAAGTGAAAGGTGTTCATGTCGCTGTGCCACCTCTCTGTAAGTGTTGTCAATAGACCTCTGTTGAGGCGCACCTCAGGCATGTCAAGCAACGAGGTCAATCCACATGCCTTGATCACATCTAGATCTGCCTGCACAAGCTATGGAATCAAACTCCATGTCCTTGAGAATGTCTCCTGTAGCTGCAAAATGCCCAATCTCTTCTATTGAATAGGAGGAGAATATCAAGATCAAACAATATCAAAAATCAATTCATCATGACAAATCAATCACATCTTAGTACAAATTTACCACAATCCTGTTTGTTTTTAAATACTTTAGAAGAAAACTTATCAAACCAACCTATTTTTTTTCATCTTCATGAAAACAAATTTACCACAATCCTATTTGTTTTTAACAACGTTAGAAGCAAACTTATCAAACAATGGTTTGTTTTTAACAACTTTAAAAGCAAATTTATCAGCTACTATTTGTTTTCCAACAACCTTGGGAACAAATTGATCACATCAAACAACATTAAATCATGGGCGCTACAACAATCTTACTGGGCACTACAGAAATACTAATGGGCGCTACAAGATTATGGGTGCTATAAAACACCTAATGGGTGCTACAAAAATTTTAACGGGCGCTACAAAATCATAGGCACTATGAAAATCATAATGGGCACTATAAAAAGCATAAAGGGCGCTACAAGAATGTGTAAAACTACAAAGAGGTTGGGAAACGTGCTCTAAACAGAAAATTTTCAAACCACAAAAGTTTAATGGGGTACATATCGCGGTTCCATAGTGTGCTGGCCAATGATGTCATCAGATGCACTCGAAATGATGCTGGTGGATAGGAAGTGCCATCTTTCTCACTCCAGAGCTCAAAAATTACAATTTTTACTAGGTTAAAAATGGGAAAATGACATGGAAAATGACATTTTTAACCTATTTAAATACAAAATTGGGGCATTTTATCACATTTTATCACAGCAGGGGAAATTTAGGTCATCAATTTTCATCTCACATCTTTCCACATCAATTTCTTCATATCATTTTTGAATGATGAACGACATCATAAAAATTGAAAAAAAAAAAAAAAAACTTCAGAATCTTATCGATTCATCGTCTGAGGGGGCATATACCTATCAACATTCGATAATTAGCGTCTAGGGAAAATTTCAAAATTCTTTGAAGCAATGCGTAAAACACATCACTTCAAAGAGGGGCAAAATGTATACACCTAAAAATGGTCACATCACAATAGTCTGGTAATTAATTAAATATTTTTAATATTTAATTAAACCTCTGAATTCAATCTAAGTATAAATAAATCTAAATAATTTATTTATATTGTTCATTCTTTCATTTCGATTAAATAAATAAGTTTATTTAATCACTTCTCTTATCCATTTCTTAATTAATTAAATAAACAATACAATTTATTTATATTAATTATCATATAATCTTGGCTTGAATATTTTATTCAAATAAAGATTAAATATTCTTCTCTTCTAATATTCTTCTAAAAATCCATTCACAATTCCATATTCTCAATATTTAATTAATTTTTCTAAAGTTCATGCACAATTAAATATTCCAAAATATTTAATTAAATCTTCTATAGTCCTAAAATAAAAAATCAAACTCACATGAAATTAAATAAATTTATTTATTTAATATTGGATTATTTTCAACAACCATGAAACAAACTTCCAAAACAGAAAATTAATTCCTCTGTTCCTGTGCAAGCTTGTTCCTGTGGGTTGAAGACAAGCCTCCATTCTTCTCTCCAACCTCCCAACATCTTCCATCTTCTCAACCTCTCCATCTCTCACCATCCAAAATTACCAGACAATCTCACATCCATTGATCTTTGCCAGCCAGGCTCTTGCCTGCAAAAATCTATAAAAGGGACTGCCAGGTCTCTAAAAAATAGAGAAGCTTGCATATAGGAAAACTATAGCCAATTTGTAGTAGCATAGTATTTTAGCATTCATAAGCATTCTAGCATCATAGCATAGCATATCAGTATTCCATATCATGGCATATCCACTTCATATCATAGCATCCATAATCTGTAGCCCCTGTGCATAGTCTACAACCCCTGTGCATATCTGTATCAACATTTCACTCCATCAGCATATAGGATAGAAGTATTCTCCTTTTTGCATACTTGTTATGCAGGTTGCCATTCTAAGAAGCCTTGCTTACAAAATCTAAGAGCAACAGCTTCAAGAAAATCCCTAGAGATAGAGGACAATGGAACGGTTCTGAAGAAGCTTTGTTTGTTTTGATTTTATTTCAATTTATCTTGCTTTCTTTAGTTTAATGTTTCATTTGTGTGTTTTTTTTATCTTTTATTGATACTAACATATTTACCACATAGGTCAAAATTTCATAAAATTCAATTTTATTTTTTTTAATCCTATAGTATGTGAAGCATCTTTCAAATTAAAAAAATATGATGTCATTTGAAAGCTATAGATATTTTTCAATCAGCCTATCAATTAGGACTTTAGTTATAATTCAAATAGAAAATGAATTATACTTATTTATTAAATTCAAAGTAAAGCATAATTTATATTGGTGGAAAGCAAAGAATCTCTTTTAAAAACCTTTTTCGTTTCATCAATTTTGGGTAAAAAAAAGTCGTTAGCCATATACCCTACACATACCCATCATATTGCCACTTTTTGGCCCATCATGATCCTACACATACCCAAATGCAACAATATAAAATAAAAAAATGTAATGTTAAAGATTGTTCAAAGAAGTATTGTTCAATTTATGGAAGGTCATTCACTTAGGGAACATCGTGTTTAATGTCTCCAAGAGAGGACCAATTAAAGAATAGTATATTCTCAACTTAGGGGATGCATTGTGTCACATCAGTCCACCAAGAGGAATGCGATATTCTTAGATAGATCAAACTTATGAAGGACATCACACCCAATGTCATCCACAAAGTAATGAATGCATCACGTAAATGATAAAGCTACACTAAGAAGCATGAATGCACAATGAAATAATGGTAATGTATGCCCCCCACTTTAAAGGAATTGCTACACATTGTTGTATGAGAAATTACTTGAAAGTAGAGAAGAAAATAAAATGAAAGAAGGAAATAAGACACAAGAGCCAACTTGGAAAGCTTTATTCCAAGTCATATGTTTCAAAGTTAGGCTGTGTCATGTCAAGGAAAAATGAAAAAAAAAGAAAGGGAGTTTCCCCCTAGAAAAGAAAATACACCATACACATAAGGGATCTATGGGTTTTGGGTCATTATGTTCGATGTTGCAATGTTTTTTGTTTGAAAGAGCTCAGAACTATCATCATTCCCCAAATACACATAGAATTGGAAGAATGACACAAAGAGAGCGAGAACAAAGAAAAAGAAAGTCCATTTTGAGTCAACATGGAAGAGACATTGCGGTCTCAGCTCTTTTCATCATCCCCAAAAGGAAAACATAAGAAAAAAGGAAATAAAATGATGAAAGAAAATGAAAAAGCTTTTGGGTCAACACGAAGAAGACATTGCGGTCTCAATGCTTTGCATCATCCCCAAAAGGAAAACACAAAACAAAAATAAAAAAGAAAAGGATCTTTTGGGTCAACATGGAAGAGACAGAGGGTGTCTCTACACTTTGTGTCATTCCCAAAAGGAAAACACAAAAGAAAATAAAAGACAAAGACCGTTTGGGTCAACATGGAAGAGACATAGGGCATCTCTATGCTTTGTGTCATCTCCAAAAGGAAAACACAAAAAAAAGAAGAAGACAAAGACTGTTTGGGTAAAAATGGAAGATACGAAGGGTGTCTCTACACTTTGCATCATCCCCAAAAGGAAAACACAAAAAAAAGAAAAAGAAAAAGACCATTTGGGTCAACATGGAAGAGACATAGGGCATCTCTACACTTTTCATCATCCCCAAAAGGAAAGAACAAAAGAAAAGAAAAGAAAAAGACTGTTTCGGTCAACATGGAAGAGACATAGGGTGTCTCTATGCTTTGCATCATCCCCAAAAGGAAAACAAAAAACAAAAGAAAAGACAAGGAGAAGAATAGAGGTAAAAGTAGAAGAAGTGTACGAAGAGAAGAAACATTAAATGCACAATACGAGGGAATAAGATACACACATGAAAAGGAAAATAAAAAGTGAAAGGAAAGTTAGGTGAATGCAATTCAACCATCTAACATGTCATCTGCCTCCCAATTATGTTTGGTGTAATGCGAGGGAAGTTGACTATCCAAAGGAAGAATTGCAAGTGTCGAACTAGGAGTGGTACTAGGGTCTTCACTAGATGAAGAGGATTTATCTTTTAATTTCATTATGGATGAGAATAAAGAGTTTAAATTATTGTGTATTTCTTCATCAATTTTTGCATTCTCCACATCATTGTCATCATCAAGATTAATAACAACAAGAGGATGAAGGGTGATTTCTAAGGATGGATATATCAAAAGTTTTAGCTATTGAATTGTTTCAGGTTGTTGTGAAGGTTGGATTGGATTATCAGGTGGTGGGTCAGGAAAGGTGGGGTGGTCATTGATTGCTTCTGTCAAAGGTGGATGCAGATTGTCTTTGTTTTCTTCTATGTTAGATTGATGAGAAAGGAGACAACGATGACGACTCTAACATTCCCTAGCAGCGTGGTTTCTGTTAATGTGGTTTTGGAGTTGTTGAGGTGTAAGAGCGGATTGAGTCATCATAGGTTCTTCTACTTCCAAAGAAGGAAGACAAGAGGAAGCCAAAGAAGACGGGTCAACTACTTTCTCTTTTTCTTTATACACTTGTTTAACATGAGGAGGTATGATAGGATTAGTTTCAGGTTCTCTCGGTTGTTTAGACAATGGTAGGGAAGTTTCTAATGGTGGTTGTTTAGAAAGTTGTATGGCTTGTTCAATATCAGATTCAGGTGTAACCATGGTTACATCTATGATTGGATGGGTGGAGGTGGACGAAGATGTGTTAACTATGAAGAGATAATTCAACTATCTTTTTGGCTTTAAATTTTTGATAAGCAATGTAAAAGAAGTCCTTTCAAGGGGTGATAGGTTCCATGGGTTCAGGCCAAAAGGCTTCTAAGGAAAAGTTTCCTTTGGAAGATAAAGGATTGAATCCAATATGGTGTATGGTGAATACCTCATTGCCATGTGGAAAATTCAAGCACTTATGAACAACTGATGGGACCAGTTTGATTGAGCAAAGCCAAGGAAGGCCTAACATCAAATTAAATTGGTCAAATTGTGGAATAATGGAAAATGTTACCTCCAAAGTCTTAGGTCCTATTTGTAAAGGTAGCATGATCGATCCAATTGTAGGGCATGCAAAACCATGATGTGTTTTAATCCATGCAGTCAGTTTATTCTAGTCATCTTGCTATAGATCATGTAATACTAGAAACTCCTTTGTGATCATGTTCTCACCACAAGCAGGATCTATTAATATCCCATTACTAGGTTTATCATAGATTCTGCTAGCTATGTAGAGAGCACCATCAATAAACTTTTGCACTATGTCCTTAGTAGAAAAATAAATATCAAGAGATTTAGGGGTTTGGCCCTTACGAGGGATAACATCTATCATAGCTACAAGTTTATCCACATGACTAGCTTGGGTAGCAATAGGAGTTGTATCAGGTTGTTTATTATTTGTATCAATAGTCATTACATAATGGTTTGAAGGTTCACTAGCCTTGAAAAATGAGGTAGTGTGTTTAGGCATAGGGTTGGTGAAGATTTGTAAATTTTGGTTAGGGGGTGCAATGGACTTATTGCCTTGATCATTAACACCCATAATGGTCAATTCACCTGAATCAATGAGGTCTTGAACTAAATGTTTAAGACAATTGCAATGTTCAGTGCCATGTCCATTTTGATGATGAAAATGGCAATAATCATTAGGTTTGAAGGTAGGTGGTAAAGGTTGATTAGGATCTAGTGGTCGAATAGGTGATAAGGTGAGCATGAATTTTTGAATTAATTGGTTCATTGTATGATGGAAGGTATCGAGTAAAGGAGTTAATCATCTATTCCGATCACCATAATGATAAGGCATGATTGTATTAATAGCAACCACTAAATTTTGAACTTGCTGAGTTGGTTTCAGTTGTGGTGAAGGAGTTGGATTAAATTGTAAAAGGCCTTAGTTAGGTTTGTAGAAATTTTGCATGTTGTTTTGGTTGTGATTGTTTTTTTTTCAGGTTTGTCAACTCAGCTAGAAGTGGATTTTGACTCATGACTTGAAACCGAATTTTGATAATAACATAAGGTTGTGGATAAATGAAAGAATGAAGGAAATTTCATGGGTATGTGTAGGATCATCATGGAAAAAATAGGCCCTTAAGTGGAAAAAAATTCAGAAAAATCAATGTTAGGCAGCTTGACGTAAAAATTTGAATAAGTTATCTATATTATTTCAAAAATATGTAATAATAGAATCTGTAGAAAATTGAATTTAGTTTCTAAACTACGAGGTTTATTTAAAAATAAATAAAATATTTTTGGTGAAAATTTGAAATTTTAATGTGGTAGTACTTAAATTTCAGGGAAAAAATAAGAAGTAGGTGTTTGTCTGACCACCCTAACCATAATAAAATGATAATATTTTCTTATAAGATTTTATATATAAATAGAGGACTCGTACGAATGTGATGCATATTTTTTTGTAATTTTTTTCCAAGTAAATAATTAATTATTAATTTTTTATTACAACTTTAAAAAAATATAAAAATTGTATGTCTGACCACCTTAAAATTGGTCAAAACTTCATGAAATTTAATTTATTTTTTTTTAATCCTATATTATGTGAAGCATAGAATGTGACGCATGTTTTGGATTCAAAAAATGTGATACTGTTTGAAAGTTATAGATGTTTTTCAATCAACCTAACGATCAGGACTTTAGTCGTAACTCTAATAGAAAATGAATAATAATTATTTATTAAATTCAAATTAAAGCATAATTTATATTGGTGGAAAGTTGAGAATTTCCTCTAACAACCCTTTGCATTTCATCAATTTTGGGTAAAAAAAATTCATCAGCCACATACCCTACAAATACCCATAATATTGCCACTTTTTGGCCCATCATGATCCTGCACATACCCTCATCATGGTAAGTTTATCTTGAAGGTTTGTGTGAAAATTATCAATAAACATCTTCTACAGATGTGTATTTGGAATTTAGACATCAACTTGAGCATATAAGTGTTGATAATCGGAGATGAAATCTATCACTTTTTCATCTATGTTTTTTTGACATCTCATAAGGTTAGCCATTATTTTCTTAGGTGTCCTATGAAATTTAAAGTGACTAATGAAAGCTTCCACCAATTCATTAAATAAGAAGATGGAATGATTGGGAAAGTTAGAAAACCATTCTAAAGTCGTATCTTTCAAGGTCCTTGGAAATTTTTTTGCTAAAATTTATCATCAAGGAAAAATTCACTACACAAAGTAGTATATGCATTGATATGATTGATAGGGTCTTCTTTTCCTCCATATTTCTCAAACCTCAACATTTCTACCCCTTGTGGCATCGGGGTACGTAATATTTCTAATGATAAGTGGCTACTGTAGACAAGATATGTGGGTGGAGTGGTTTGACCTTGACTAATGGTGGAAATTTGGTGTTGCATGGATGAAACAATGTTAAGGAGTTGTGTAAGAAGAGGATCAGGATAATTGGGTTGAGGTGGAAGGTAAAATGGTGATGGAGTGTAAGGGATGTTAGGGGAGGTCAAAGGAATGCTAAGGGGTGTGAATGTGGTGGAAGAAATTTGCAATGCTACGAAAGAAGTAGGAATGCTAGTGGAAATCAGGAAAGAAGTAGCCACATAATTAGGTTGATGCATAGTTGTGTGGACTTGCGGATTGGTGTAAGTTGGTATGGAAGCTATAGTTGAAGGGGGAGGAATTTGAGGTGCTACTTGGCTTACAGGAAAGTTTGTGGATTGGGTAGTTGAAGAGAAATGTTTATTATAAATCTCAACAATTTTTTCAACACTTGTAAGCCATCATCACTCTCAATTAAGCGATGAAGTTTCTCAATAGTAGGTATAGCAGTGGTGGAAATGTTTTCAAGTGACAAATCTTGTTGTAAATGTTCAAAGTCCTCATGAATATTAATGAATTTTTCATGCAGGAGGGATTTGTTTTGATTGTGAACATGCATAGGATGGAAAGGTGAAGGTATGGGAGTGGCATTGTTAGGGCCTAATGCACCATTTTCTAGACTTGGAGTAGGAGCTCATGAAATCCCAAGGTCCAAAACAAAAGTGTTATCGCGGGATTCCATGAGTCTAGAAATTCTTCCCACTAAAGTATATCAACAGGGCACCAAACACTCATGAAAGTACCACAAAGGAGGGGTGGATGGAAATGCAAGCTAAGAATGTAAAATGCAATTGACATAAAATCTGCTAACTATAATAGAGATGCAAATACATTAAAAAAAAATGTAGGAAAATGCCACCAAAGGCACAAAATTACTGTCTAAAAAGTGAAGAGGGACTGATTTTCCCTAGGTGGTGAATGAGTCCCAAGATGCAATTTTTTATTTTATTTTTAAGGATGATTTAAATGTTCTACATAATGCAATTATAGATGCAAAATACATTTTTTTTTACTTTTTTTCAATGAAATTGAATGCACAAATGAAAACTAAATGAATGTTTCACTAATGCAAAATAAAAGGTCCTATAATGCAATAACAAATCAATGCCCAAATTGAATGCTAATGCAAATGAAGACTAGGATGCAAGGTATGAATGCAATTATAAGTTTAAAGTATTCAAAAGTCGGGTTCACCAAAATGAAACATATATTTTTGCAACCTAAAAGCCTGAATCTCTTACTAGGGTTTTTCACCTAGAAAGAGAGAGATTTAGGTCCAAAAATGCTTATGTAACACTCAAATTAGGTTGTGTACAATGTGATATGTTGTAAATGAACTAGTCTAAATGCAATTGACTGATTAAGATGAGCTAGAATGAATGCAAAAGTTCAATTTAACTTATATTTGAAAACACATTATGTAATGCAAATATGATCTAAATGAAGAAAATATGTAGAACAAAAAGAAGAGTTAAATCTGAGTGCACCTAGATGATGTGTGAGCTTTCTAGAGTGTTTGGAATGCTAATGAAATTTACTGATTTTTCATAGTGGGACTCATTCACCTTGGGAGGTGAATCAATCCTCCTAATGATGAAAAACTATTGGGAGCTAATTTTTGTCTATCGAGATATCAAGTCTGAAAAAACTCAAGTTTCTAGTCCTAAGGTGGGACTCATTTTCCACAGATGGTGAATCATTTCTCTCCCAAATTTTTGAAAAACCAAGAGACAACTTTGCAACACCAGATCTGGAAATGTCTGCTTATTGAGTTGTTGAAGTCAAATTTGACTCTTGATCTTGTAATTCTAAAGTAATGTCAATGGCAGCTTCAAAGTGCTTGAAAATTGCTCTAATTGATGATGTAGAATTCTTGAATGCTTAAGTGAACAAGTGGATAAGTGAATTTGATGAATTGGTGGATATAAAATGAGATGAAAAACACTTATTTATACAAATATTGTGCCTTACTATCCATTCATACCTCATCACAAGCCAAGATCAAGTGAATTTTGATAAAATCCTGAAAGGAAATTTGAAATATGTTGTGTTTAATGTTGTTTGTCAAGATAATATGCAAAAATACACTTAATTAAGTCATATGAGGGTGTAAAAAGAAAAAATAAATCATGAAAAAGGTGTAAATAGTGAAGATGTTCCTAGAAAAGCAGGAAGGCTTGTTACAAGACTTTACAATACTTCAATATAGGACTTGTTGATGTGAAAAGAGGTGATTTTTAAGTAAATTGTATTAAATAGAGTCTAGAAGATTGTAGAAATGACTTACAACACTTCACAACACCTTCACAAGACATCGTTATTTGAGTTTTAGTACCTAAATAAGCATGTTCAAGCCATGATACAATATAAAATAAAAGCAACATAGCTCCAACACCATGAAACAAGACCTAAAAGGCCATGAAAATGACAAAGGACCAATTTTCTATGACACCGGTTCATCTCTGTATCATTCACATATCTTGACGTTGGTACATTCATAATAATTAATTAATTCTTTGGATAAATAGATATTAACCTCTATAATTTTATTTATTCTTTATTTTTCTAGTAGATGTTTCATTGTAGATATGATAGAAACAATATAAAAACTTAAGAAAAAAGGGATATTTACCCTTGACTTATGCTTTTGAATCAATTTCTTATGCACTTCTATAATATTCTTGGAGAATTCAAGAAAGATGATAGTTGCTAGAAAATATTGGGAGCAAGAATATGACCTAATGAAATCTACAATTTGTTTATGAAAAATTGGGTAATTGGATCAACCAATGTCTCCACTTGGCTATCAACTATGTTTCTAAAAAATATTGATTATATCATCTCTAGCTAACTTTCTCAAGACAGCGAAATGAAAGCATCATTAACCTGGTTGAAATATTTTTGTGATTCATTTTATTCTAGTTGGTTATAATATTCTCACACTTAGTTTTCTCCAACCCCTTCTTCTAATAATCCTTCTATGGTTAAACCGGGGAAATAGGCATGTCTTGCTAGCAAGTAGATGACATATGATGTCATTGTAAATTTCTTATCATTTTTGGACAATGGTGAGATGTTGGTGTAAGTTTTCACTCAATAAATGAGCCCAATCTATGTATTTTACATCTTCCAAGATTATTTGTATAACTTCTTACATCTATGCACATAGATACAACCTAGAACCTTTATTTCCCATTAATATATTAAGAAAAGTGATTATGTTATCTATGTCAACTAGAAGGTTGATCTTGTAAGTTTATTGGGGGTTTTGATGATTTCCTTTATTTATTTCATTAGCCAAGATTTTTCAAGTTCATAAGATGTCTATCTTCATCCTTTTCAAGTGTTTTTGTTAGCACTATCTTTTGTGATTATTGTCACTATTTCTCTAAATGGAGGATAGAATATATGGTCTATGAGTGGAAGAGGATATCCAAAATGAATTTTTTATTTGAGTCTCTTTAGGTTCATTTTTTTACATCATATGTTTGTTGCACAATACAATATTAGCTATGAATTTTGAATATTGGTAGGGAAACCAACTATGTGGGCCAATATTTAGCTAACAACTATCCTTGATTTGAGTGGCACCATCTCCAAATATTCCTTGATAAAATTCCTTCAAGTCAATATGCCCTAGGTCAATGTTTGTACTGTCCTATATAGTGTATTTAATCTTGGAGACCTTGGGACTCCTTGAAACACATGTCATGGTAATTTTAAGTTTTTTTTGACTTATTGGTCATCCTACATATTGACCAAGAAACCTAATAAATTCCCCATTTTTGAATAATTCATTTATTACTTTTGTTACTAAGGGTTTTATTTATCTAAATGAGGTCTGATTAAGCCTAAAAACTCATTTTGAGAAAGTCTCTAATGATCCAAGGACTTAAATATTTTCACCAAAAAATTGGTAACTTAAGTCACTAGTGGTCCCAATAGTCAAAGTAGAAATGGGAATTGGAACCTAGAGTTCCCATTAGTAAGACTTGGGAGTTGGGTTGGAAATAGAAGTTCAAACCCAAAGAAATACAAGGTGGTCTTAATTCATGGGATGAAAAAAAGATTTGGAACCTGGTTCCAAATTGTTGAAAAGGTTTGAATTTTGTGTACTAGTGCTTCATATTCTATAGAGGTTTGGAGAAAACTGGTAACTAGAACTAGAACCTAAGGTTCAAAGTTTTGAACAAGATTCACTACTGAATTTGACTCCATTTTCCAACAAATGTTCGTTGATCGTTCATCAAACATTTGCCAGACAATCGACAAATTGATGAAAGAATTTTTGTTTCCATTTTTTCGTCAAAATTTTGATGATGAATTAAATGTTGAAATAATGGCGCTGATGCGTTGGTCTTCGGCATCATAAAATGACTTAGATGTTCATTAGAATACTGACGACAACTTCGTGTATCCACAGACGAATTATAACCAAAATGCAATTGCAATGGCTCTTTTGAAGCGTTGAAACAACACCAGAAGTTCATTTCCATTTCGACGAAATGGGAAAAGAGTTATGATGAAGCCTTCGTCATGGCTATAGCAACTTTGTCAGACCTTTTCGGTGGTTCGTCGGTGGCCTTCATCGAAATTGTGATGAAATAATGAATTTAAAAAAAAAAAACATATTTGTTGAAATGTACCATCGCGAAGACTGTTGGCGATGACGACCAAATCCAACCCATCAGTGAGAGATCAATCATTGACATAGGATAGAAAACTCACTCTGATAGTCCATGTCTTGTCAATGACTTCTATCAGAAAGACAAACCCAATGTCACACCTATCTAACCTATTCAGGAGTTTTAAATAGACCTACACGATGTCATCATGAAGACTCTTGGAGATGACCACTGAAGCCAACCCATCGGTGAGAGATCAATAATTGACATAGGATAGAAAACTCACTCTGATAGTCCATGTATTCCCAATGACTTCCGTCAGCAAGACAAATCCAATGTCACACTGATCTGACCTCTTCAGGAGTTTTGAACACTGCTAGTTATTAGCAAGATATTATGAGGGTCTTGCCAATTAAACAAGTGTGTAAGAGATAGTAAACAGATGGAACCTATTATTTTTCTTATTTTGGGGTTCTTTAAATCATAAAATAGATACCATATTCTTGTGTATAATGTACTTATATTTAGATTTGAATTCGAGACATTGTCATTGCACATTCCATTTTACTTGCACAGAGTATTCTATAAGGAACATATTGATAATGCCAAATGATTTATGGTGTTGTACAACTCTACCTATCATCATAGTTCTGATGTTCCTGCCTAGAGAATATTGCAAAGACAATTTTACAATACCAAGTCAAATAATATGAAAAAGACTTACTTCCATACAAATTAAATAATTATTCTCACAATGGTAATTGTCTAATCACAACAACAATTCCATGAAAGGTTATCCATGCTTCATAAGAGATGACTAATCATACATACAAACTGTAAGATGCATAGAAAAAGAATTACACCTGAGAACAACCAAGGGCTAACAAGGGAAGGATTTAAGAAATGTCTAGATTGAAGAGAAAATGTGTAGGGAAAATGTTGAGCAATGTCAAGAGAACAGATGTTGTAGAAAATATTCTTGACCTAATCAAGCTCTTGAGAAACTTAAAAAAAATTAAAATACTAACACATACATGAGACATGTAATGAACTTCCAATATCTGCTATCTTTTTCATTAATGCAGAGGTAGGTAAAGGAGAAATAATTATAATTGTAACACTATTCATAGTCCAGTAAATTATGTTCATAATTTGTGTTCAATAGACCTCAATTTTATCATTATACTACCCATCTAATACCATAATTTAATCCAGGGTTCAACTATCTTAGATCTAAAGAAGCACCTTCAATTAACCATTTAAAGTACTATAAAAGAAGGTGATAATTTTACTTGAGAAAGATTGGGTACACTTGTAGGTTTAAAGTTCTTGCAATCATCAGGATTTATTGGCACACAAACACAACCTACAACATATGAAGTAATGGATGACTACAAGTTAGTGAAATGGTCCTTAATATGTGACTAGTTTGCAAATTGATTGGTAGAAAATAAGGTTACAAACAAATCTACATAAAAAATTATGAGGACAATCTTTAGTAATCATCAAAATAGATGAAAAGTGCAAAGGAAAGAGCTGAGCTACATCTCTAGAGCCTAAAAAAAACACATGCAAGAAACATAAAGAAAAAAAAAAAACCAGTTTTTGGATGAATACAAAATGGTGCCTTCAGCAAGTGATTCATATGCTTTCACAGCTGACAAGACATTAAGAAGATTTTAGTCTTCCTATGTGAAATTAACTACTTATAGAAAAAACCCAGAAATCAATATTATATACCTCCATGTCTAGCCAAGGGTAGGTATAAGAGAAAGAAACTTCCTCAATGCAATGCCAAAAAATATCAATGTGTGTGTAGGTTTGTATTACTCAAAATATCATTTCACTGCCTAAGGAAAAATACCAAAGTGATGTTTTAAATTTCAATCTTCACATAGGCTCACTTATTGGTACACATGCATATACAAGCATTATCCGAGCTCTAAACTATTCAAATATTAAAGATTTAATTAGCTATAAGATGGAAAGTCGTTGTTTAGACATAATCCATCATCTTTTACATATCTTTATTCACTCCTAGGGCTTCAGATAAATTTGTGTAAATGAGACAGAAATGTGAATCTTTTATGACAAAGAAAATTCTTAAAAGGAGGGGGGAGAGAGAAAAGGGTAGGGGGAAAGATAATGCTTGAATGTATAGCAAAGTATAACATTTTGATCATTATAACAATGAAACAAATCTTAAGTTTGAAGCATTAATATTACTTAGAACATTTATGATCAAGAAGGAATGTAAGTAGAGAAACTTTTGCATACCTGCAGATGGTACAAAATTTCATGGTTAAGTGGAAGCCTCCCATCAACAACAAGATCCAAATATCCATGTATCTATCTTAATCGAGCCTCTAAACCCTTTAGAGCTATTAATTTTTCAACTAACCTGTTATGTGCAAAAGTCAAATTTTAGAGTTATGTCACCACTAAAAATAGAAGAAATAGAGCTTTGAAACCAAATCCACACACAACACAATGTGGTATTCATACAAAGCCATAAAAACAAACTAAACTCAGAACACTGGGATGGAAAAACTTTAAATTATGATGTAGAGCATGGATTCAGGGTATAAAGAATCATTTTTCTGCCACCATAGTGAAAATTTAGCACTTTATTTCATCTTTACATATTGGTTTGATGCTTCAAATGATGCATTTATTATATTGAAAAGTGCATTACCTTATTGAGCTTCTCATTTTTTTGAGAATAGTTTAATATTCTCTAATTAACAGGGCCAACCACGTGACGGTGGAAGCTCATTTGGCCCCTCCCCCCCCTCACATCACTCTCAATTCCCCATACCCAATCATATAACATTAATCATTCATTCATCCATTAATTAAATATAACATTCATTCATTAACATATAACATTCATTAATTAACATATTCACATGCATTCATTAACATATAATATTCATTCTTTCAATTTGTACATATTATCAAAAATATGGTTGTCATGATATGATTACAATCACTTTTTTTTTTGTTTTTTTTAGAGATAAAAAAATTTGAAGTGGAGTATCATTTTCTAAATCATCTATCCCCCCTTTAGTTGTTCTACCCTCTATTCATGATCTTAATGTACGCCTAGTTGTCTGCTCATGACGTGGATTCCACTGCAAGGGGGGGTCTGCTGCAATAACAAATAAATGTTAAACTAATATGTTTTATTATTATTGTTACAAGTATTTCATTAATTAAAAGAACATTAGAGCAGTTCTCTTTACCTGATGGGTCCACATCATGTTCTTGAACTTCTGTTATAGACTCATGCTCAACATGTTGAACACCCTCTAAATCCTGATTTGCAGTTGAAACATGAAAGGGTACATAAATTAATACACCAATTGAAATTAAATATGTTTAAAAGAACATTAGAGTGGTCCTCTTTACCTGATGGGGCCACATTATGTTCCTGATCTTCTCTAGTTTTATCATGCTCAACACGTTGATCACGCTCTACATGCTCTAAAGTTGAAACATGAAAGGTTACATTAATTAATACACCAATTGCAATTAAATATGTTGAAAAGAACTTTAGAGTGGTCCTCTTTACCTGATCGGGCCACATCATGTTCCTGATCTTCTCTAGCCTGATCATGTTCAACATTTTGATTACGCTCTACATGCTCTAAAGTACCAGGATGCACACCATGATCTTCATCTGTAGGTTGTGCTCCACCCTCACCAGGCTGCATTCCAATGTCATGTGTAGTATTATCACTGCTTAAATGTTTAAAAAAAATAGGCATGTAATTACTTTATGGTGGAAATTAATATTGAATAGATTGCACAAGCATTCAATTTTAAATAAACTTTATTGAGTTTATTTACCTGCATGTCGAATGCAGTGGAAGATTGTGTTTTCCCAGTCAAGACTCTTAGGCATTCAACCACAGCTCCATAGCCTTGCTGGAAGGAAATCTTCAGGTCCTCTTTTGTGATAACTTTGTTAAATTCAAAGCCCTACATTTTTGCATAAGATCATGAATTTTTCTTCTATGGTGTGATAAAACCAAAATTGTTTTCAATTTATTATTTGGATACAATATTTCATTTATTGGTACGTATAATTCATGTGGCTAATTTCATATAACCACCAAAACCAAGTTTGTGATGCTCGTGTTTTTCTAGTCTTTCCTTTGTTTCCTTTGATGTGTCAGGCAGCCTATGAAAAGTTTGAAATACGTTAGATTATGTAAAAAAGAAAGAGTAATAAGTATATAATTACATTGTTGATAGTATCACATACCTTCCTTGGCCTAGTGGTGTCTTTCCTTTTTTCTTTTCAACCTTCTCCTTTCCATCTAACACCAGGTCCTTCCACTCCCTCTCTGAAATCATGGGGGGACGCTCGTACTTTTTGTTCTTCTATAAATGTGACCTATATTGGTCCCTCACATACTTAGATAGGTACCAACTTTCTTAAGGACCTTGGTTCAATTGAATGTTTTATCACCGAAGAGAACAACTAAATGATTAATGAGCTCATCTTTTAAATCTTAATTTTGGGCATTCCACTATGTACGTATGGTGGGCCCAAAGAGCTCCAATGTAATATCACTTAGATGTTTATAAAAAACATCATTTCCTATAAAATGATCATGGGATCAATAGTCTAAAAAGAGTGATCAATAAGCAAATTTCAATTGGATTATATAAAATAATAATTAAAACATTTTAAAGTACCTAGCACCTTCTCTATATTTATGGGGACAAAATCCTCGGTCACCACAAATGTGATGAGAAATGTTCCCATACTAGTAATATAGGAAGATCCAACAAATACTGCTAAAATATCACCAATACTAGTGGCCTCTGCATCCCCAAGTACATGTCCTGATGCATGTTTTGGCATGTGTTTGTTTCCAAAGGGTGCACTAACGGATGCCTGCATGGTATGTGTTGCCAACATTTCAGACGACAATATAGGCATGGATGATGGGGTTAGATGATGTGATGTATGTGTAGGAAGATTAGGATGGACACTTGTACCAATCCCTACTCCTCGAGCAGCACTTGCAGTACCTTGATCATGGCCAGGAGAATCATGAGGACGCAAAAAATCCTATAAAAACAACAAATATTTTAGTTCATGACATAAAAGAGTATAAAATATAAAACCATGAATGAAATTATGTTATAATTAAAAACTTCATGACATCTTACTTGCAAGTTTTGTGATCTCTCAATCAATATTTTAACTCTCTTATCTCATCTGTTTGAGGCACTATGAATAACAACTTAAGGATTTCTTCATTGTATTTTTTTTGGGTCTTCCTTATCATATCAAGAGGGTTTTTTGAATAAGCAATGTCATCATCACATAATATTGACTGCACCTCCCTATGGATGCTCTCATCTACTGTTGGTGCCTTTCCCCGATCAGTCGACTATAACAAGAATATTAAAAACATTATCGAAATTAACTCAATAAACTTATGAAAAAAGCATAATAATAAAACATTTTGCTCGTATCTAGTTTGTAAAATTACATTGAGGTAAACTTGTTTGGTAGAAGCGCTTGAAGATACATCATGATCTATGCTCTAGGCTAGAGCCTTCTCCATACGATCAATGTCCTACTGTGACAAAAACTAAATATAAAAAATATTACTGAAATGAAACCAATAGACTTACGAAAAAAAACATAAGAATAAAATGGTATATTGGAGTCATTAATTAGAGGTTGGGTGAAATGGTACATAGTATGTACCACCCCCATAGTAACTGTGTTTGTAACTAAGTGATTCAAATTGTAATCGATTAGCAACTCTTCCCCTACAGTTATTGATTTTATCGTACATATGAATACACTGTTTCCCTCGCGCACCTCGAATATGCAATTGGGTTGCTTATTTGTTGACCCAAGTTGTATACTATGTAGCGCCCCTCTGAATCGATCTTCCTAGATTGTTGGCGTAAGTTTTATTTGTGATTATATTGATCATTAAGCCTTGTTCAATTAGCTAGTTAAATTAAATAGTGGTGTCGAGAGGAATCTGACCTTTCATCGAAGTTTAGAGCACATGAAATTATATGGGTTTGGTTGCATAGAAAGGGATTTTATGTGCATAGGTTAATTAAAACCTAAACAAAGGATGTTAGAAATTCTATAGGGGTTTAAATAAAGTTTTAAATTAAATTGTTAAATTTGTTTGAAGGGGTAATGATCCAATAGATTATATTATTTCTTTATTAAAGACGAAATCATAAATTACAATTATAAATAATGAGTATTTTAAATTTAATATGGATTAATAATCCTTTTATTATTAAAGTTTATTTATAAATTTAAAATATTTCATGAAGATGTAAATGAAAATATAAAATTACAATTATAAATAATGTTTATTTTGAAATTTAATATAATAGATTAATCATCCATTTAAAATGCAATTTATTTATAAATTTTGAATTATTTTCAGATAAAGAGGTGAATGAAAGGTAAACAAAAGATAATTATGTTATTTTTATTTTTATGTAAGAATAAATATATAAACATATATATAAAATTTATATAATGAATAAACTTATTTAAGCAGCTAAAGATTTATACCTGTCCTTGCTTGTGCCCTCCACCTGGCTTTAAGTCTTCCTTCCAAATCCACATGTCTTCTCCTTGCTTCCACACCTTGCTTTGTAGGGGCATTGTAATTATATGATAATGGAACACCTATCTGCCATACTGCCATTTTCCTGCTCCACAAGGAAGAAGAAAAGGAGGGAGGTGGAGGAAGAGGGGAATATGTGGGGGGGAGTTTGAAGCAGAAGGGGGTTGCTTGCAAAGAGAATAGAGAGTCAGTGGGGGAGGAGTCCTTGGATTTTCTTTAAGCTTCTAAGGTATTTCTATTATCCTTTGCCCTGGTTGGATTATTGAATTCACAATAAGATAGGCTGCATGAGGAAAGTTACCATGCCTAATTTTTTTAATATTATTTTTTTATAGACTCCAGACTAATGGCGGTTTAACTTTTCAGATGGTAAAAAGAATGGTGGTAAAAGTTTAATCCTTGTTACTTGCATAAAATTAAATCTAGTTAGGGTATATCCTTCAAATAATGCCTTCTAGGTGATGGCATCTCTTGAAATATTTATTTAAATAGTTATTTTTCTCTGCTTATGGTTTCGCATTTGTCTAATGTATGTCTGTGCAGTTGTAAATATAATACCTAGCATAATTTCCCTTCCGTTAGGCAATGAAGGATGTTGATACCTTGTTCCCAAGCCCCATTTGGAACTAGCAAAAGGAAAAGTTGGGACAGGTTGTCAAATCTGTCTTTATACTTACTATTTACCTTGTTGGATTCACAACAATCACTTTTGTGCATATTCTCTAATGATGTATGTTTCAGTGAATACCCATACCTTGTTCGATAGCATCCATTGTGGCCTAGGAAGACATGATGTGGGTAAAAGTCTTGGAATTCGACCTTATGCCTGCTAATTGCTTTTGCTTCAAACTTCTTAAGCTCTTTCAATGATCTCAACTTGTGCATATCTTAAATTATTGCATTCCATGAGTACGAATTCCCTTGATGCATTCTATCAAACAATATGCGTGCCTTGCCTATGCTTTCACATTCTGCATACATTTGTATGAAGGTAATTGCAACTGTAGCCTATAACAAAATTCTTCCACCCTTTTTATGCTTTGAAAGATGCTCATACCCTATTTCATAGCTCCCCTGTTGGTGCGATAGGGAGGATATTGGCTAAGGTTGTGTGAATGGGTTTTACACCTGCCAATTGCATTTGCTTGAAAGTTTCTTAAGCCGTTGCAACAAATCCATACTACACATATCTTTCTATCACTGCATTCCATGAGATTCACATTTCTTTGAGCTATTCTGTCAAACACTCGCTTTCCTTGTCTATGTTGCAGATGTGAAGGTCAACCATGCATTTCTAGTGATCAACTATATATGTAATGCAATAAAGGTGTGAATGTGTGAAGTATGTGTAGCCCTCATCCACTAAACCTGAAGGATTGCGTACACCCAGAACACAAGCAAAGTTTCCAATGTTAGGATGGATTTTAGAGTGCTTCATTAATTCAAAGATTTTGAGAGCTGCCTTGCAAAATCCATTTGGGAACATTTTGCAACCTGCAACTTCTACTATACTAGAAAATAGAACACATGGAGGTTTAAATAATCCCACTGATTTCATTGTCAATCTGTCTCAGCCATCGCACCTCCCAACAACATTTCCTAAGCCTTTTCAACAAATCCGTTTTGTACATATCCCACAAATTTTTCTTTCCAAGAGATTGCATTTCTTTGAAGCATTTTGTCAAACAGTTCATGTGCCTTTTCTATTCTTGCACATTCTTTGAGTCATCCTGTCAAGTAGTCTTTGTGTCATGAAGGAACTTAATCAATTAGCAATAAACTGCTATTATTAGCATCTCATAGCTCATTAGGTAACTTACAATTCATTCATACAAATAAAACCTGCGTAAACCTCATATAATGCTCATATGTGATCATTGCAACTGTATATTTTAGACTTTGGAAAGTGTTTAAATTTGAAATAATGCTCTTGATACCATTTTGCAGCCTGTCATAGCAGCAATACTTGAACATAGAGACTGGTCTAAATAGCCTTCCTGAATCTATTGGCAACATGTCACAACTGCAATACTTGAAGATAGAATGTTGTAGAGTTTTAAATAATCTCTCTGATTCCATTGTTAGCCTATCTCAGTTGCGGCATTTGAATGTAATAGGAAGTTTAAAAGTTTCAATAACCTCCCTGATTCTCTTGGCTGTCTCCATCGCTTCCCATAAAATAATTATTCGTTTGGGCATATTAAATATAAATGTCTATATAGCAGTCTTCAGATAATTTTCATGCTAATAATATGATTCTTTAATCTTCTCTTCCACAACTTTAATCCATAATTTATGGGAGCGTGGGACCTACCTAGACCTCCATATACAAAAATAAAAGGGCTTAATTTAGTTTAGATTTAGTCTCTCTTGAGCAAGGCTTAGGTGTCATTTCTTTCCCTTCCCTCATGTGATCCCTAATTAAGGGTGTAAATTAATAAATATACAGAATCAAATATTATTGATTATTAAAATTATGCCCCCACGTCCTTAAGAAAAGATTCATCTAATATTAAATATGAATATAGGTAAGGAAATGAAAAGTCCCCGTAGCACTAGGAATTCATTTAAAGGAATAAGTTCTTTGTCTTATATTCTCATACCTTTCCTTAAAAAGAATATTACCTCGGCACTTTAAGATAAAAGTCATATTAAATTTAAATAAGAGTATGTAAATAAATAAAAGTTTAAGTAATTAATTTGGTATTTACTTAATTCCTACTAAATAAATAAAAAGGATATATTAAAATAATGAATAAATAAATAAATTTGAAGGTTTTACTTTATATACATGTAGTATGAGGTTTGGAGTAAAATTATGTTTTATTAAGATTATTACAATATTTGTTTCAAATGAATAAGATTTTAATTAATTAGTTATAGTAGCATTATTATTTTTAAATATTTTGTGAATGGGAAGTTTTTGAGGTTATTTGTTTTCTCATAAGCCTAAATGTTATATAATGATTTTTATTTTTATTTTGGTAGTGTAAAATTATGGGCATTACAAGTAGATGGAAACAAATGAATATCTTTCTTTATGTAATCTTAATATTTGATTAAGTACTCTTAAAGAGAATTAGTAATTAGGTGAATGAAATTATTTGTATTTTAAGAAAGAATAAATAAATGAGGTATTTACGATATTAATATTTAGTTAATAGTTTCAATAAGTTAATAAAACAAATAGGATTATATTTAAGATTGGGGAAAATTTATTGATTATATTATTTAGTTTAATAAATCTAAATGGGGGAAACATGTCGGGATAAGCATCTTATTGACTTAGAATAGTTAACAGTTGCTTTGAGGATGCACTAGGTGATTAGTATAAGTGTTTTATGGATGTTGGATAAGAGAGTGTTTCTCTAGTTATAATCAATTGATTAGGAAGCTTAGTAAATGGCGACATCATTTAGAAGGAAAAATTGGGTTAATCGGATATTAGACATTGGGAAAGTATTGTGAAATGTCACAAGCTCTATTGATAGTTTTATAGGTGTGCATAGAAGAAATATACCGTCTTGTGAATAGGGGCCTTGTTTTTGAATTATTTAATAGTTGGATTGATAATATGTGTTGCCTTTGTGTTGCAATGATTATTCATTGTTACAATCAATATTGTGGTCGCGTAATTGATTTAAGTGTTTGGTTCATGGGTTACTTATGGAGATGTTCAGGATGACTTGTTTATTGTAAGTTGCTTAAAAATAATGTATTTCATGTTTGCAAAGTTTGATATTTACTTTATGTGGAATCATGTGTGTGATTTGGAATTTAAGTTGATTAAGTATTGTGTTTGATGGCTATTGAGTTGTGTTCCAAAATATTATTTACGATATGTCATGATTGAATTAGTTATATTTAAATAATTAAATATTTGATATGTAGGGAAATTTGACTATATTTTGTTGTATTGGACACCTTGATTGCAATGTAATGTTGAATTGTAATTCTTTTGGGGAATTAGTCATTAGGTATCTTGTAGGTAGAATATTGAGGGCTCCCTTGGATACGGTCCTATTAGCTAAATTACTATTAGTAACTGAAGTTGGTTTTGTATTGAATAGTTTATGTTATCTTGATTTAGTTTGAAGCTCTCATTATGATCTTGCCTCTTTTATTCCTCTCTTGTCATTTTGGTGATTGTGGAAGTTATATAGTCATTTTGTGGGTTCCTTGATGTGAGTTTCCCATTTTTGTTAATTTTGATTGAGGGGACTGTATGCAATAACTTTCTTGTAGTCATATTTTGTGATGTTTGGGAACCCAAAGTGTTTGAATTACCCTTAGTGGGAGTTTGTGGATTTTCATTAATTTAGACTTCTAGAGGCATTGGAGAAAAATTGAATTATATTATTTTTCCATGGTTCGACCTTTGTGATTCATTGTTCCTATCTCTGATTTTAAGTTTTGTGGGTGGTACCTCCCTTGTTCTTGTTTCAATGATATGGAATGGGTTTGTGAGATGGTTCTTGCCTCGCATGTTTTGAGTTATGTATATGTTTGTTTATGTGATTTGAGGTACACCCCTTGCTTGTATTTAGTTTTGGTGCCATAGGGAGAGTGGCTCTTCATGGGGGCTAACACACAAAGGGGTTGTTTGGATAACCCATGGAAGAGTTTCTTAATCAAGTGATAATGTAATTAATTAACTAGTAGGTTGGGTAGATAAACACTAAACAAGATTAATTATGATCCTCACTCATATTGTTAGTGCCTTCACAGGCTAAGGATGGGATGAAAAAACCCAGTTGGTAAGATAACTGCCTTGTCCTCATGAAAGGTAAGTGGTTCTGCATGAGTCACCCTATGGAGAAATTGCCTTGAGATAGGCAGCCTGGATAACCATAGATGGAGGCACTACCTTGTGATAGGTTGCCTGGAAAATCCATGTAAGGCCATGCGATGACACTCTCCTATAGTACCCATTTATCTTCCTTTGTTTGGTAGTCTCTGGGAGTGTTGTTTGAATTGTTGATGTTGTTGAGGCAATTGGTTCTTGGTGATTGTTGTTGAAGCCTCAAAGTTCTATCTTTTACTGTTGCACACATGTCTCATGGAAACTTGATTGATGTTAATGAAAGGTGCCCTTGATATTTATTGTTGATTGATGTTGCGACTTCATTTGAAGGCTTTGAATCCTATTGTTGTTCACACCTCTTATAGTTACTTAATATTGATCTAAAATATTGGAATTTTATTTTTGAGTGGACTTTTCACTATTTTGTTGTGGTTATGTGATGAAAATGTTATGGTTTGTTACCCTGTATGCCGATGTTATCCTTGCTATGGAGTTTGGATTGTTTTTGTTTTGTTTGAATATTTTGGTTGATGAATGAGGATCTTTCTTTTCAACTCCTAGCACGGGGGGTGGACTTTCAGGTCCACATGGTTAGGTGGAATGTGCTATGCACCCCATTGGGTTCCTAGGTTGTGTTTGTGATGTGGAAGTGGATACAAAGTTTCCAGAGCTTCACTAGTGGTTGAAGACTACTTTTCATGGAGTGTTGTTTGAATTATTGATGTTGTTGAGGCAATTGGTTCTTGGTGATTGTTGTTGAAGCCTCAAAGTTCTATCTTTTAGTGTTACACACATGTCTCATGGCAACTTGATTGATGTCAATGAAAGGTGCCCTTGATATTTATTGTTGATTGATGTTGCGACTTCATTTGAAGGCTTTGGATCCTATTGTTGTTCACACCTCTTATAGTTACTTAATGTTGATCTAAAATATTGGCATTTTATTTTTTAGTGGACTTTTTGCTATTTTGTTGTGGCTATGTGATGACAATGTTATGGTTTGTTACCTTATATGCCGATGTTATCCTTGATGTGGAGTTTGGATTGTTTTTGTTTTGTTTGACTATTTTGGTTGGTGAATGAGGATCTTTCTTGTCAACTCCTAGCATGGGGGGTGGACTCTCAGGTCCACATGGTCAGGAAGAATGTGTTATGCACCCCATTGGGTTCCTAGGTTGTGTTTGTGATGCAGAAGTGGATAAAAAGTTTCTGGAGCTTCACTAGTGGTTGAAGACTACTTTTCACTTTATACCTTATTCTTCTTTCATGTATCATTTTTGTATTTGATGTATCTTTTCCTCTACACAACAAGACGCATATGTACTCCTATAGCGATGTAATGTACTCTTGAAATAATTGTAATGTATTATTGTGTCCATGATGTGTTGTATTGTGGAAATATGCTCCACCATTATAATTTTGAACTACGAATTGAAATGTAATAGAATGATGTATGTATCCTTTATATTTCCATTGATCATGGATGGTTATATGTTATCTTTATGTAATCTTGATTCATTTGTTAAAGTTATGGTTTTAGTTTTAGCTTTTCATGATGCCATCTTGTGTACCCCAGAGGACTTAATGGTCATTGTAATTGTATAATTTATTATATGTAATATATGTTCATGTTCATCTTATGTTATGTTTCACTTCCAAAAAAAAATTGTGTGGTGTTTTGTTTCCCTTTGGGGTTCACTCGGTGGGGCATTACATACTGTTTATAAACCCTACAATATTCCCTAATGCTTTTGGCCTTCCGTCAATGCACATAGCCACTCCTTTATTTTGATCTTATCTTTTAGTTGTATATAATATGCTGATAGTGCATACCTACACATACTTTGTGTATATCGAACTAGTTGCATCCAATATTTGTAACTGTAACACGGTCCGACATACTCCATCAATTTAGTAACTTTGTTGTAATAGACCTTTATGTCATCCATGAAAAATAGGCCCAAACCATGTAATGACGATGGTGCTATGCGATATATCCTCTCATTGACACAAAAATTAGTGTTTATTGGAGGAAGTTCCTTGGGTACCCATTGTTTCTATAGATATGTGTACCTCAAGGGAACCTCGACGTCGTCTATGCTCTCATCATCATAATAACATGACCCCCCTTTAATAAGAAAAAATTCCATGCATTTATAGAATTTTCTTCTAATCTTTTAACATCTAGTTGATCTCTCTCTTTTAGACATACTACATGTCTCA
The DNA here is from genome assembly GCA_007258455.2 of Sequoia sempervirens. Taxonomy (NCBI): domain Eukaryota; kingdom Viridiplantae; phylum Streptophyta; class Pinopsida; order Cupressales; family Cupressaceae; genus Sequoia; species Sequoia sempervirens. The sequence continues at coordinate 21,033,134 of VDFB02322083.1, read as the reverse complement.
CTTTCCTCTTCTCTTCCTGAATTTCCCTCGCTCAAGCAAGAAAAATTTGAAAAATACCTATTTGGTGGTACCTACACTCATAAGGATGTTGGATGAAGTTATTTCATGGTGATGTGATCCTAAGGTGACATTATGATTAATCTATCATTTCATTGCTAGAATTTCATAGGTTATAAGGCAATCAAGTTTTGATAGATTTCAAGTTATTGTTACTATTGTCCAAATGTGTCCATCACAAATCAAATCTACTTAACATTTTAACTCCCAAAATTTTTAACAAGTGTTAAATGTGACTATGGTCCACCGATTACACAATCAAGGCCTCAAATGTATTCTCTAATTGTAATAAAAGGACTTTTGTGTTTCATTCAAGTAAATAAACTTGAAGGGAAACACCACCAAGTGGTTTATTGGACACCTACATGACTAAACATAGAATAAAATTTACATTTAATTTCCATATGTCTAAGTGGTTAATGGGGAGGGAGTGTGTACTAGGCCTGGTTAAGTCATCATAAGTTTATACTTTGGCAATAATTTTTTTTATGTCATCTTAAATCTTCCTATGTATAATTGCTAGGAGACTTTTGGTATGTTTTAAGGTAGGATTGATGAAAGAGCCCAAAGAGCCTTTCTCCATGGTATCCAAGTACACATAGTAGCGGTCTTCTCTTATACATCTGGACATTATTTAATGAACTTAGCTATGAATTATTCATTTAACCTAAGGTTTTCTCATAATGCCATCATTGGAAAAGTATTATCAAATTCTTCTATTATGAAGAATTGGTCTATGTGCCTCTAGTAATCACTATAAATGTTTGTAAGGATAAAATGACTAATTTCATTAGGCAGGAGAGAATTAACTTTGAGTTCTTCAAATATTATATTCCTCTATTCATAATTTTTAAGGGTTGTGTGTGGAGGAGGTTATCACTACCAGGAAGGGAGGAGACCTTTCCTTGTGATGGAACTTCAAAATTTTTCTCTTTGTATTCCATTTTTATCTTGCCTTATGTCTTTGGTCATCTATGGTGTTTGGGAAGAGCCTAAGGTTGGGATTTTTCCTTTGTATTCATGTAAAACCCTAGTGTTTATCTTATACCTTAGGTGGGATCTTTTGGGCCATTACTTTTTGGGGAGGGTTTTAAAACAACTTAAGCCCCATCGCTTCATCTAGGTTGGGTCCCTTTTGATTTATCATTTTATTTCCTTTGCTTGACTTTATTATTTCTTAAGTCTTGGATTACAAGGTTCTATTATGTAATTTCATAGTTTTGTTTAGCCCTCCTAGAGAACTAACTATTTAAGAGAGCCAAGATACAGACACTAGACAGATGGCATATAGGTCATTTGTAGCAGACAATGAATTTTAATATACAGAGAATCAGATGCATGTATTTTGATGGAGTAAATGAAGATATCTAAGTTGCAGATTAAGATTTTGGTATTAGTTGTTTGTTAAATTTATGCAATTATTTGATTGTCTCAATTGTGATGCTTCTCTATTGGATAAATGATATAACAAGTTTATACTCAGTTTATCATTGTACATTTTTTATATATGTGTGATCTGGTTATTCGATTCTCTAAAGTAGGGATTAAAATATTTTAATCAATCACAACAATTGGGAAGTGTTACTTGGATTAATAAGAAGAATCACATAACTAGAATTTCCATTCTATCCTAAGAAGAGTTTGTCAATTATTCACTTGCACTTTTACACAAGTTGTAAGCAATTTTTGTGCCTGACAGTATGAATTATTGTCATTATTGAAATTCACATTTGTAGATATTCATTAGACTCCATATACCCAATAAGGCATTGGTCTCCCCTCGTATTCTTTTATAATTTTTATTATTCTTATTTATTTTACACTTACATTTACAAATACACATACATATACATTTATTGTTTTCATTTATTTCTCATGTAGTTTAATAGTTTGATCGATTTCATATTATATGTGTTGAAGGCTTTAGAATTTAAATTACATTAATTTATGGATATGTTGTATCTATAACACTACAAAACCATATGCTCTTTGCATTTACACTTGCATTTAGAAATACACATTTATATAGATAGATATACATTTCTTTAATGATATGTTGCATTTATTGTTCTAGGAGAGCATCGACTAATTGCATTTATATTTACATTTAAAAATACATATACATACATACATACATATATATATGTGTGTGTGTATGTATATAGTTTATATTTAGTGTTCAAAAACAACCCATTAGGTTTGCACATGGATAAAAATTCATAAAATCATATCTTCCATACATATTTTGTTGAAATCTAGGCTTGAACCTCTCATTTCACATGCTTTTCTTCACAAAACTCTTGAGGACAACAACTATACCTTCTCTATTTCTCATTCTGCACCCTATTCATGCATCCTGCAATTACAACAGTATCCATGGGGCCTCTTACACAAGCTACAGTAATCAAAAAAAGTGTAATAGCCCCTTTATATCATGTTTGGACAAAAAAACCCTAAAAAATAGGGTAACTTAGATTATGATTTGTTGGTGAGTTGTATGAACAAAATCATTAGCACTAGCTCATTGTTGGAGTCTTTTGAAAGAAAAGTGAATTAGGTGGCGGTTTATAGTGTCAAGGTGAATGAGGTGATCAATTTTGATTGGCCAACTGATGAAGAGTACCAGAAATGGGTAAATGTATATTTAACTAAGGAATTGTGAAAAGGAGTAGGCTGCTAACGGTTGACAAATCAGTTGTTGCAGTTACAACAGATTCCATTTTATTTTTTTGGTGATAGTCTAGGCACAAAATTCTTGAATTTTTTTGTTGTTGCATCAACCATTCTCCACAGGCACAAGGAACAAGAAGATTTTCTAGGGAGATTGTTGTTGTAACAATTTTTTGGAATATCACAAGGTAGTCCAATTGGCTGGTGACACATGTGCTTTCTGGCCCAATGCTTGTTTTATCCTTCTTTTTCTATAAGAAGGATTTCAAGGCTAGAAGTATAGGTTAGCAAGTTAGGCATTTTTGGTTGAGTCTAGATGAAGTTGCAGAGCAAATTGTAAAGTATGATGGTTTTAGGGAAAATGCAATTTAGGTTTTGAGTCATTTTGTAGTAGGTTTTGAATTCATGGGGATTTGATGTTTTATGACAGTACTGGCATTTGAACTGATATGATTAATTTGAACTCATGTCTCTCGATTGTACAAGCATATCTGAATTTTGAATAAAATGATCAAGGGTTGTTTCATTCATCTCACTATTGTGGTGTGTATGATTCTTGTTTTAGCTTCAATTCAAGGAATTAATTAAAATGCTTGAATGGGATTGTAGGTGGATATGTTCTGTATAAGGATTTGATAAGTAGTATTGGGTTATAATACATATTTATGATATTGTAAAGTAATGTTATCAAGGATCTTATATGTTATGTGTTAAATCTGTCATAAACCCTTAGATGCTTATAAATTTGACTCCTCCAATAGATATATGGCACTAATATAAGTTGTACTTCTTCGTATGGTTCAGTATTTTTTTTCCTTTACCTAAAGCTTGCTACAAATTAGAAATCAATGACTATCTTACAGTGTGAAATGTTGGTGTAGTTATCTCATGCTCCAAATAGTTGATATTATTCTTAAACAACCAATTCTATTCGGTATTATCCTATTATACATTGAGCTATTAAATGATATTATTTTTTGTTGTTAATGTTGTCTATGATGATGGTGCAAAGGTTGTAAACACATTAAGGGATCACCCTCTCAGGTCTTGCAGAGAGGTGATCCCATAAACTTGGTTTACAATTTCTGGGAGGAACTAATTTTTGTTGTAATCTCATATTTTTAGAAAATATAATGATTTAAGCCTTAAAAGGTTTCATTTAAATAATTCCAATTGAAGAGGGTTTGATCATACTACCTTAAATCAACCCCCCTTGTTTAGAACCCCACTAATTTTAAACCATACCTATAACAGAGTCTCCTTTATGTACACCTATCAAAGTGCTGATAAAAAACCACTTTTGATTTAAATTTTGGGGGATCAAATGAATTCATTTAAAATTTATATTTTTGTAAGTATTTATTCCTTATTATAAGCTTCCCAAAAAGTATAATTATCAATAAATTTAATTTAATTATTATATTTATTTTTTATTTCTCATGAATGTAGGTTTTTCACTAAAAATCAAGCTCTTTGTTCTACACATGTGGAAAATAGTAGATTATAAAAAAAAAAAAAAACAAATATTAGTGCACTATATATTTAAGTCCTTGATCCAACAAAGAAAATAAAATTGAATTTTGATACATACAAAAAAAGTTATGCGTTATATAG
>VDFB02322083.1:20937675-21024851 GCA_007258455.2 Sequoia sempervirens | reverse complement strand
GAGGGAGAGTCTTGAGAGAGAGAGAGAGGGTAGAGGATAGAGGGTAGAGGATTTAAGTGTTTGGGGTTTAAGGGTTAAGAGTTTAGGGTTTAGGGTTATGGGTAGAGGGGAGAGAGATAGAGGTATTCAGTGAGAGAGGGAGGGAGCGGGAGAGAGATAGAGGGTTAAGGGTTAAGGGTAGTGTTGGTTGTTTTTACTGTAACCAGGTTGGTCTTCTAATCTACCTATGGAATTTGCAATTCCAATCAAGGGTAGCTTGAAGGACCTGGACCAACTGATGAGTATTTTAAAGACATTCTACACTTTGGGCTCTGCAAGACTTGGGAGGATGATCCCTTAATGTGTTTACAACCTCTGCACCATTATCGTAAACAACATTAACAAAAACAAATAATCTCATTTAATAGCTCAACATAATAGGATAATACTAAATAGAATTGGTTGTTCATCAATAATATCAACTATTTGGAGCATGAGATAACTAAAACACATTCCACAGTGTAATATAGTCATTGATTTGCAATTTGTAGCAAGTGCTAGGTAAAGAAAAAAAATACTGAACCATACAAATTAGTACAACTTAGATTAGTTCCATATATCCATTGAGGGAGTCAAGTTCATAAACATTTAAGGGTTTATGACATATTTAACACATAACATATAAGATCCTTGAGAACATTTCTTTACAATTTCATCAACATGTATTCTAACCCAATACTACTTATCAAATCCTTATACAAAACATATCCACCTACAATCCCATTCAAGCATTTTAATTAATTCCTTGAATTAAAGCCAAAACAAAAATCATACACGCCACAAGAGTGAGATGAACGAGACAACCCTTGATTATCTTATTCAAAATTTAGATATGCATGTACAATGGAGAGACATGAGGTTGAATTAATCATTTCAATTCAAATGCCAATATTGTCATAAAACATCAAATCCTCATGAATTCAAAACCTAATATAGAATGAATCAAAACATAAATTGTATTTTCCTTAAAACCATCGAACTTTACAATTTTCTTTGCAACTCTACCTAGACTCAACCAAAAAATATCTAACTTTCTAACCCATACTTCTAGCCTTGAAATCGTTCTTATAGAAAAAAAGGAGAAAACAAGCATTAGGCCAGAAAGCACACACATCACTAGCCAATTGGATTGCTTTGTGACATTCCAAAATTTGTTACAACAAAAATTTCTTGGAGAATCCTATTGTTCATCATGCCCGCTAAGAATGATTGATGCAACAACAAAGCTTCAAGAATTCCACGCTAAGACTGCCACCAAAAACAAAACTGTAATCTGTTGTAACTACAACAGCTGACTTGTCAACCGTTAACATCCTACTCCGTTTTAATCCTCCTTAGTTAAATATATGTTTACCCATTTCTGGTATTCCTCATTAGTTGGCCAATTAAAATTTATTACCTTATTTACCTTTTCACTATAAGGTGTATACTTAACTACCACTTGATTCGCTTCTCTTTCAAAAGATTCAAAGAATGAACTAGTGCTAATAATTTTATCCATACATCTCACCAATAAATCATAATCCAAGTCATCACAAATTAATCTAATTTCACAATTGATGAATTCATTTTCCCAATCATGCCATTGTTGGAGTGACCTAATATTTCCCTACTCATCAATTATGTCAAGTAGCAATGTGTCACCCTAATCATCAAATTTCGTCACCAATTCTTTGATCTTCCTACTCAAGTCATCTGGTAAGGTTTGAAAACCTTGTAATGACTTAAATAATACCTGAGTAGGCCTTAATTATTTGGGCCTATTATTTACATCAAACCTTGAAGCTTTATACATGATCTCAAGATCATTGGCCCTAGGGATCTATATTTCAATTAATGGTACTACAACCTCTTGATCCCTATCAATATTCTTTATTGCACTTAATAATAAAGAATATAAAGAATGCATAGATGACAATCTGTCATCAAATTTCTCATTTAAATGTCTAAATAGAACATTTACAACCTCCCTTTTCTTTAAGAATATTCCCTCCTCACTCACCTTCAAGGATGCTTGTAACTCTGAAATCTTATGCATTAGCTACTTCTTTGAAGGATCAACAGAGTATTCCATTTCTTCATCAATTAGCTCTAAAGTAGGGCTAAGGGAAGGAGTTTGACTGGGAGACCCTGGTGTAGACACAATAGGAGAAGCAGGAGGCACTGACCTTGATGTGGAAGGAAATGTTCTAATCCCTAGAGCACTTGTTGTCTCCCCAATCTGCTTGTTCTTTAACCTATCCACCTCAGTCTATAGCTCAACATTCCTTTGTTGCATCTTGCTATATTCCTCAATTATGGCATTGTATTTCTCCATTAAGCTTTTCTTTTCAGCCTCCTCTCTTTCAGTAGTCTTTTGGGCCAATTTGGCCACATTTACAGTCAAATTAGTAGCCTTTGTGGTTGAGGTCTCTGAAGCTCTTTTTATTATCAACCCTCATCTTAGATTTGGGTTAATATTAGTAACATTTAACTTTCTCCCTTGAGGGGCCAAAGCCCAAATTGCTAAAGTTTCATACTCTTCACTGAAGGAAAAATCTTGCAATGCTGCCTTGACCTCTTCTTCAGAGTCTTGTAAGGGGTGCTTGGACTTCAAAATAACATTGAAAGCTACAACATTTGCAATGTCCTATTTAGGTAAAATCAAGACACTAGCTTGATTTACTAATTTTCTCCCCTCCTCAGGAGTTATGTTCTTGAACTCTTCCATTAGTTCAGCTTTCACTTCATCATCATTCTCCTGGTCTGACCTATCAGGTCTCAATTCTCTTCCCCTCTTGCATTTATCTTGATATTCTTCCAATTTCATTCTCCATACTAGTTGCAAGAAGACCAGAGTTTTTACAAATGCATTGTCATCTAGAAACTCTTTACATGCTTCCATTCTTACATCTTGTACACATTTTCCTTTCATATCCAAATCAGAGAGAACCAATTCAGTCGACCTATGAGGGGAAGGCATACCCATCTCCATGTCCTGGTCAGTGACAACAATCTCATCCACCAAATCATCTTGTGATTGTTCAATTCTTTTCCTTTTAGGGCTTGGCTCTGATGGTGGTGGTGAGGGACTATTTTCAGGTGATGCATCCAAGTCAATAATCTTGATTGCTCTAGGAATTTTAAACTTTGGACCTTTTTGTGTAGGAAATTTTATTATTTTCTTTCACTTTCTATCCTCTTCTTCTTCATTACTACGATCATTTCTCTTCCATTTGCAAATAGGCCATCTTTCTGTAGGTTGGTAAGCTAGCCTCACTTCAATTTTCTTGGCATCTTGCTCCTGTATGCCCAAATCCGACTCCAAGGTTATCTTTTTGGTTATCAAGGTGCCCATGATTTCTTTGAATTTTCCCTTTAAGAAGTCAATTTTCTTATGATATGGACTAAAATCCATCAATGGATCATACTTTGGATCCATTTTGTGCACAATAGCCAATAGCTTGTCATAAGCTACCCACTTCTCCTTGTTCAACTCCTACCTATTTAGGTCAAATTCATTTCTAATCAAGTCTGCAGGGAAGTTGAACTCATGCAAAAACTTACCACCTTTTATCCTTTTTCTGAAAAGATCAAAGAAGCCCTTAGGATCATGCTATTTCTTGGGGCCACACCTCAAATGGTATTCCTCAAAAAATTTCCCAAAATTTATCCAGCCTCCCTTTGAAAAAACAAAATCTAACACCACAGTGTAATATGGGAAGAATGTTCCTTTACCTTTCCTAATAAGGTTCTCCTCATGGATACAACCAATCTGCCACACAATTTCTGCAAACCCCACTCTTGGTGGCACATTGTACGAAAATATATGAGGGGTCCCCTATAAACTATACACCCTCAAGACAGTGTTGATTGGGTATGGAATGATATCACCCCAGTTATGGAAAACCTTCAATTCTGGCTTCCTCACCATTGGTTTGAGGAAATTATGCAACTTCTCAGGAATCCTAGGTACATTTACCATTAGCCTAGCTCTCAATCTAGAAGCAAAACAATTGTTAAAATTCACATAACTGGTGTTTTCCCTATTACATGATAAATTTGCAGTCCATACCTACATTGCCAATATTTCTCCGTCAACCCACTGCCTTAACTCCATCTTCTCATAGAAGAATTCAACATTCTTATATAAGAACACATACATTAACATGGAGTACCAGAAGAATGGAGTGTCTGTATCATTTTTCTACAACTTTAACAACCCTTCATATATCTTTTCAGCCAATAAAGAAGCAAAATCATAAATTATTAAGAAATTAGGGTGTTGTATTTGCACCCCCATAAACATGTAAGCAATAGGCATCACTGTGTTGGGGTGAGAAACCAAAATTTGGCACAATGAGTAAAATGTAGCCAAGAAATTCTTTGCAAAGAAATTTGGTATGAAAGGTTCTTGGTCATTAGGGCTAATATGGAATTTTGAACCTCCTACCCTAGCCTAATGAGGTGGGAGCAACTTAGCTCTGAAAAAGTGATTTCAACCTCCCATATTCCTACTTCATCTCTTCAAGATCAATAGGAACCAAGAATGTACTAGACTCACTCAGATCAAAAACTTGTTAGAATTCCTCTCTATTGATGCTAAACAGAACCTTTCCATCATTATCTTGAATCACTCGTGTGATAGGGTCATATCATGCAGCCACTGCCCTAAGCAAGTCTATATCAAGGAACACATTTGGTACCACTAACTTCCCCATATCATACATCCAACCATTAGAAAAGGGGTGGGGAAAATTCCTCTATCCAAACCACATTCTAAACATCTCTAGACTAGTAAGAGGAACTCTAGCATCAGCTATGTTAGAAAAATTATATACTAATCCCTCCCCTAGAGGTTTTCCTTGCATCAAAACCAACTCCTTCTTCCTATCATTTGTTGACAAGGGAAATTGATCCAGGAAATCATCATATAATTTTCTACTTAAATAATCAATCTGGACAGAGTGTTGCTTTGTTAGTGCCATCCTCAGTAAACTAGGGCTTCCTTGCTATTTCAAACTTTAAACAAACTAGGGCTTAATAAATATGAAATTATAGAACAAAACCTTGCAATTTCCCACAATTCAATTAACTTATAGCCCTAAAACAACTATCAAAAAGCCCTACGACAAGCACACAACAAATTTCCCCCAAATTCAAATTCAAAATAACCATTAGATACAGAAATGAACTCACAGCTTTGTGCTTGTAGAAACCCAAATTCTTGTTGCAACAATTTGTAACGTCGTCCTTAGCTCCACAACTACTCCACAAAGATGTTTTGAATGCTTTATGCTACCAAAAGCAGAAGAAAATTTTCTTTAATTCAATCAAACCCTGGTAGTAGATGTCATGTCCACCATTAAAGCTTGCTTGTGAGCTACACGAATGGCTCCAATCACATTCGATGCAGATTCAAATATTGGCCATTGATCTTTCACCTTGGTCAAATCATTGAACGAATGACTTTAAATCAAATTGACATAATCTCCATCATGGAAACAAGGGGCCTACCATACCATGTGTTACCAACAAAATCCACGTGGTGCTCGCCCATGATATCACAATCGATAAAAACCTCACAACTTCTGATCACGCGATGGCGGAAAACCATGGATCTTCAACCATCAACAATCTAGTTTATCCAACACAGTTGCCAAATTTTTATTTAACCATCAAGCACCTTTCCTATCAAGATTATAACATCTGCATTGATTTGAAGCACGTGCATCTCATAAACCATTTAGTAACTCATTGCATAATGTATTAAAATCAAATAGACACATCAAAGTATTTTATCATCCCTTTAGCATCACCAGACGAGACACATGGCGCTTTCCCATGATATTGCGATCAACCAAGACAGTGTGGTGCAGTCATTGTGGGATGGCATGGAACGATTGAGATCAAATGATGATTGATCAATGGTCATGTGAACTTGTCCCCCTACAAAATAAAAACATTTATTAAAGGAATAAGGGGACAACACAAGGCCAACGGAAAAAAATGACATAAGTTGTCACTTAAATGAGGGAGCATGAGACCATCCAAGACTTAGGAGAATAAAATTAAATGAAGGAAATAAAATGATAAAACGAAAGGGGGCCAGACCTAGGTGAAGTGATGGCACTTAAGATGTTTTAAAAACCCTCCCAAAAAGTAACGGCTGAATAGTTCCTTCTTAAGGCATAAAATAATACTAGGGTTTTACATGAAGACAAAAGAAAAACCCCAACCCTAGGCTTTTCCCAAACACCATAGATGTCTAGAGACAAGGAAGGATAAAACCTTGAAGCTCCATCAGGTAGATGGTTAAAAGGTTAGAGGGGACAAAGATATGAGTGAGAGAGAGAGAGAGAGACCTGAGAGAGGGAGAGAGGGTAGGAGGGTGAGACTTGAGAGAGAGAGGGAGGAAGGGATGGAGTGGGATATAGATAGAGGGTAGAGGGTTTAAGGGTAGAGGAGAGAGATAGAGGGAGTGAGTGAGAGAGAGAGACCTGAGATAGGGAGAGGGGGTAGGAGGGAGAGTCTTGAGAGAGAGAGGGAGGGAGTGGAAGAGAGATAGAGGATAGATTTTTTAGGGGTTTAAAGATTTAAGGGTTAAGGGTAGAGGGCTAAGGGTAGAGTGGAGAGACATAGGAGTGAGTGAGATAGAGAGAGAGAAACTTGAGAGAGGTAGAGGGGGTAGGAGGTAGAGATTTGAGAGAGAGAGAGAGAGAGAGAATTAGGAGAGGGAAGGGAGATGGAAGAGGGGAAGAGAGGAAGAAACAACCCATTAGGTCTGCACATGGATAAAAATTCATAAAATCAGATCTCCCATACATATTTTGTTGAAACCTAGGCTTGAACCTCTCATTTCACATGCTTTTCTTCACAAAACTCTTGACGACAGTAGCTATACCTTCTTTATTTCTCATCCTACACCCTATTCATGCATCTTAAAATTACAACACTATCCATGGGGCCTCTTAGAAAAGCTATGGTAATCACAAAAAGTGTAAGAGCCCCTTTATATCATGTTTGGACTACAAAACCCTCAAAAATAGGGTAACCAGGCTATATGCAAAGAAATGAAGGTTTCTAACTCAAATCAATGCCTTAAGCCCTCAAATCAGATTAAAATCAAAGCTAACACATATCTTCATGACATAAAATTGATTTCACATTAAAATATGTCTGCATGTGATAGTATAGTTCTGTATAACAGGAAAAATATAGAAATTTTAAAGAAAAACACAAATTTTCAAAAGTTAAGAGCTTGTATTTTAAATTGTCAACCATCCTCAACCATTACAATGATCACTTTATTCCTTTTAAAGGCCTTTACACATCAACCACTGAACAACCACCTCTACAAATAACTTTTTAATCTTTTATGATCACATGAAACATAAAACACACTAATTTCAAGGTTCTTAACATCACTATTGAAATGTTTTAAATTTTTTGACCTTTCAAACATTAAAAAGTACATCATTAAATTAATTATGTAATGGAATACAAATTAAAAATATCATGAATTAATTATGTAACCACATAAGTCAAATATAATTTTATTAAGAAATTAATATCAAATAGATAATATAGTCACTTAACTCATACATTTCAATGTCATTGATCTTCTTCTTCATCCAACTCTTTGTTTGTATCATCTGATCTAGATTCAACATTGTAAGGATTGGTCATATCATCATCATCATCATCATCGATATCAGTTTTGATAATGTCATCATCCACATAGATATCATCTTTGTGAACATTAACTCCTACATCATCATGATCTAGTTCCTCCTCTTCGACATCTTCGTTAGGGACATCATCAACTAACTGTTGATCCTGATCATCATCTACATCATATTATAGTTCTTCAATATATTCTTCTTCCACCGCATTATACTTTATCAACCTTCTTCTTGGATCATGTCTAACAAAAAATGAACAACCTGGTTTTCCTGGAACCTCTGAGTAAAATACTTGCTCACATTGGCTTGGAAGAACATAGGGCTCATTTCTAGCTCGCTCGATCGACCTTGTATTAACCATTGTAAATCCATTATCATGTTCAATAATAGTTCTCTCAGGATCATTTTCATTAAATTGTAGCATGTACCATAAGACAACGAACATAATTAATTTGAAGGACTTAAAGTCACACTCAAGTAAATCATCCAAAATCCCATAGTATCAATTTTCTAAGACTTTTGGATGTATGTCGCTTCTAGATGAAACATTAGTCACTTGAAAGACTACAGTTATACTAGAATCACAAGTTTTCTTCATGTCATCCAACATTTTGATTTGAAATTTAAAACCATTGCACCACATAGCCTTGTGGTGTCTCACCTGCAATATTTCAAACATTTAAAAATTATTGCAATATTGTCACTTGATAAACATATTTATTCTTGGTCGAATGTATGCAAAGAAAACAATCTGAACATATATATACATCAATATAATTGAAAATAATTAAAAAATATGGGTGATTAATATATTTATACGTACCTATTTATCTCTTAAACCATATGCTAAATCAATTTCCCTGTTTGTAACATTGGAATCTCTATTGCGATGAGCTTCTTTAACAAATGAAGCCACACCTTCCCATGTTAATGCGCGACTAGATTGTTGACATCATTCAATCCATACCATCATCCAATCAAGATTTTTTGTGACGTAAAAGTGTAGTGCATCCCACTCTTGACCAACTGTATAAAAAAAATTGAAATTCACAAATGACGTATAATTAGTTAAATACCATAGTATACGACCTTAATTTATAATTGATGTATATTGAAGATTAAAAATTAAATAAGTACAATATACATAAAAACCATATGTAAAATGTATTCCAATTAATCTCCATGACCATCTTATAACTACCTCTCACTTTCCTCAATCTACCTTTCCCCATCAGGTACTCCTTTTTGAATTTGTTAATGGAGTTGGGAGCTCAAATGTGATCTACATGGATCTTTGCTACAAACTTAGGAAGATATTCACTAATGTACACCATGGTCTGGTATACCATATATCCCTCCATTATAGAACCCTCAGGATGTGCTCTTTTTCTAACCAAAACCTTCAAAAATTTCAAGTGGTTCTCAACCATCCACATTGACCTTGTGTGTACATGTCCATGCAATTCAATATCCTCAACTTGGTGTATGAGGTAGTGTTCTTGTGGATTGAATGTTTTTGAAGGTAGACACTTTTGCATTTCACACATTAGACGAGGAATTTTTCTCTTCCAATAATTTATATCTTCTTTATGGATTTCTTTAGATGACAACCATCTACAAGTGATTCAAGGCGCAAATATATTAATGAGATGTAACAAAAATATACAGTATATTACATAACAACTAAAAAAAATGACAATTATAAGATGTAGACAACGAATTGAAGAAATATTGCTACTTACCTCATGTATTTTCCAAGATCATATATAACTTGTTTGACATTGTTGTCGAAGTTGTCTGGAAGAGATAGAGGTAGAACATACTACAACAATTATAAAGTGATCTTTTCATTATTTTTTCAAAAGTAGTAAACATAATACATCTAAAAGTACATGCATTATACAAGTGTATATAATATACTAGAATAATTACCTTAATGAAGGTATGCCAATCATGCATTTTCATCCTTGACCCAAATTCACCTTTCTTTGTTATTATATTGTTTAAGTTCGCAGCAAATCCTGTGAGAAATCAAAATTTTCATATGACTTCTTTTATAGCATTTCTTAGTTGCTTCATTAATAACCAAGGAAGGGCACTTATATTAATTTGGTCTCCATCGCTATTTAATTGAATGAAATTTTTCATTGCATGATTGACTTCTTGAATGTCACTACAAATTTTGACAATTTTTTCTTTATCATGCCTTCCATCCAATATTTTCCATAACGTTTCTATTATATTCTTTTTGATATGCATTGTATAAAACAAATGCACAATTTTTAGCTGCTCATAGTAGGAAACCTACTAAATTTTCTAGGATAACTTTTTAGGCCTCAGGAAGCCATTAATGCCTTGACGACCTTCATGAAGCATATAAGTTAAACAAATTAACAACAACAATCATTGTCAATTACAACATGAATAAACACAACACAATATAAAAATATAAATTCAAAACATATCATATATGATAGATAAACAATTTGATCCATGTATAACCTTGACGATTAATTCTATTATATTCCAACTTCCATAGGTGAGGTGACATTCTTCGTGGTTTTCATGTAGTCTCCTCTTTCCCATTGAAAATATATTTTTCAGTAGTTCGATACTTATGATTTCTATGGAGGAAGTGCCTATACTCATCAAACACCTCCTTTCCTAAACTTGTTGAACGACGAGATTTCATCTTTGGACCACAAATTGGACATGAAAATTTTTCCTTTGTTTGAAGACCTGCAAGATCATATATAATTGGATTAAATATGTTAATTTTTACAATTATATATAATGAATAGATTATTTTAAAAACATGCATGATATCTACTTCATAAAATTAAATATTTTTACAGTGCAGTGGAACATTATAACATACCACAAAAATGTGTTAGCCTTGGGGCATCATGAATTGTCCATACAAGCATTGCATGAAATTGAAATTTTATGTCCTATTGGTCTAGAGACATCATACATAGTGACGCCATTCCATAACTTTAGTAACTCGTCGATAAGAGGCTCGATATATACATTCATATCTTTAACTTGGTACTTACCTAGTTGAATGAACATAAACATTACACAATTATTATAACCATTTTATTGCAATATATATAAATTAATGTACATGAATATTGAATGAAAAACACGTCATTATGCAACAAATAAGACAAATGAGATGCTACTATATTAAAGAAAATTGATGTAAACAAATACCTACAACAATCATTGGCAACATTATGTGCTCCCTCTTTATTGACATCCATGGAGGAATGTTTTTTTTGATAAAAAAATCAAGCCACTCCAAGTAAATAGATGGGTAAGTGCACCAAGATGGTTCCCAAAAAGGGGCTTAAGTGGCCACTTTTTTTGTGAAATCAAGAAATGTTGACCTTGGAGGTGAAATTGACGATAATTACACTCAAAATTTTGAGATGGAACAAAAACAAGAATCAAAGTGCTCTGAGTGTAATTTCTAAACTATTAATTTATTTTGAAAATGGTTGAGATTAAGGGGTTCAAAAGAGGGATGTACAAAAATTAGTGTTGTTTTTGTCAGAAAAACATAACATAACAATTCTTGTACGACCTGAGCACGGTGAAATTTTTTGTAGTATTTTAAAAATCGCTATGGTCAAAAGTTAGCTAACAACATCTAGTTGATGCACAATTTTTCTGATAATTTTTTAATGAATACTTAATTTTTTACTAATTTTCTAAGTGGGCACTTCCTAAAAGAAGAATTTTGGCCGTGCTCCCCTAAAAATTTTAGAAAATAATTGATTTTTCTTTTTTATAAATTTTTAGAATGGAGTCTAGTTTCTAAAATGTAATTTATTTAAAATTTTGATGAACGGTTAATTTATAACAAAAAAAACACCAAACACTATTTTTTTGCAAAAAACAGAAATACAAACAAAAGAAATTATGGATGAAAGGCTTAATATTGTCAAAAAGTGAAAAAAATTACATTTTTGGATAGCTAAGAGAGAACCTAATATTACCCATGTTTTCGATTTTGTCAATATTGAATTAGATGCAATTTTGATGGTGAGCACGAACCTGATTATGTGAAAAATTGAAGAATTTGCAAAAACACGTCTTTGGCCTTGTTGGGAATGCCCTCCAAGCCTTTGGGTTGGTATTTCAAGGCAAATAATTTCACTTTTTCCTTTTTTTTTAAACGCGAAATTCACTTTTTCCTTTATTTTTAATGCAAAATAATGTGAGCGCATTTTTTTAAACTTTTATGAAAAGTGGCCAAAAAATTGGTACCCAACTTCATGCACCCACCCAGATCTCATCTCTCCAAATGGATTGACACCATCCACTCCCAATGAAAGCCTGAGATTATGAGGTTCTTTTTTAAAGTGTGGCCATTTTTCCTCCATGTCCGTAAATGCAGAACCATCTGCAAGCATTCGAAGAATGTCATCTCCACTTCTATTTCATGCATGGTAGTCCATAAATTTTGCTAAGCTTTCACACCTAAATAATCATTACATACGTGAAATAATGGGAATATAACGAAGAACCTTGCGAGGCACCTTTTTTGTTAGTTGATCTATTTGATATATACTGATATGACATTCTAGGCATTCTGTTGCAAATTCATGTTGTTCATGATATATAATATGATCATTGGGACATGCATCTATTGCTTGATACTCCATTCCAATATATTTCATAATGCCAGATAAATCTCGGTATGAGTGAGGTAAAATATTTGATGGTGGTAACAAAAATTCACTAATCAATCTATAACAAAAAATATTTTTTTAATATAAAGAATATTAATGGTACATATTTCAACCTTTATTTACTAGTGATGAACTAACAACAATTAAAATAGATGAAAAAAGATGACATATATGACATACCTTAACATCTGTGATATTTCTATGTTTGATAAACTATTTATAACCTTCAAGTTCAACAACAACAACAATACAATAGAGAGAATAGTTGTTTGGGAGCCTTCATAAAGGGGTTCGTATGCCTTCTCAAGTACAGGTAAATCACGAACATCATCAAAGTCATCTCGATCATCATGATCAGCTCTGCCACTAAATGTGTCACAGATCAATGTATCTATACCATCATCTTCAACTATGTTTTTTGGTGCATGATCATCTTCTTCCATAGGATCATTAACTTCATCTTCGATATTCACAGCTCCATGTTCGTCCGCTTGCAAAACCACATTATCCAGGCCATGATAATCCATATCATGTTCCCTAGGGCACCCCACCTTTATAATAATGATAGACACAAATAAACCATGATCATAATCAAGTGATTATATATATATATATTGTTAAAACAATATAAACATTTACACATTCAATCAATATAAACACATATAATGAACAACTTACCAATGGATAGTAATCATGCCCCCCTTCAACATGACTATGCCAACTACAATTTTTCTTAGTTGTTGTGATTAAAAGTTGTCTCGTCTTTAAGCCCTTGCAATTATTGCAAGGACAATAACATTTCCCATCACCCTTTCTTTTTAATCTAGCCCATAATCTATCAAGTGTCTTCATTTTGTTCTGGACTAATATTATCTGACGTGATTTTTCTTTACCAAGCTTGACTATTTATATCCTCAAAAAATATCAAACTCACACTCCAATAATTTTTATTCATAGATAGGTAAAAAAATCTAATAATTTTGATATTTTACACCAAAAAATTTGGCATGAAACCACCCCTACAAAAGAGAAGATAGTCTAAAGTTAATGACCCTAAAAAACACTTTAAAATGCTAATTCCAAAACTTACTAAATTATGATTTTACTATGATTTCCAACCATTAGACTCCTAAAATTGGAATATTGAACTTGATTGCAAACTTCCTACAATGATGGAGGTAGCGAGCTAGTAAGAGCAAGAGACCCATTCCTAAGGAGCAACAAATCAAAATCATCATTGCTAATGTTAGTATGGATTTATCCTTTTAGTTAAAGATGCAATGGGTCACTTCTTATGACGATCTTATCCCTAGGGCCCTCAACATTGAGAGAGCCCTAATCACAGAAGAAAGTACACACTAGTAGAATTTGCCAAATAAATGACTAGGTGACAAACTTTGTCACAACAAAAATGACTAAATTTTTCTAATTTTTTGCAACTCAGCTATAAATGAGTAATAAATTACTAGTTAGGTCATTGATTAAAAATTATTTAGTCACACAAATAAAAATGACTCAATAGTTAGTCATTTATTTAGTCACAATCCATTTGAATAAATCATTTAAGGAATCAAGAATATAGCCCACCAAAATACTCTAAAACTTTAATAAACATACCCTAAAATTTTTGTCAAAATCTTATTTTCATGCATAGCCCACCATAATGGAGTTTTCATTTTAATAAACATACTCTAAAACCTTTGTCAAACATTATTTTCAAGGATAGACTGCTAAAAATGGAGAAGTGTTTCAATAAAGAATGACAAAGAACAGTGAGGAAATGTGCGTGAAAGAAGGCATAGGATTCATTACTATTTATCTCATTCCTACTCTACTAAAAAATTCTTACATTATTCCTACTACAATTTGTAATCTAGGTATTTACTTGACATATATTTGCATAATCTAAAATTCCTTCAAAGAATTTTGAAGTATCAATGTATCCTATATAGGGTTTAAAATAATTTCTTTTAATTAAAAGAATAAATAAACGATGTATTTCCCTGTAATTAGATAATGTGGAGATCTCCTAAATCTTCCCCAACACACTATATCCTCTTTGGCATTGTATTCATTACTCCATCTACTAGGGTTTTACATGTGACATCTTTAATATCTTCATGACCGTGGCTTTTAAATAGATCTCATTTTTTGATTTAATCCTTTTCATGGTAACCTTTGAGCTCCATAATTCACCTTCAATCTCTTCTAAGAATAATGTCTTAAACTAGACTACATAGTATGCATATAAAGCAAGTCCTTCATACATGTCATTATTCCAAACCACCATTCACTGCCTTGCTTAAAATGTTGCCTCCATAAGCACAATAGCATGTTTTAAAATCATGGTTGTCAGTGATTGACCATTAAGGTCACCACTTTCATCAAGATATGATGAGATTTTTGTCTTCAAACTCAAGGCATTATGCAAGATAACATTGTGAATTGTTTGTTGTGTACGATTTGATTTTCTTGCATATTTACTACTTTGCTAACTTCCTTTAAGACTGGGTATTGCACCCTCAACTGTAATCTCAAACAACTCACTCACTATCACTTGAAGATTCCTTTCATGAGCATCCTTCAATAAAATTAAACTATGCCCTATAGACTGCCTACTTACTACAGGGGACTCATTGTTTCATTGTATTGTAGATCTTAAGATCCTTCAACCTTATTGACACTACTTCATAGTCCACAAGGTATTATTCACTATTCTCCCATGTTTGATGAGTCTCAAAACACTTCTCATATATGCAATCCACTACCTCCATTATACATTAATGGCTAAGAAGAAACCTTGAACGTATGATTACCATTGTTACTTCATTTGGACAGTCATTCCCTGATTGCATTTCCCTTGTCTAACACTACTAAAACCATTTGAAAAACCCTTAAGATTAGCAAGGGGGTAAGAAAACTCAGTATTAAAATCTCCACTTTACTATGCAAGGTTTGAGCTTTATTATCTTGTCACTTCTTAGCCTCTTTTTGGCTGTCACATCTCAAGTGATCATCATTCTTCTTACTGTAGATTGCATTTACAAATGTCACTAAGTTACATAGTGTGCTTATTATTGGCTACAATCTTTAGATTGTAATATTTTTTATTAGCTACAATGTCTCAATCTTTCTGGTATTGCAACCTCACTAATCCACTAGAGTTATTTTTTATGTTTCTACGGAGGCCTAGGGTTTGTACCCTAATCATGCTCTTACTAATGCTTCTGTTGGTATTAAAAAACAACCTTAAATCTTGGGTCAGAAAATTAGTTGTCTTGGCAAAGTTGTGGTATGATCTTGGATTGTATCCTAGAGTGTGTGGGAAGCTTGTGTTTGATCATTAAGGTATGCAAAACTGATAAGGAAAATGTATCCTATATAACATGGGTTTTGCTTTAATACTTTCCATAATGGTTATTAGCATATCACATTATTATAGTTTGTGGTAACCTAAGATTGCATTCAAGTATGTAACAAACTTGGTTTGTAGTTTAAGCTATACACTTTTAATTAACATTCATAAGGTTTAGAAAATATTGATCACTCTCTAGAATAGCTCATTAAATATGGGTTGTGCTTGAATGCACTACATAATTGATATAACACAACCACTTTGCATATCAACTAGAGTTATAGTCCCTTTATTGTAGTAAGAGGTAATCACTCTTGGATCATGCTATAATTACATCGTAACCTATTAAACTTGAGACAACCTAAATGCACCCAATGATGATTGACACCTACATTATATGAGTGCCTCCATTTCTATCACAACATAGCCACATTAAACTTGGGTCACATGAATGTATCTTGTATTTTTTATAGCACAACTATGCCACATGACCAATAGAGTTATGGATCACATAATTATAGTCCCAATAATATGTTCCTTGGTTGTGATCTTATGTTGATTCCACACTACAAAATATGAACATGAAATTCTCAAAACCCTAAACCTCTAAAAATGAAATATGATGACATGTTGCTTTAAAATATGATTTTCAAACCTAGAACTAGAAATCTAACTTCAAAACTGAATTATGCAAAAATACAATGACTACCCTCAACCTGGCAATATCTTCTTGAATTTTTCTGATTTTTCCCAAGAAAATCATCCTTAGTTCTCCACAAATTGTCTCAAGTAAAGAAAATTCACAAGTATAGAAAAACACTATGACAATAAATCAGTGAACTCAATTCTCTTTATGTCAGCCACAATTTTATTTTTTTCTTATTTTTCATGTTTGTTGAAATTTTGACGAAACTGCTAGTCAAAATTTTGACGAAACCCAGGTTTGTCAAAATTTTGATGAAGCCCAGGTTCGTCAAAATTTTGATGAACATTGGGGATAAACTTTAAAAAACTTGAAAATTACACATCAAATTTTACAAGTACTTGACAATACATTAAATTATACATATTTCGTTGGAAATTTTTGTCGTATTTTGCAGTCAAATGAGTTAGTGATTAAGAGTTAGAGAGGATATTTAGAAAATACATATTAGGGGCCAAATTCTAAAGGGGAACTAGAATTTGGAACATAATGTTTTAGGCTCTATTTGGGACTCAGGGTGTGAAAGGTAACAATAAGAAGGGTATATTGCAAATAAAAAAGGTGGATTATAGAGGGAAATATACACTTAGAACTAAACGTTCCAATTTTTTGGTTTATCCCAAAGTCCATGATCCTCAAAGAGTTGAGAGGTGCTCTTTTGTGGGAAATGGGTAACGTAAAGAACTAGGAAATGGGACTTAAACTATTCAAATCCAACTTTCAATTTGGACCTAAGGTCCAAATGGGATGCAGTAAATCATTCCATGAGTAGAGGAAGACAATTAATAAGAATTCAAAGATAAAAATTCAAAATTCCCTTTGGAATCCAAAGTCTAAGAGGGGAATTTGGAAGTGTTGTGAGGATGGAGGTCAATTTGGAAACATTTCCTAGAGATCACAGGTTCAAACTTGATTGACCCTAACCATGTAAAAAATAAAACAAGCCAAATAATTCCATCAAATAGCTACCTAGATCCAAAAAATTGTAATTTGCACTAAGATATGACTAAAACACTTAAAAATTAAACCATAAGATAAAAAAAATAAAACAAAACCTTACTAGTGAAAACCAAAATTCTCTTGTAGCTACAAATGCATATAAAAATTATAAACACCCACAAGTCCATTACAAAAACACCACTCAAAAAAAATATTTTTAAGAGAGAAATGACCAAACATACAACCCATATAAGAAGGGAAACACTAGCCTTTTTGTTGAAATAATGTTGAGGTCAAGAATTGATATAGATGGAAGGAAAAGTGAGTGAATTTCACACATAAATATTCAACTCACAAATATTGGTCTCCAAATTCAATATCTCATGTATGTAAAGATGATATAAAGGGGAGAGAAAAAAGAGGGATTCAAATGCAAAGGTGAGAATTAAATGAGGGGAAACGGAAAATATATACTCTTAAGGAATTTATGCACACACGTGTCATAAATGCATAATGTGGGGTGAAGTTAGAAAATGGAAACCCTTATTTTTCATGTTTGTGGTTTGATGAGGAACACTTTAATGAGAAAAGGATGTGGAATAAAAAGGTTCTAGGAGTTAAAAATTTTATGGGGTTCTTTAGAAATTTGGCACCTTAAGGGGTTTCGTGGCTCTTTGGAAACATGGAACCTCATACAAAATATAAAATCAAGAGAGATATGACAATTTAAAATTAACAAAAGACTGTAAAGAAGATGAGAAGATAATAAAAGAGAAAAAATAAAAGTGGGATCCCCAAATGTTTCTTAGTAAATGATGGGGTGCATATGCAAGACATAACAAGGCCTAATTTATATGAACTAATCACAATATTGGGTGAACACAATAAATATTTTCAACATAGTGGAGTAAATACAAATGGTAAGATACAAATACATTTTTCTCTTGAATGCATGAAAAAGGGAGATTGCATGTTCAAAAGGTATGAGTTTAACTTCAATCAAGAGGTGAGATAACTATGCCTAATTGATATAGAGGTTACCTTGACTAAATATAGGTGGAAATTGACTACCATCAATCAAGGATTGATGAGGTACTAGTGGTACTGGAGTACCTTAAGTCAAGATGTAGACATTTCAATATTATCTACCTAGATGAGAATAATTAAACCTTATTATTATCCTAAGTAAACATAATAACTCTAGTCACCCTAAATTTGACATCATTTCCTCTTAATTAATTAATTAATTCACCCATTTCTCCTCTTTAATTAATTGAATATATATTATTTCATTAATTAATCCATTTCTTCTTAAAATTAATTAAATATCTATTTTAATAAATTATATCACCTCTTAAATTATAGTTCTTCTAATCAATTAAATAATTTTATTATTTAATTGATCCCATTAATATCCTCTACTCCCCTAATCCCAATTGAGTTAATTCTCAATTAATTAGCATACTAACCCTCATTATCCCATTCTCCAAATTTTAACTCTAGCCTAGTTAATAAACCTATGGTTTGTTGACTCAACCTACCCCATTAAGCTAATTAGTCATTCATTAATTTTCCTAACTCCTATCATTATCATTATTTCCTAATTTAAAATTCATACACAACCCCATAATCTTGTCTCATTAATGAGAGAAATCTCACCTACCTCCACTATCTTACACCTAGCCTCCAAAATTAAATGACTTGTCATCCCAAGGTGTTCTCTCACATGTGTGAGAACACTTCATCTCTTCTCTTGCAATCAATTGTGACACTTTTCACAATGCTAATAATCCACCACCTTGATCCAGACCTCACATTCCTATTCAATCCTAGCCCTTTTTTTCCCCTCCCCAATTTCTACAAATTGGAGCACAATTCCCTCATTTCTCCATCTTGAAAATAACCATTGTTATGTTGGTGGAATTGTGAGCAATCCAAATTCCATCCTTAGAGAAGATCAAGAAATATTTGGGTGCATATTAAACTCAATCCTAGAGGGTCACTTGAAGGTATAATTCATGTTCTGCTATTATTTTTATTTTGTTCATGTTATTATGCCTTTTATGCTACTCTAAAACACTCTACATTTGGTACGACCAGTGGGACCCACATCCCTACTAACCTTTTTTGTGTGAAGTTGGTGAATATTTAAATGTGCAAGATTTAACCTCTATGAAATCATGCTTCTAAGCTGTCTTTCTAGACTTTCATAATGAATTTTTGCACCTCTACATAATCTCACTGCACCAACATTCACAAATATAGTGTTTGAGTGTCAACCTTTGATTCATCTACTTAATATTTTTGCACCTACATTCATCATTAATTGTATGTCTATTTTGCTAAACACTTTTTAGTTTTGCAGGGGTGTTTTGGCATTTTCCCATTGTATTAGACTTGTTAACATTTCTTTTATTTTCATCTAATGGTTATTGATCAATATAGTATATATTTTCATTTTTGTTTTGACAACTATAACAATCATATTAAAGGGAAAAGATAAAATGGATCCACAATCTAAAAATTAACTTCTTTAGTCATCATCTTTCACATTTCATTTTGGGTCTTAAAATTAACCTTAAAAGGATAAAAATAACTCACATTTTGTTAATTTTTGATAGATTTTCAATTCATGGTTAGCATTTGGTTTTCTGTGCCTACGTAGAAATCTGTTGCACCTCCACGTTGACTTGCAGTGCTTACACACTATATTTTGGCACTTGTGTGGTGACTAGCTATGCTTCTATCTTAGTAAATAGTGGTTCCTTTTTTAGCCAAGAAAGCTTAGTTTATTTAGCTTTATCTAATTTTCTTATATTTCCACATAATCTAGCATTCAAAAAAATATCAGTAGTTTATATATTTTAAATAGAAAAGGATAACATAATAGGTATTTTGACTAATATTGTTCCAACTAATTTTATAAATGCAAGCGCAGTTTTGTATAGTTCAACACCTCTATTTCTCAATAAAAAAATTGTCTAACTTTGTTTTGGTTCCTCTATTTCTATTTTATCTAAAATTGTGCTTCTATTTATTTTCATATTTTGATCATTTTTTGGGCTAACAAAGTGAACTAACGAGTGGTGCGGCTGATTAATCATCCAAGAAAAATCTAATAGACTACTAATATGTTGTTTTGTAGGATATTGGCCCATAATTTTTGTTTTTCCACTAATTTAGGCACTAAAGTTAGATCAAAAGGCTAATCAACTTGTTTGGTGTGTTTGTAAGGGTGCAATAGATATATGCTCTCCCCTCACACTTAGAGTGTTCTTGAGGATCATAAATATTTATATTTCTTCATTTCTTTTAGATTTTTGTTTAGGTAAACATATGTTTGCTAGTTTTTTATGTATGCTCTCCCCTTGCACTTCATGTGATCTTGGGGATAAAAAAACCTAGCATAAATTTCCCTTTAGGAGGCATTCCTAGGGATTTCATCACCCTAGGAGTTGACTTGAACCATGTGTTACTGATGAGGTATATAAAGTGGGAGAACCAAAGTTGTACTCCAATCTAACCATGCCATGTTTAGTGAAGCTTTGATTGCTTAGGGTGATTCTAGACTAGGAGTGCAAGGCTAGTCCAAGATTTTAGTACCTTCACTAAAGTTCTCGACCCATGCTTGTGACAGGTTAGTGTTCATGGTTGTGCCTCATGTACCCTTCACTGTATCGAGGATTCCTTAGAAAAAAATTGTGTAACCTAGAAGAGCCATCAAACATAAACTACTATAGTGTAAGGTATACATGCATCACACCCTATATATTCCCACCATATGGCTCCCTTGAGTGAGATAGAAATTCTTAGTGTTGCATAAGCTACACATAGCTTTCTGTGGAGAGGGTGATTTGGGTTATCTTTCCATTCCAGGAGTCCCAGGCTAGCTATCTGCTCTCGTAAAGATGAAAGTTCATACACATCCTAAGGTGTCCCTGCCATTGAGTTGAAGGAGATTCTAAGTTTGGAGAAATCCAATTTTGTGGGACTACATTAGCCTATAAACCTACTTGAGCTTAGGATTTATAAAGAAGTGCCTGAAGTTTTTTTTTTGCAAAACTAGTGAAACACAAATTAGTCAAAGGGTTGAGGATTGACCATACCTTGAAAAATCTTTGAAATTTGGCCAATTTGTTCTATTTTTTTTCAAATATCTTTTCATAACACCTAAGATTGTAAAAATAGGCTTGTGACCAAAGCTATTGCTCCTCTATCAAAAACTATTGTACCTATACTTTTTCATCTTTATGTGCCTCTATCAAAACCTATTGTTCCTATGTTTTTGAAACTATTCCTTCATCTAGCCACAAAACTAGAGTCTTCTAACTTTGACCCCTTAGGGCTCTCTAATTAGTCTAAAAAAGTTTGTAACTCTATCATTTCCTAACCACCATTTACCCCATCATTATTTATACCTAAAAATTTCCATCATCAATCTCCCACCCACCCCATCATTTAAAACTGCCCTTTTGACTTAGGGTAAACCTTAGAGCTCCTCATCATTTTGACATCTTGGACTTGGTATCAACCCCATTTCTTCATATCATCATTTTGACCACTTCATCGATCATTATCATCCAATCCAACCATGGGACACATTCCTTAGTCTTCAAATATCATCCCTTATAAATCTTCATCTAATCCTTCCATCACCCTTGGAAATTCAAATTTGTCATTAGGATTTAATCTATATCCTCAATCATCCTCACTAATCTATGGGTAGCTTAATAAATTTCCTACCTTAGGTTGCATCCTTGGTTAGCCCATCTTTTTGGATAATTTAGCCTAAGGATTTGACTCCCTTTTTCTAAGTTTTTCAAACTCATCCTCATCTCACCTTGCTTAGGAACTTGCCTATCCTACGTAAGAAAATCCCAAATAACCTTAACCTAAGGATCTATAGTACAAGTTCTTATTGTAACATTTGGTTTTCTTACAACCAACATAATCTAATATGTAGACACTAAAAAATGTCCTAATCTTGCGAGTGTCATTTTTCTTCATCCTCGTCCTTCGATAATTGAATAATTTTAGTTATTCAATTATGTTTGATCATATTCCTCTATTAATTAAATAATTTTTAATAATTATTTAATTAATTCACTTTCTAATCTTTATTCTATCCTGATCAATTAAATAAACTAATTGTGTCACTAATTTCTCCCTCTTCTTCAATAGTTAAATAAATTATTATTTATTTAATTATTTTGTCACCTTTCATCTATAGTTAAATAATTACCATTAATTATTTATCTATTCATGGTCCTTTAATTCTTCTATAGTTCAATAATTATTAAAATTATTTAACTATCCCATGCCACCTCCCCTATTAAATAATTAATCTAAATTAATTATTTAAGGTCTAATTTTCATCTCTCCATTTAATTAAATTGATAAATTTAATTAAATACTCATTTTGTCATTTTATCTGAATAAAAAATTTGGATAAATTATTTATTTGCCACTTGTCATTCTCTCCCCATTTTTGAATAAATTATTTAAAATAAATTATTTATCTACCTGGTCAAAGATGCTCTGTCATAATCCACTCTCATAACATTCATTTCTATCATAGCCTGTGTGTCTTGCATGTTTGTCATAGTTGATAGGCGTCATAGCCATTAGCGTCATAGCTTTTCTATGCACGGCATATTTTTGGTGCATCAATTATGGACTATTGATCTTGGCATCTTTTCTGAGACTTAATCTCAACCATCCATTTTGTAACCTCCCTCTCATGCATTCCCATCCATTGATCCTGGAATCCTTCTAGAGGATTAATCTCAACCGTCCATTTGAAAGGTTGTCTATAAAAATAACCTTCCTTCTCCATTTTCATTTTAACAGCTAATTGTCTCCAACTTTCTTGCTACCATTTGCAGACCTTTTGCACAAGTGTTTCAACAAATCTGAGTGAAAAGTTGCATAACAAGAAGAAGGAGAGCAAGAGAAGTGATTCAAATTCAATGGGGAGTGCTTTCTTTTATTGTTTTCATTTTACTCCTTTCATATGATTGTATTCTCTTGTTTGGATGAGGATTTATAGCTTAGAAGTGTTTGCTATCACTTTATCTATGCTATTTGATTTCTAACCCCATCTCACATTTGGTGAACCTAATGTTTTGTACAAAAAATTTTGTTTTCTTGTTTCTTTTTGTTGTTTTGCAGGTTACAACCAAGAATTCATATGAATTCCTATCATCTTCTCTTGAGCATAGAAAATTGGGCATATAAAATATTTTAACATGATTATTTGGGTTTTGTAGGCCTCGTTCTCAGCTTTTTAGAACTTCAAACGGTTTAAAATTTTGTTACTATTTGAGAAAGTTGTGGCTATTTTAGTGATCATAGTTTTTTTACGATTTAGTTGTTAAAAACCCAAACTTTCTTTTATTTGTAACACTTTTTTCTTACATGATTTTGCAAAACGTTTTCTGGGTTTTGAAGGTCTATGTCTTAGCTTTCTATAGATATCTACGGTTTAAAATTTTGTTTATTTTTGAGAAAGTTATCACTATTTTAGTTTGTTGTTTCCATTTAAGTTTTTTACTAATATTTTGTTTGTAGCATGTAGCTTTGGAGCGGGGCTCCCAAAAATTGCTTCTTTTCGAGCAACAAAAAAATTGAGCTCTTAGTTTTTAGTTTTCTTTAATTTCCTTTTCTTAGTTTAGTTTAGTCTTTTTTATTTTCTAGTTTAGTTATTTACTAAATTTTAGTTTGGTTTCTAATCTCTTGTTCTAACTTAGCTTTTTGTAGCTTTCTCATTGGTCCAAGACATTTATGAAACTACTAATTTATGGTTTTGTAGCTCCATTAGTCGAAGACTCATTTCTCAAACAATGTGTTTGTGATTTCTAGTTTAGAAAACACTTCCATTGGTGCATTAAAATGAACATGTGTTTGATTTTTTCTGACTGTGCTTAAAGGTGGTAGGTGATTATGCTCTCACCTTGTGAAAACTAGGTGATCAGAAAACCAAACCCACTTTATTTTTTGTAACCTTTAAGACTTAGTAATCGAAGTATCCTCTCCCCTTGCGCTTTCAAGTGATCCTAGGTGTAAGAGAAATGGTTACTAACTCTAGAACTTGGGCTTGTTATGATGGGAAAAAGTACTCACCCCAGAACAACTCAGACTGGTAGCACCCTGAACCCGAGGGACTTCCAGCCGGTATATAAAAGTGGATTCTTTGGGAAAGCCCAAGAATCATGCATATGGTTCTGATGAGATGGATCTAAAAGGGGACTCTCACCGCATGGATCATGCCCTATGAACGAAATGCCCTTACTAGACACCTTTTGTTTTAGAGGCCAACCATTTCCAATCGTTGCTTGGTATAGTGTAGGGTACAGTATCATGCTCAAAGATACTCACTACTGATCTCCTTGAGTGGAGATAGAAATTCTTGGGAAGTGACTACCCAAGAATCCGAAGTTGGTGTGCCCGAATGACGTTAATGAGCCGTGGAGGGGAGCCAGTGCCACCAAACTTCTAAGCTATCTGCTCTCAAGAAGGAAAGGTGTTTAGCACCAATCCAGGGTATATCAGTGGGCTATATCAAGTATACAAACCCTTGGCCTATTTTCCTATTAGGATTGTGCTTGTCTCATGTGTGTTTGCATACACCAAAACATCGTGCTTGTCAATTTTTTTATGGATTTTCAAACAGTACTCACCACATTCACAAATTTGAACACAAACAATCGACCTCAAACAAACATCACACAGAGAAACTTCCAACATCTCAAACTTTGCAAACCTCAAAAGGGCCAACAAGATAAACATCCCAGGTGAACCTATCACTTAGATTTCTTGGGGTCATCATCCTTCATTTTTGATCTTTCAATCCTTGTATTCCACCTAGTCCTTGCATATTCATGATCCTTACATATTCATATCCCTTTCATCCTAGTTTTTGCATGTTCCTAGTCTTGCATACATAGGTCACATTACATAGTCCTTGCATACATATATCTTTCCACCTATTTCTTTCATGTTCAACCCCTTTTGCATATCAAGACCATCTCACCTAACCTTTGCATGCTCTAAGAATTTATCCCTTTACATATTCATCATTGATCAAATAAAACCTTTAGCTTGCACTTAGGCTACTCTTCCTAGGTCTTGAAATCAAACTATTGGCTATCTATCACCCACATCACTTGAGGTTCACCATCCTTGAGTTAGGGAAACATACCATTATCCTTGAGTAGGGAAATCCTTTTGGAGTCCATCATCTCATACACAACCTCTCTTTATTATTAGTCCTTGTGTCTATCCATCATAACACAAGTTAAGCCTTTACATCATAACCAACTTTGGACCTAGAGTTTCCTTTTAGCTTTTGCATTCTTAGCTTGTCATATCATACCATACCATTTTCATATCCCATCTTAGAATCATATCATTTTCATTTGCATCCTAGTCTTAGGTCTCATGCATTACCTTGGATTGAAAATCATAACAAAACACCTATGACCCCTAGAACAAGAGAGAAAAAAATTCAAGAAGGCAACCCTTGGGGAAAAGACTTCAATGGGGAAGATCACATTAGTGTTGCAACTAGTGAAACAAGTTAAACCGATAGTGAAGAAATAACACAATCCACCATAAATGAAGCTCTTAATGATAATAGGTTCACTAAACTTCTTCCAGAGGTGGTCAAACATAACCCCCAACAATACTTTGAGGCCCTTGTTGATGAAGGAATCAAAATGCCTCCTGATTTTGACATATCATTACTCACAATGAATGACCAACCTAAATCTAGTGAATCTAAGAATCCCAAAACAAACAATGATGGTAGGATCAAAGATCACAGACCATTTTATCTACAACCTGGTTACAAGCGATCTTCAAAGACATCAAAACCTACACCTACAAATGATCCTATTTTGGATGATCTTAGAACATTAAGACAAGAATTGGATACTCTCAAGAACAGTAAAATATTGACTCACAAGTTCTCCATTGAATACATATGTCCTTATCCCTTTGATCCAAGCATACTAATGCCACCTTTTCCTAACCATTGGGACATACCAAAACTTGACAAATATAATGGAAAAGGAGATCCTAAGAACCACTTAAGACAATTTTGTGCAACTACCATGGAATTTGCAGTTGACGAAACATACCTTATGAGATTATTTCCTCATAGTCTAGGAGGAGAGGCTATGGAATGGTTTTCACAATTACCCCCGACCATCAAATCTTTTCAAGAATTGGCCAATATATTTGTCTCTAGTTTATAGTTTCAATTGTGACCTTAAAGTGACCATGACAAACCTTTTCAATACCAAACAAAAACAAGGTGAATCTTTTGTGTCATTTTTACAAAGATGGAGACATTTAACAAAATGATTGCATTATTCCATTCTTGATCAAGAATTGGTTGACCTCTTTTGTCAAAATTTGAACAAAGAAATTGGAAGGGAACTTCACCTCAAATGCTTGGATTCCTTTGATGAAGCCACAGAAATAGGATTTCAAATTGAAAAAAACCTAATTGATGATGGAACTATTAAACTTAATAATGACAAAGATCAAAATTTGAATTCAAACAACAAGACCCCTTTTTTGGGTTAAGAACAAGAATGTAGTCAATGATGGAGTTTTTGATGCAAAAACAACTAAAACATCATTACCTGTTTACAATCTCAAAGGGCCATCTTTAGATAAAGGAAAAGAAAAACAAAGAAGTTTCCCTAAATGAAATTTTACACCATTGGGACAATTACTTGAATCCACATTAAAAGAACTTATTGAAATTAATATTATAATGTTGTACCCCAAATAAAGGAATATAATCCACAAGTCAAACCCCCATGGTGGAATGAAGATCACTTTTGCGACTATCATAGACACAAAGGACATAAGACTAATAGTTGCAATAAACTTTGACATTTAATACAAGACCTTATTGATGACGGTAAGATATCAGTTGATGGAAACACTCCTTCTGGTAACTCTGATCATGAGGTGTTTAAAAACCCCCTCCCTAAGCATGACAAGGATAAAGGAAAGGCTCTTGAATCTGGTGATGGTTTAAATTATACTACTACTAAGTATGACTATACCATACATAACATTAGTGAGGTCGATAATCATGCCAACACTTTCATCATAAAAGGAAAATAACCTGATTGCAAGGTTACTACCCGCAAAGGCACCATTACCCTTAAAGGTCCTAATGCAAAACCTACTACACCCATTTCACAATACAACCTCATAGAGCACTTAGGAAAAACACCTGCACAAATTTCTATACTCAAGCTGCTATGCCTATCTCCTAAGCATAAAACTATCCTAGATAAAGCACTTGCTACTGCCACAGTGCCTACAAACCTACATGTAGATCAATTCCAAGCTATGGTGGGACACATCACCTCTCCTCATACTCTCACTTTTATTGAAAATGATGATTCATCCCTTCGACAACCACATAACGTAGCTTTACACATTGATTTCCTCATCCATAATGTTAAGATCAAGCGAGTTTTGATAGACAAAGGAGCAGGCCTTAATATTTGTACTCAAGAATTGATCACAAAATTAGGATTCTCTAAAAATGCAGTCAATCCAAGTAAAAATATTACCATAAAGGCATATGATGAAGAGGAACACTCATCTAAAGGATCAGTTACTCTACCAATTAGAATTGTCCCTATGGTAAAGGATGTGGTTTTCCAAGTCCTTGATCTCCCACTGAATTATAATATCCTCCTTGGAAGACCTTGGATTCATGCAATGCAAGTAGTACCTTCTACATACCACCAGTGCATTATATTCCCCCACAATGGTGTTGAAATCACAATACGAGGACATCCAAATCCTTTCATGTATTGCCATAATCTAAGCCCTAAAACTGAAGTCACAATCCCAAACAACCATGAAGCATTTCCTTCCCAATCATATGTTGATCCTAAGTCCTTCAAATCATCTTCCTTAAAATCCAATGCAACTGAGATCAAAATACAGGTAAAAGACCAAGGAGTGGGAAAATATACCTTGAATCATGTTCTTTTCATTGGAAAACTACCTTTATCTCCCCACACCTATGGTAAACCAAAAATGACTAAGACCACATCAGATGCAAATACTACAGTGATTTGTAAATCAACTACTTTCAAAAAATGGGGAGCCCTTTATAATGAAATAGAAGAAGTTGATCTCCTAAAACGGTTATACAAAGATGAAGATACAGAAAAAGAACAGATTGAAATAAATATACTTGTTGAACAATATGGTAAAGGATTTGATATTATGAAACAAATGGGATATGATGGTAAAAGTCCTCTTGGCTTATACAAATAGTGTATCTTGGAACCAATACAACCTAATCGTATGCAAAAAGTCCCTGGTTTAGGATATGATGCACAAAAAGATAAGACCTTGAGTATCATGTGTTCTTCAAGTAAGGAAGTAGAGTCCTCTAATGCTACAAAGACAAATGAGGAAAGTACCATCGATGACTTCATTGAAATTTATGACTATGATAGTGTCTTTACCCCTGAACCTGGTCATAATATTTATACCCTTGAATCCATTCAAAATATTGGTTCGAATCATGATTCTTTACCCTTGGTTCACCCCGAAGTCATTGATTTTGATCAAAAGGGACCACCACTATTGGATGCATTTGAAAATGATGAGGAAATAATAAATTTTCTAGGAGCACGAGAAGACACACCCCTTGCGGATCATAAAGTAGGCTTCATCATAGAACTCGACAGTGCAACTTATTTTGGGGGGAGTGCCAAGCCTTTCAGTCACAAAATTATTGAAAATATAAATAGGTCTTCTAGTGAAAACTAATTTGCGACACTATTAGACCCAAAAAAAGTAAAAATAAAGGATGTATCCAAGGGTGAAAACCTCTCTAAGGCACCCAAGGATGGAAGGCTTGACACACTTCCCTTAGTAGTATATCATGAAAAATCATCTATGTTGGTGGAGAAGATAGTACCAACAAAATATGGGCATAGAAGAAAAACCAAAGATAATTCATTTAGTAGAATCATTAACATCTGAAGAGAGAATAGAGCATATGCAGTTTTACAAGGAAAGAAAAGTTAACTTTGCATGGTCCTATGCAGATATGCTAGGACTTGATCCAGATCTATTAATGCATCACTTGTCTTTGCCACTAGGGGAAAAACCTGTTAAACAAAAGTTGAGAAAAATGAACCCACACATTGCTCTATTTGTAAAATTTGAATTACAAAAGTTGCTAGATGTGGGATTTATCAGACTTGTTGACTATGTTGATTGGATTTCAAATTTAGTACCAGTTTCAAAGCTTGATGGGGGCATCCGAGTTTGCACAAATTTTAGAGATTTAAACAAAGCTTGTCCTAACCTGGATGACTTCCCACTTCCAAACATTGACATGATAGTGGATTTGACAGCAGGGCATGAAATGTTATCCCTCATGGACGGTTTCTCAGGCTACAATCAAATTAAAATTGCTCCTGCAGATAAAATTAAGATAACATTCACTTGTCCTTGGGGAACCTTCTGTTGGAATGTCATACCCTTTGGGTTGAAGAACGCCGGAGCTACCTACCAATGTGCAATGACCACTATCTTCCATGACATGATGCATAACTATTTGGAAGACTATGTAGATGATTTGTTGGGAAAATCCTACACCAGAGTGGGACATCTAGAGATCATGGATAAAATTTTCACAAGATTATAACAATACAAGGTTTGATTGAATCCAAAGAAATGTTCCTTTTGGGTAACCTCTGGAAAACTCCTTGGATACATTGTCTCATCTAAAGTAATTGAAGTTGATCCTGCAAAAATAAAGGCTATACTTGAAATGCCTCTGCCTAAGAATATCAACCAGTTGAGATCATTACAAGGAAAAATTTAGTCTATCTGTCATTTTATAGCACTTGTAGATAAATTTCAACCCTTTTAGCATCTGTTACACAAAAATGTTTCATTTAGATGGGATGACAAGTGTGAACAAGCTTTTCAAAAAATCAAAGAATATCTAATGACACCACCAGTGTTAGTACCTCCTAGAGATGATAAGCCTTTACTTCTATATATATCCACAACCACCACAACATTGGGGGCACTTTTGGCACAACATGACTTTGAAGGAAAGGAATGTGCAATCTATTACATCAATCGTACTCTAGTGGGATATGAACTCAATTATAGTTCTATTAAAAGAGCATGCCTTGTTGTAGTTTTTGCATCACAAAAGCTGAGACATTACATGCTTACACACTAGACAAAGAGCTCATTGCAAAACTTGATCCTATTTTGTACCTCTTGAACAAAGCAACACTCATAGGATGATTAGCTAAATGGGTGATGATTCTTAGTGAGTTTGATATTGAGTATATAGAAAGAAAATCAATAAAAGGACAAGCTATCACAGATCAACTCACTGATGCTCCTATGACAGATGACCATCCTCTTATTACAGAGTTTCCTGATGAATCAATCTTCAACATGGAATCTACACATCTGTGGACTTTATATTTTGATGGCTCCTTCACACAAGGTGGTTCTAGCGCTAGAATTCTCTTTGTCACTCTGCAAGGGGATTGTATACCTAAAGCTTATAAGATACAATTTCCATGTACCAACAATATTGTAGAATATGAGGCATTACTTTCTAGGCTCCGTATAGCTGTGCAATGGAAGATCCTTGAGTTGTGTGTTCTTGGTGACTCTCAGCTAGTGATCAGACAAGTTAATGATGACTATAAAAAAAGATGAAAAATTGATGCCTTACAAAAGAATGGTGGATGACTTCAAGGCCTATTTCACATCAATCTCTTTTGAGCAAGATTCCTCTGAGATAACAATAGAGCGCTTGATGCAATGGCAACAATTGTTTCACTTGTAGAAATGCCAAGTAATGCCACGCTTACTATGAGTTCCTAGAACCTTTTTGGAACCTGCTTACAATATACCACAATATGAAATGATTTGTCTCATTTTTGGTCCTAATTCCCAATGGTATGGGGATATTTATACCTATCTTCGAGATAACACCTTGCCATCAAACCTATCTAATAAATCTTGTAAAACCTTTATCCGTCAAGCTTCCCGCTATGTGATCTTAGCCGATACCCTTTACCGCTGAGGTCTCGATGGTACTTTACTTAGATGTCTTGAGCATGATGAGGTCAAAATTCTTTACAAGAAGTACATGAAGGTATATGTGGGGCACATTCTAGCGGTCCTACCTTAGCCAAGAAACTCTTGTGTATGGGTTATTATTGGCCTACAATGGAAAAGGATGCCTATCAGTTTGTTAAAAAATGCAAGCAGTGTAAAAAACATGCAGACTTGATACATGCTCCTGCACAGGAATTGCAGTCTCTTGCTACA
The DNA here is from genome assembly GCA_007258455.2 of Sequoia sempervirens. Lineage (NCBI taxonomy): Eukaryota > Viridiplantae > Streptophyta > Pinopsida > Cupressales > Cupressaceae > Sequoia > Sequoia sempervirens. The sequence continues at coordinate 20,993,084 of VDFB02322083.1, read as the reverse complement.
CCATGTCCCTTTTATCAGTGGGGACTCGATCTCGTGGGAAAGATCCATCCACCTTCATCCAATGGTCATAAGTTCATTCTCGTTGCCACTGACTATTTCATGAAATGATTGAAGTTGTTCCTCTCACTCATATCACTGGAAAACAAATAACCACCTTCATACTAAACTACATCATCTGTCGTTATGGCATTCCTCTATCCATCATCATAGATAATGGTCGTCCATTCAAAAATAGGATGTCCACGAACTCTATGAGAAATTCCATATACATCATTTTTCCACACCTTACTATCCTCAAGGTAATGGCCAGGCTGAGGCTTCTAACAAAACCATTCTCAAAATTCTTAAAAAGACAGTCAATGAAGCTGGTCGAGATTGGCATATTCAATTGAATCCTGCACTATGGGCTTATCGCACGAGTGTCCGCACTCCCACAAGTGCTACCCCATATGCCCTTGTCTATGGATCTGAAGCCATCTTGCCCATCGAGGTCGAGTTTCCCTCTTTGCGCATCTCTTTGCACAATCAAATCAGTGATGAAGAATATCGAGTTTCCCATTTGCAGGAGTTGGAACTGTTGGATGAACGAAGACAAACTGCTTTCAATCATCTTAGAGCATACCAGCAACGAATGTGTTGAAGTTATAATCAGAAAGTGAAACCATGTACATTTGAGGTTGGGGATCTTATTCTTCGTGAAAATCCTCGCACTCAACAAGACAGAGAAAAGAAGGGTAAATTTGAGCCTAACTGGTTTGGTCCATACGTTATCACTGTTGTGTATGGGTCTGAAGCATACCAGTTATCTACTCCGAAAGGTGGATTGCTTAGTGATCCTATCAGTAGTATGCACATAAACAAGTTTTATACCTAAATGCTTCAGAGGATAGAATCTTTTCAAAGTCCTGAAAAAATACAAATAAAAGGAAAATCAGTCCCGAAAAATACAAAAAAGAAGAAGAGAGAAATCCATTTGTTCAATGGTGAAAACCACTTCAGTGACACCTTGAGCAAGTACCATGGTGAAAATCGAGAAATCGACACCATGTGTAGAGGCTTTTCTCCTCTTTCCTTTGGAGCTCTACTTGATCTTTTTCATTCCCTTTTCATTCATCCTCCACTTCATAATGACCTTTTCACACTCACCATGGCTTGTGAATTTTTTGACATTCCCCTCACTTGCTCACTTTGCCACACATACTAGGTTGGTCCTATCCCTCACTAGGGCATCTCTTTAACCTTAGCTATGGGTTAAGATACTAAGCATCTCACGATCAGAGAAACTACCCTCTTTTCCTATCTACTCGTTTATTTTTGTTATAAAATTTCCTAAAATAATCCAAAAAAAATCATAAAATGTCCTAAAATAATCCAAAAAAATCATAAAATGTCATGAAATAATCCAAAAAAATCATAAAATGTCTTGAAATAATTCAAAAACATCATAAAATGTCCTAAAAAAAATCCAAAAAAAATCATAAAATGTCCTGAAATAATCCAAAAAAATCATAAAATGTCTTGAAATAATCCAAAAAAATCATAAAATGTCCTGAAATAATTCAAAAAAATCATAAAATGTCTTGAAAAAATCCAAAAAAAAACATAAAATGTCCTGAAATAATTCAAAAAAATCATAAAATGTCCTGAAATAATCCAAAAAAATCATAAAATTTCCTAAAATAATTAAAAAAAATCATAAAATGTCCTGAAGAAATCCAAAAAAATCAAATATTCCAAAAATTCCCAAAAAATAAAAAATTCCAAAATATGGTGACACTTTCATATCACCACACGACTTTGAGCTTCAACAAAATCAAAACATGCAAGTGTTGAAAATCAAGAAAACATTATAACATATATATCAATCCACCTTTCAAATCCAACCAAACACATAAACTGTAATGAGAATCAGTTTTACATCAAAGCATGACTCCTATTTGTTTGTTGATCTTTGCTTATTTTATGGTTTTATCTTTGGTGACATGTCTTTTAGCTTCTTCAGGATGTCTTTGACTAGAGAGGCAAGGATGGGGCATGTTCATTTGTTTGTTGTTTTTGAATTGTTTCTTATTCACAGGATGACTCGTCTTAGGACATGGTTGTCTAAAACCATCAATGACCTATGAGCCTAATGTGGATGAGAGCATTCCTTGTCTGATAGTGTCTTCCATGCAATAAGGATTTAGGTCATCTAAGGTTCTTATACCTAGATGCTTATATTTCATTACTAAATAAAAATGCAAACATTATTCAGATCATCTAGATGTTCATGTTATCTAGACGCTTATATTAATTTGCGACATAATAAGCCCAATGATGATAAAAAAACTTAAAAGGTACAAGAGGCTTCATCACCTTCATTCTCTTCCATCTTGCATTTCATTTTCTTTATCTTTCTTGTCGCAAAGAAATCAATCAATTTGCTTAACTCATTGATATATGTCTCTTGAATCAAATCTCAAATCAATCAACCCGCTTCTTGAAATTTCATGTCCCCTTAATCAATCAGCAGCACCTTATCTTGCGTAAGCATAATTCTTGATCAGCTTAATTAGCTCAATTGACTTCATTAACTCATCAAATTGGCTATACTGATCATTTCCATCAATTGTTCAGTTACGCCCATCAACTTTGCATTTTCATCAAAATGTACATCACTGCTTTATCACTTGCATAATATCAGGTATCTAATCACTTTCTAGACATCTAGACATCTATCGAGAGATTAATCTTCTTACAATATGTTCGATCAATATCTCGAGGGGGTATATCATTCTTATCATAATCCTTACCAAGATATCTTTGGGGCATGTATCAGTTGATCAATCTTTTTCTTTGAAACAACGTGACAAGTTCCATTGTCTCAAAGAGGGGCAAAATGTAAACACTAAAAAATGTCATAAGCTTGCAAGTGTCATTTTTCTTCATCCTTGTCCTTCGATAATTGAATAATTTTAGTTATTCAATTATGTTTGATCATATTCCTCTATTAATTAAATATTTTTTAATAATTATTTAATTAATTAACTTTCTAATCTTTATTCTATCCTGATCAATTAAATAAACTAATTGTGTCACTAATTTCTCCCTCTTCTTCAATAGTTAAATAAATTATTATTTATTTAATTATTTTGTCACCTTTCATCTATAGTTAAATAATTACCATTAATTATTTATCTATTCATGGTCCTTTAATTCTTCTATAGTTAAATAATATTAAAATTATTTAACTATCCCATGCCACCTCCCCTATTAAATAATTAATCTAAATTAATTATTTAAGGTCTAATTTTCATCTCTCCATTTAATTAAATTGATAAATTTACTTAAATGCTCATTTTGTCATTTTATCTAAATAAATTATTTGAATAAATTATTTATTTGCCACTTGTCATTCTCTCTCCATTTTTGAATAAATATGAAGGAAAATTTGTATAACAAGAAGAAGGAGAGCAAGAGAAGTGATTCAAATTCAATGGGGAGTGTTTTATTTTATTGTTTTCATTTTGCTCCTTTCATATGATTGTATTCTCTTGTTTGGATGAGGTTTTATAGCTTAGAAGTGTTGGCTGTCACTTTGTCTATGCTATTTGATTTCTAACCCCATCTCACATAATCATTCTAAATGAATCTCATCACCAAATCAAACATCCCAAATTAATCCTCCTAAATCAATCTTCGGAACATCATAATCCACAACCTTCATCATCCAAATGTTAGTATAACATTATTACTAAAACATTTTATTATAAATTCAAGTCCAAACCTAGTCCAAAGTCCACACCCTTAAAATCCTAAATAATCCTTCTTTTGTATGAAAATCACTAGATCAAAAGAAAAGAAACTAATGGATTCTTATGGAAAATCCTTCTTTAACACCACTTCATCTCAACCACCAACACCCCACGAAGACATGTTAGATGCCCAAGAGGATTTCCCTAGATTAAGGGAGTTTGATAATAATCCTCACAACCAAGAAATTATGGAGAAACTCCTTTTACTTGTCAAATATCATCTTGTCCTTACCCTCATAGCACAAGGGGCTAAAATCCCCACTACAACTAATATCCTACAAGAAAGGATTAGTGACCATTCTAATAATCCCTTATCAGCCACCAAATTTTTTAACCACATTCTTGGTCCACAACTTAATACCAATATCCCCTCCTCCATAAACATACACCAACCTAATGTCAACCTATCCCCCTTAACAAATACAACTTCACCCCCATCACAAACACAACTCTTCGTCCTTCCATGAAAATAATATCATCTACCACCAACCTACCCCCTTATTCAAATACCACTTTACATCTTATCATAAAAATAAATCCCCCTCTCTCTACAAATGTGGCATAGCCCCTTAATAATATACCCCCACTTACATCACATCTAAGGGTCACTATTCCCCCTAACACCATCTTCACTTATGCCCCCTCCAATCCAACTATACCAACACAACCCCTCCCCACTTCATTCATTCATGCTAATTAAATATCTTAACATAGTGTCGACCTCTGCCCCCTAATAATCCATCAAAATCTAATCCTCAACATCAAATTATTAACACCCAACCCCTCCTCCTTTTAATGTTTCCACCTCCAACCCTCAAATCAATTTCACTAACACCCATCTCCAAACTCAACACAACAATCCTCCACCCCCAACTCCCCAAAATCTTCCACATATCAACAATAAAACTCCAACACCTAATCATAAACAATATAATCAATACATCAATAATCTCCCATCAATGCCTCCATATCAAGATCCTCCACGAAACCATTATTTAGCTCAAGAGTTGTAAAAGATGAAAGACATGATTCAAGGAATCCAAAGTGTTCAAACAAAGAAGAAATTTAGATATGAAGAAATATTCCCTTATCCATATGACCAATCCATATTAGCAATTCCCTTCCCTAAGGACTATGAGATACCAAAAATTGATAAATAAAAAGGGAAGGGTAACCCCATCAAACACTTAAAAGAATTCGGCGTTGAATGCCAAGAAGTGGCCTATAATGGCATATACTTCATGAGTTTATTCCCTCAAATCCTTAGTGTCCAAGCCTTGGAATGGTTTACATACTTAACCCCTGGATCCATAACATCCTTTGTAGACCTAGTTAAATGTTGTGTAACACACTTTTCATATAACATTAATTAAGAAATAGCATTGGCTAAGTTATTCACAACTAAACAAAACAATGGGGAGAGTTTCACCTCATTCCTTCAAAGATGGAGACACCTTGCAAGTAAATTACCCTTACAAGTACCCAAAAAAAAATGGTTAACATTTTTATTGAAAATTTACACCCAAAAATAGCCCTACACTCATAATTACAATGTTTCATAACATTTGAAGAAGTCAATGAAAAAGGGTTAACCATTGAAAATGATTTAATTGAAGAAGGGTTAATAAAAATTTACAAATACCAAAAACATAATAACCAAACATCTAACGACAAATGAAAATATTGGTCTTAGAACAAAAATGTTGTAAATGATGGTGTAACTAAAAGTAAACGTGTCCAAAATGTGCAAAGTACTGCCATCAAAAAACACACAACACGGTGCCTCTAATACTATCACTATTCCCCAAGGAAAATGCAAACAAAATAGCTAGTCCAAGTGTAAATACACCCCTTTAGGAGAACCTCTTGATGTCATATTTCATAAATTGGCACAACCAAACTTAATTAAATTTCCAATCACTACACCTCTTAATGAAAGTAAACAAAAATCAACATTGTATAAATATGATGAGTATTGTGAATATCACCGCATCAAAGTACATAACACGATCAAATGCATTAGATTAAAAAATTAGATCCAAGACCTTATTGGCAAGGGAGCAATTAAAATTTAAAACCAAAACTCCTGAAATGAGTAACTAGGAATATATAACCAACCATTACCACAACATAGTGATGGGAATGCCTCATATAAGAATTTTTCATACACATACACCAATAATTCCAATCCATCTTCACATGACATGATCATTCAACAAATTAAATATTGCAACACTATAGTTCCATAAAAGCACCTGATTACACTATCACAACTCGTCGAGGCCAAGTGAAAATACAAGGAACATCATCTTCATCATCCACTCCATCAAATACCAATAAATATAATATCATTGAATACCTTGGAAAAATATCATCACTAATTTCCATCTTAAAGCTCCTTTGCACTTCACCCATACATAAAGAAGCCATTGAAAAGACACTTCAAGAATCTAGAGAACCAAGTGATATAAATTTAAATAAATTCCAAGCCTATAATTGGAAACCTTTCATCCACACATCAACTATCATTCACTAATAAATATCTTCATTTAAAAATACCTCACAATAAACCACTGCATATTGAAGCCATCGTCCATAAACATAACATTAAAAGAGTGTTAATAGATGATGTATCCAGCCTAAATTTATGTACCTTTAAATTAATAAAACTATTGAGTTATATTTAGATGATGTCATTGATCCCCACAAGAAAATAACCATAAAAGAAAATGATGATTCTGAAAGGGAACCAAAAGTAACCATTAAATTACATATTCAAGTTGGGTTGGACATTATGGAAACAAAATCTCATATACTTGAACTTGACATACCATATAAAATCCTCCTTGGATGACCTTTGATACATGTCATGCAAGTTGTCCCATCCACCTAACACCAATGCCTAAAATTCTCCCATAATGGAAAATAAATCAGCATTCCCACTGACCCCCAACCTTTCCAATATTGCAAAGCATTGGAAGGAAAATAAAAATTCTACCATCATTGCCCCATTAATGATAAACCCTCCACCTCATCCACATACATTAACCCATATAAATTGAAACCATTATCAACACCACCTTTCATTTCCAAGGACAAGGTCATGATAACTAATAAAGGATGTGGAGAGTATGGGGTTCAAAATTCATTTTGCATAGGACAACTCCCTACCTCTCCATCATCATATGGTCATGCACTCAATTTGAAACCAAAAGAAACCTTCAATAAATTCAATAAATGTGGATTTTTGGATAAAGAATATTTGGGCTTAGATGTATGGATGTTTCCTCATGGTTATATAGATAAGAAAATGAGCTTCCTACCCTTGAGACTCATAGATACGTAAAGGAAACAACTTATGCGAGATTGGGGCTACAAAGGAAAAGGATTGGGGGCACAAGAGAAAGGAATCATGGAGCCTATTCATCTTCAAGAATATAAGGACCATCAATGACTTGGCTTCTTTGCCACTAAATTGGTAACCATAAAACACCAATGTACTCATGATAAAGGTGGTAAGACTTCTACTGATAAGAGCTCTTAGGAGGAATCTATCGAAGAGTCCTTCCAAACCATCACTGAAATTTTTGACACTAATCACATATATGCCATTTCATCCTCCATTGACCTTCAACTCATATACCTTGACTTGATTGATTGGGAACAACAAGGACCTCTCATCTTAGACACGTTCCAAATTGATGAGGCAATAACAAAAATCATGGGAGTTCGTGACTACCTTCCATTAGGAGATCATAAGCAAGAAAATAAAATTATGCTACATAGAGGTGCTTACTTTGGGGAACAAATCATGTGCCTAAATCATAAAATTTGAAAAGGAAAAAATAAAAAAGAAATAGTGAAAACCTGAATGAGGCACTTTTGGATCATGAAAAAGTAAAAATAAAAGACGTATCCTCTAATGAAAACCTTTATAAGGAATTGGAAGATTGAGCACTTGATTCCATCCCCAAGCATGATGATACATCTACTTTAGTGATCAAAGATATCATAGACATCAACTAGGGAAAAAATGAGGAACCTAAAATCACATATATTTCCAAAGAGCTAGAAGAAACATTTAATGAAAAACTAGGAAATTCCCTCAAAAGAATGTCCATTAATTTTTCTTGGACATACAAGGACATGCCAAGATTGGATCCATCCCTTGTAGTATATCATTTGGTAGTATATTCAGATGCAACACCCATCAAGCATAATCTACATAAATTGCCCCCACAAATAGCTCTTTTGGTAAAGGTAGAATTACAAAAACTCTTGGAGGCTGAATTCATTAAGCCTATTAATTATCCTGAATGGGTTTCCAATATTGTACTAGTTTCCAAGCCCACTGGGGTCATCCACATATGCATAGATTTTAGAGATTTCAATATAGCATGTCCAAAAGATAAATTTTCACTACAAATATTGATATCATTATAGATCTCACTACTGAACATGAGATGTTATCCCTTATGGATGGATTTTTAGAATACAATCAAAGTCGAATTGCCAAAGAAGATTAAAAAAAATAACTTTTACAACTCCATGGGGAACATTTGTTACCAAGTAATTCCCTTTGGACTTAAAAATATAGGAGCAACATATCAAAGAGCAATGATTGTTATCTTCCACAACATACTACATGAAATTATGGAAGATTATGTATCCATGAACTCTTCATCAAAAAAACAAATGATGGAAACATTGAAGTACATGAAAGAATATTTGATTTCCTGAAAAAATATAAATTACGACTTAATCCTAAGAAATGTGTGTTTGGAGTCTCATTCGGAAAGCTATTGGGCTTTATTGTTTCATATCAAGGAATTGAAGTAGATCTTTCCAAAATAAAAGCAATAAGTGAAATTCCTCTACCAAATAACATAAAACAATTGAGAAGTTTGAAAGGAAAACTATAGGCACTTCAAAGAATCATTACATAGTTGGCTGATAAATCTCAACCATTTCCCACCTACTTCACAAAATCATCACACTCAAATGCTATAATTTTTTTCAAAAATCTTTCCAAAAACTCAAGGATTATATTGCAACACCACCAGTCCTAGTACCCCCACAAGTAGATAAACATCTCACCTTGTATATATCATCTACTCAAGTGGCACTCAGGGCATTTGTTGGATCAACATGATGAAAAGGGGAAGGAAAGAGCTATATAATACGTATCTTGCACACTAGCTAGAAGTGATTTAAACTATACATCAATAGAAAGAGCATGTTTAGTTGTGGTATTATGTATTAAGAAAGTATGAAATTATATGCTTAATCATAAGACTCAACACATCTCAAATGTATATCCATTTGAGTGTACCTGCTTTCAAAGGAAAATCTCTAAGGACAAATAGCTAAATGGATCATGGTTCCTAGTGAATTTCACATTGAGTATGTAGACATAAAGGCTATTAAAGGACAAGTGGTTGTTGATGAACTTGTTGAAGCTCTTTTACAAGATAATCAGCCATTGCTAATAGAATTTCCTAATGAAAATATCTTAACTACAAAAGAACGAACATGGTGGAACTTATATTTTGATGGATCTTTCACACAACATGGCTTAGGGGAAGGGATACTTTTTGTCACACCTCAAGGAGATTGCATCCCTAAGTCCTACCGAATCACATTTCCCTACACAAACAAAATAGCAGAGTATGAGGCATTAATAGTAAGACTTAAGCTTTCCATCCAATGGAAGATTGAAAAAATACAAGTATACAATGACTCCCAATTAGTCATCAAACAAGTAAATGATGAATATCAAAAAAAGGATGATAAGCTACAACCTTACAAATGCATGGTGGACAACTTAAGGAGTGCTTCACCAAATCTAGTTTGACCAAATACCAAGAGTAAACAATAAATAAGTAGATGCCATGGATACCATTAGTTCCCTTGTTGATGTAATGCAAAATAGTCAGTAATATGAGCTCCTGATAGAATAGCTTTTGGTCTCTGCTTATGATATTCCTGAATCTGAAATGATTGGTAATATTGTTGGTCTTGACTCTCCATGGTACCAAGATATATATGAGAGCCTGCGCAACAACACCATCCCACCCAACCTCTCATCCTCACAACGCCAATCCTTTATCCATAAAGCATCTCATTTTACCATTCTTGGGGACACCCTTTAACGCCACTATTTTGATGGAACCCTCTTGAGATGTTTAGATTCAACAAAAGCTCAAATAGCTCTAAATGAGATAAATCAAGGTATTTGTGGGGCCCATTCTAGTGGACCAATGTTAGCTAAGAAGTTGTTACCTATAGATTATTATTGGGCCATGATGGAAAAAGATACAATTAATTTGTTCAAATTATACAAACCTTTTCAACAACATGGTGACTTGATTCACACACCATTGTAAGAACTATAACCTATTGTTACTAATTGGCCTTACTCATGATAGGGGTTATACCTCGTTGGAAAGATACAACATAAATCATAAAATGGTCATAAATTCATAATCATTGTCGATGAGTATTTTTCTAAGTGGGTTGAAGTTATACCTCTGACCTATTTTATAGGGAAACAAAATTCCAAATTCCTAATCATTACATCATTTGTTGCTTTGGAATTCTCACCTCCATAGTCATAGACAAAGGATGTCCCTTTAAAAACCAGGAAGTCCATAATCAAAATGCCACCAATTCCACATCCAATATCATTTTTCCACTCCATATTACCCATAAGGAAATAGCTAGCCTGAGGCTACAAACAAAAGAATCTTAAAAATATTAAAGAAAATAGTCAATGAAGCTATTCATGATTGGCACCTACAACTCAATCCCAATCTATTGGTATATCATACTAGTATTCACACAACTAATAGAGCCACTCCCTATTCCTTGGTATATGGTGCTAAAGAAATCTTTCCAATAGAGGTTGAGCTCCCATCATTGAGAATTTCTCTACAACATCTCATTAATGATGAAGAATAGAATCTAGCACATCTTCAACAGTTGGAGCTTCTAGATGATAAATGTTTAAATTCCCTCATTCATCTTAGAAAATATCAAAATAGGATTCACAAAAATTACAACAAGAAGATCAAGCATAGAGAGTTTTCCATCATAGATCTTGTCCTTAAGGAAAATTAGTGTAACCTACAAGAACAAGAAAAGAAGGGAAAGTTTGAGCCTAATTAGTTAGGCCCTTACATTGTTACAAAAAAATATGGATCAGGGGGATTATCAATTAGATACCATGGAGGGAGAGCCCATTGAAGAACCCATGAATATTGTCCATCTCAAAAAATTCTTCAAATAAGAACAAAAAATAAAAATAAAAAACAAGTCCAAAAAAGAAAAGAAAAAATGTAAAGAGAAATAATTCATCCAATGTTGAAAACTACTTTGTGGCGCCTTGGGAAAATACCATGGCGAAAACCTAGAAAACAAGTGCCATGTGTAGGTGTTGGAAGAATGAAGAAGAATGTCCAATTGTGCCAACTTTGTGTTGTCATTGATGTCACCATGTTGTTTGAGTTTTTAGTTTGATCCGATACTCTGAACTGGTATGAAAAATTAGTTTACATCCTGTGGTATTTTGGTCCGCAATCCTCCATGGTTGATTGTCGTTGCTTACAATTTCAGGAAATGGTTTATGGATGCTAAAAGGGTGTTTTCTCATAATCCTGTGTGCTCATATGCTCACATGGTGAGTTGGCATTGTTCTGTTGATTGCATTTTGCTAGTGGGCCTATCCTTGGCCAACCTAAAGTACTGATGATATTGTAATGGATTAATTTTTGTTGCAGATATATGTGCAACCTATATTTAGTCCATGCTGACATGATGTAGCATGCTACACACTTGGATCAATTTTTGGAGAAGTTTTGTAAATGCTTCAAGCCAACAACTAGTATTTTTGGTGAATAAGGATTGCATCTAATTAGGTTGACCTAATTGATGCTTGCAGATGAACCAGATATATATGTTAGAAAGGTTTGAAGATTGTGTGTAGTTGTGAAGTTGCAAATGTGAAGATGTGTGAAGATGATGAAGTGTGTTAAGTCAGTTTATTGAGCAATACTGGAACTAAATCAACATATATTAGGTGCACTCTTACCAATTCATTTTGGCTATGAAACCACTTCAGTTTTGTAATCCTTTTGGACTGTGAGTCCTCTTTGTAAGTAGTGAGATTTTGTATCTAGAGAATGAGTCCCATTTTGGGTAGTGAGCCTTTTATATTTAGTTTTGAAACTATTTTATATTGTGAGTTAATCCTCACTGTAGTTTTTCCCTTATTGGATTTTCCACATAAATATGGTATTTTCTGGGTTGATTTTTATTTCTATTACTTTCATTTCATGCTCATACTTAATAACAAACTTAAGTGGTTGTGAAGTTGATAATTTTTTGAAGTTTTTTTTTTGAATTTGGGGACAACTGATTCACCCCCCCTCTTAGTTGTCTTGCACCTTTCAACAATTGGTATTAGAGATTTGGTTCCTCCGAAGAAGCCTAGCAACTTGAGGAAGATCCTAAAGAGTGAATAAAATGGATGACAAAGATGAGCTCTGGGCTGCACTTGAAGATCTTGACAAGGTTTAAAGTGAGAAGAGAGATTTGAAAGAGAATCTTGATGAGGAAAATGAATGTTTCTAGAAATTGAAAGAGCAATTGAAGAAACTCAAGGAAATACATAGGGAATTGAGTGAGAAATTGAAGCAAGCAAATGAAGAAATTATCGGATTGAAGAAGCTAGTAGAGGAAAATAAAAGAATTGAAGAATTTTTGAATATTGTGATACAAAGCAAGAATGATGTATGCACAAAGCTTGAACAAGAATTGGTGAACCTAAAATTAGATCTGGAGAAAGAAAAACTTTGTGAAGATAATTTCAAGATAAGCTCCACCAAACTTGAAGAGTTGATTGCATGACATAAACCTTCTAAAGATAAAGTTGGTTTGGAAAATGAGATCAGTGAAAGATCTAAGGATAAGTAGACCCTAAACCTAGTAGATAATCAGAAGACTCAAGATAAAGAAAAGAAGAAAAGGAACTTTGCTAGAAGACCTCCTGCCAGACAACCAAATGCTCAAAGGTATCCATCTTTCAATGGTGTTTATTTTACATGTAATAAATTTTCTCATAAAGCAACTGTGTAGAATTAGGATAAATCAAAATGTTGGAAGTTTTTCTGGACAATGTTTTGTATGCAAGAAAGTTGGACATAAGGCCATTGAATGCAAATATCAGGTCAGGATGATTAGCTAGGTGATGATTGATAGGTTTAATTGAGGTGGAATGAATCAATATTTTAATGGCTATTACTATACATGCAATAAGTTTGGATACAAAGAAAATTAGTGAAAATTAAGGGTTAATAGAGGAAAAAATAATAAAAAAGGTGTTGTCTACTATAATTGCAACAAACCGGAACATACTTCAAGAATTTGTAAAAGTAAAAAGGGAATGTAGTCTGATTTAGCAAAGAAGAATAAACCAATGAAGAATATTGAGAAGGATGAGATTAAGAAAGAAATGAACAATACGTGGAAGAATAAAGAATAACCAAAATTGACAAATGTGTCTATTCCCTCATCTGACACGGACAATTCCTCTGGTAATTAGACCTAGCATGGTCTTAGGGGGAGCTTTAACAGAAAATTGTTTGAACCCCATGATGCTTAGCATATCAATCTTTGGAACAAAGATATGTTGTAGAGAATGGATAGATAGAGGTCGTGAAAAAGGAACCAAAAGAAAATTTGTAGGCATTTTGATTTGTGGAGCAATTTACGGTTCACTATGTAGAGAAATAGGGTTTTTATCAGCTTTTGAAGTATGCCACATTTAATGCAAGTTATGGAAACTCGATAATGTATAAAGCAATATTCACAAGTAATTTTGATCATTTATGCAATCAAAGAGTTTGAAGAGTGATTTGAAGCAATTTGGATCAATTTTGAGGTAATCTAAAGAAATCATTACAAATAATTAGGAGTAAAAGACGAAATCTTTTCAATTTCATCTCTTAGTTTACAAAAAGAGAAGAGAAATGAAGGAGGTTCGCTGAGTAAAGAAAAGAGTTTAAGATAAGGGAAATGATGGATAGAGGATCGAGTGATGATATTCCAATGAGATTGAAGGGTGTTGAATTGGAATAATTTTATCATTGGAAAATGAAGGAAATGGAACTACGGTTGAAGACAAATGAATTACAGAATGTAAAAACCCTAGGTATGGATTAATGGGGAGAATTTTCCTGGTTTTTAGATAAAGAATCTACCTTGTTTCCATTAAGTCAATTCAAGTATGAAAACATTGTTTTGGAAAAACCCTATCCGATCACAAAGGAAGTGATCAAAGCTATTACTGGTTTGTGTAGTGTTGGTGATATCCCTAGGAAGAAAACCATGAAATATAGAGATGTGGAGGAACTTACTGGACTTGAAAAAGACCCTCGAGCTCTACTGATAAATACAATTTTTGATCTTGCAGTAAGGTATGTTACTTACAGAATCTCTTATAAAATCAACTTTAGAAATTGTGAAGGTTCTACTTTGGCTATCACTATATATCTTGCACACATGATGGTGAAGGAAAACAAGAAATTTGATTTGTGTGGCTTAATTTTGAAAAATCTAATTGAGAATGTCAAAATGTCATTGATTGAGGGTTATCCTTTTTGGTTTTGATCTTTTCTTATATGTTTTTTATTTTACTTTCTAAGTTCACTACCAGGAAGAGAGAATGTTTAGTGGGAATCTAGTATCCCTATTAGAGAAAAAATTTACATGCAATTGGAGTGTATGGTTCAAGATAAAGCAAGTTCATGTAAATATATATTTCTCATCCCTATCGAACAATCTATGCTCTAGTGTGATATTGTCTAGTCGGTTTGAAGAGGGTTCCTCCTTTGAAAAGATAGAGGTGGAAGTTGTTATTGGTGGTGCCCCTCTAGAATCTAAGAGGAGAAAATTTATCAAAAAAGATGTCTTGGAAGAAAAGAAGAATGAAGAATAATCTCTACCTAAATTTGAATTTGATCAAGAGGACATTCAGATATTTCTAGATAAAGGTGATTTGAAGAAGGTTGGATTAATGTGGTGTTCCTTCTCTCCAATAAAAAGACTTATATTGATGATGTGTTGATTGATTATTTGCACAAAAAGGGTATTGCAGCTTCAGATGTATCTGAGTCATTACCGGATGACCTAGTAGAATTCATTGAAGAAAGAATGTTGTTGGAAGGACATAAATTCAAAGCTATGGTTGAGAGAAGATGTGCCAATTCCAAACAAAAATTATCTAAACACATTAATGAGACAAGAGAATGTATTAAGGAAATATCTGACATCTATAGATACTGTCTCCAGTGGCCTACAGTAGTTGATAATTTTAGAAGAAAAATTTAAGCCATTGAATCTGAGATAAATAGTGTGGGAAAGAGTTTTGACTTCTTCAAAGACAAAAATGGAAAACAGAGAATAAGAGTTGTTGAATTGCAAGTAGAGTTGTTGATTGCTCAGAAACAAAGGGAAGACCTAGTTAAAACCTTTTGGTTGGTTAAATAAATTATTGAGGTCCGGTTAGATCATTTCTCTAGAATTATTTCTGATGTAGAAGATTGTGAATGACAATGTTTTTCTTCATACCAAGAACCTCATTTTACACTATTTTCTTTATTGGATAGTATGAGCGTGAGAATGGGTTTGACTTTATTTTCTTGGAAGAGGATTCCTCTAACCATAAGAGAAAGGTACAAGAAACTTTTACAGGTAAAAAGCATTATTTTCACTTGAATATTCAAAATGGGGAGTTGGAATTCCTTTGTATAAATATTATCACCATGTTTATACATTGAAATCCTATTTTTCGTCACCCTTTTCCATTGATGTCAAAGGGGGAGAGAGTTATGTGAAAAATGGTAAAAGGGGAGAGATTACTAGTGATAAGGGAGAGAGTATTGTGATAAGAAGTTTTGTAAATTTTGGAACATGTTGCCATCAATGAAAAAGGGGGAGATTGTTGGAAGAATGAAGAAGAACACCCAATTGTGCATAATTTTTTTTTTCATTAATGTCACCATGTTTGAGTTTTTAGTTTGATCTAGTACTCTAAACCAGTATGAAGAACCAGTTTACATCCTTCAGTATTTTGGTCGACAATCATCCACAGTTAATTTTTGCTGCTTGTGGTTTTGGGAAATGGTTTATGGATGCTAAAAGGGTGTTTTCTCAGAATATTGTGTGCTCATATGCTCACATGGGAAGTTGGCATTTTTTTGTTGATTGCATTTTGCTATTGGGCCTATCCCTGGATGACCTAAAGTATTGATGATATTGTAATGGATTAATTTGTGTTGTGGATATATGTTCGACCTATCTTTGGTCCATGCCAACATGATGTAGCATGCTACACACTTGGATCAATTTTTGGAGAAGTTTTGTAAATGCTTGAAGCTGACAGTTGGTATTTTTGGTGAATAAGGATTACATCTAATTAGGCCAACCTAATTGATGCTTCTAGATGAATCAGATATATATGTTAGATAGGTTTGAAGATTGTGTGTAGTTGCGAAGTTGTGAATGTGAAGAACTGCAAAGATGATGAAGTGTGTTAAGCTAGTTTATTGAGCATCACTAGAACTAAATCAACACATATTAGGTGCACTCTTACCAATTCATTTTGGTTGTGAAGCCACTTCATTTTTGTAATCCTTTTGGACAATGAGTCCTCTTTGTAAGTAGTGAGCTTTTGTATCCAAATAGTGAGTCCCATTTTGAGTAGTGAGCCCTTTGGAAGTGAGCCTTTTATATCCAATTTTGAAACTACTTTAAATTGTGAGTTAATCCTCACCATGGTTTTTCCCTTATTGGGTTTTCCATGTAAATCTGGTGTTTTCTATGTTGATTTTTCTTTCTGTTATTTGCATTTCATGCTCATAATTATTAACAAAATTAAGTGGTTGTGAAGTTGATAAGTGTTTAAAGTTTTGTGTTTGAATTTGGTGACAACTGACTCACCCGCCCCCTCTTAGTTGTCTTGTGCCTTTCAACAGTAGGGTCATGGCCACCATCTATTAGGCCACTTTTTTGATCCACAATAAATTCATCGATAACAAATACACCTACCCTACCAGCTATAGCTTGGAATACACCCATCCAACCAACCCTAATTTAATAATGGGAGATATTTTCTACCATGTTCCCAAACCCATCATATGGGTATGTGCAAGATCATCATGGAAAAAAAAAGTCCTTAAGTGGCAAAAAATTAAAAAAATAAGAGTTAGGGAAAGAAAACTTGATGTAAAAATTTGAATAAGTTATCTATATTATTTTAAAAATATGCAAGAGTAGAATTTGTAGCAAATTGAATGTACTTTCTAAACTACTAGGTTTAATTAAAAAAAAAACTATTTGGTGAAATTTTGAAATTTCAATGGAGTAGCAATTAAATTTTAGGGAGAAAATAAGTAGGTGTTTGTCTGACCACCCTAACCACAAGAAAATGATAATATTTTTTTATAATATTTTAGATATAAGTAGAGGAATCATGTCCCAATGTGATGCATATTTTTTTGTAAATTTTTTCCAGGTAAATAATTAATTATGAATTCTTTATTACAACTCTTAAAAAATGTAAAAATGCGTATGTCTGACAACCTTAACTTGGTCAAAACTTCATGAAATTCATTTTTTTTAATCTTATAGTATGCAAAGCATAGAATGTGATGCATTTTTTGGATTCAAAAAATGTGATACCGTTTGAAAGCTATAGATGTTTTGTAGTCAACCTATCAATCAAGAATTTAGTTGCAATTCAAATAGAAAATGAATAATAATTATTTATTAAATTCAAAGTAAAGCATAAGTTATATTGGTGGAAAGCTAAGAATCTCCTTTAAAAAACTTTTTTGTTTCAACATTTTCGGGTGTTAAAAAAGTTGTCAGCCACATACCTAACACATACCCATCATATCGCCACTTTTTGGCCCATCATGATCCTGCACATACCCATACACCCATTCATCCCCCTTGGTGTCACTTGGCTAAAAATTTCCATAATAAATAGACAACTTAGATGATCATCACCATCATATGTAGTGGGAAGTGGTCTTAAACATGCTTAGTTGCTCATCCATCCATCTCATAATGAAACCCCATACCATAATAAAATACCACCCATAATAAGGGTATGTACAGGATCATGATGGGCCAGAAAGTGGCAATATGATGGGTATGTGGCTAACGACTTTTTTGTTATCCAAAATTGATGAAACGAAAAGGGTTTTTAAAGGAGATTCTCAGTTTTCCACCAATATAGATTATGCTTTACTTTGAATTTAATAAGTAATTATCATTCATTTTCTATTCAAATTATGACTAAAGTCCTAATTGATAGACTGATTGAAAAACATATATAGCTTTCAAACGGTATCATATTTTTTGAATCCAAAACATGTGTCACATTCTATGCTTTGCATACAATAGGATTAAAAAAATAAAATTTGAATTTCATGAAGTTTTGACCAAGTTAAGGTGGTTAGACAAACGAGTTTTTTATATTTTTTAAAAGTTGTAATAAAAAATTTATAATTAACTATTTACTTGGAAAAAAATTACAAAAAAAATATGCACCACATCGGGACATGAGTCATCTATTTATATCTAAAATCTTATAAAAAAATATTATCATTTTATTGTGGTTGGGGTGGTTAGACAAACACCTACTTCTTATTTTTTTCCCTGAAATTTAAGTTCTACTGCATTGAAATTTCAAAATTTCACCAAATAGATTATTATTTTTTAAACAAACCTAGTATTTTACAAACTACATTCAATTTTCTACAAATTCTATTCTTACATATTTTTGAAATAATATAGATAACTTATTAAAAAAAATTTGTCAATTTTCCTAACTCTGATTTTTCTAATTTTTTGGCCACTTAAGGGCTTGTTTTTTCCATGATGATCCTGTACATACCCATAAACATCTTATCACCCCAAAGTTACTAGCCATATCACCTTGAGATGAACAATGCAAAAACAAACTACACACATTCCTACATAGACCCCTAATGCTAAACTATCAGCGTAATCCGTAAAATCACTGCACCACTTCGCTTACCCCCCATCACAATTCCCTTCATATTTTCCTAATAGGATGAATCCTTCCTTGGTTTGGCAGCCTCTACTAGTGTAATCTTTGGCAAGAGATTTTTCTTTTTCATTTTTGGGGATTTAGTGTTGTGATCATGAACCTATGAATTCACCAAGTTGGAGCCAGCTAGATCCTTTCATATCTTGGTGTGTCAATGACAAGGTACAAAGTAGACATGGGTCATTTTCTATTATGTGTTTGTGATTAACTTGATTTTCTAATGATTTTGAATTCCTTCGCTAGAGGGTTTTAAAACATTCTAGTCTATTATACAATCCCCTCTAAGATCCACTAAGGTTGTTAGGAGTCATTTAGTTATTAGGTATAATATTTTGTTTGC
Organism: Sequoia sempervirens; assembly: GCA_007258455.2. Lineage (NCBI taxonomy): Eukaryota > Viridiplantae > Streptophyta > Pinopsida > Cupressales > Cupressaceae > Sequoia > Sequoia sempervirens. The sequence goes on along the minus strand of VDFB02322083.1, from coordinate 20,973,811 downwards.
ACATGTTTTGTGATTCTCAATGCCCATGCAAGATACATGATTGTGCCTTTGGTCATTTATATCATTGGGGCATGATGTTTCTAGCTATATCAAATTTAAGAATTGTTCACCAAAATTTTCCAACATAATTCTCCCCATCCTCTTTCTTCATTCCTCACACAAACTAACCAGCCCCCCCGCCACCTTTTCCATTTAACCCAATCCCCTTGTCCTATGCACCTAGACTAGAGTACATAATGTATCATGACACAAAAAAAGGAAAGCACTCATGCCTACATTCACATGATTTTGATAAGGAAATTTTGAGTAAAGATCTAAAAAATGGCCAATGATGTAATGTTTGATTCATGGATGCACTAATGACTAAGAGAGGGAAAACTATCGCAAGGAACCCATTACTATTAACAACTTTGGTTAAGAAATCTCCCACTCCCTCCTAATTATTTTAACATGATGCAAATCAACCAATGTAAATGAGCTGTAATATTCACCATTAATGAAAAAGTAAATATAAATAGCCTGGCATCCAAGTTAAAAAAATTAGGTGTTATCAATGGCATGAAATTCATATGCATCCCGTCGGACATCATACCTAAAATATGCATTCATTAACATAAGACAATCATCTCTCAAGCATGCCATAGACACATAGGAATCAATAATCCATCTATCATATGCATAAATCCATTCCAACATAAGCAATTACCATTAATTTTAGAACATTTATGTTTACATAATCTACAAATAAAAACATCTACCCATCATAGTGAAGAGGAAAAGGTGAAGAAATCATATGGTAATGTCATCATAATATTGAAAGATAAATCATAAAAAATCTATCAAATAATGAAATTGAGATGGGTAGCAACCTATCATCACTGTCATTCATCCATCAAGTAATGAATAGACAAGTCCTTCATTGTCAAGAGCTAAATCACAAAGTTCTAGTAAATGTTTCAAATTTTATCAATTGCATGCATCCATCATATTACATACATATCATAATAACCCATCACATTAATATCACATAGTTGAGATAAATGCTTCAAATTCCATAATAAATATTGTAGACACCTAAAAATGTCTCAATGGATCACATTGGCTAATTAACATAATTTCCTCCTCAAACCCATCTTCTTTTTTATTAATTAATTAAATTATCCTAGCTAAATTTAATTAGTTGTATCATTTGCATCTATTAATCTAATTAATTTAATCAAGCTAATTCACCCCCTTTCATACTAACATTTCATCATATTAAATTAAATAAATCAAACTATTTAATTTAAATCCCTAAATCTTCTTATTTAATTAAATGCCATTTCACTTCCCCCTTTCATTAAATCATTTTATTTAATGAATATCATGTAATTCATCTAATCCCCTTAATTGTATAATTAAACCTTTAGTTAATTATGAATTACTAATTAATCTAATTCCTCCCACTTGCAAGGGAATATTCCTCCTTTGCACATTCCTCCAAAAGGGGAATATTCCCATGAAATATTCCTTCCCCTTTTGTACAATTAAACTTTGTTTTAATTTGCAAAATATCTATTTCCTCACCCATGAGAATATTCCAAAGAATACTATTTCTCTGCACTCATTTGAAAAAAGCAATATTCTTACAAAACTTCATGTGCAAGTTAACTCAAAGCCTCATGTGAAAGTTAAGTAAAAAATTCTTGTGCAAGTTAACTTGTGACCTCTTGTAAAAATTAAAAGTGTGTTTGTTTGAAGGAATGTGAACCCTTGATTAGATCTCATCTTTCATTCTCATCCATTGATGAAAATTATTGTCAATGCCTCCAACTTCTTCCATCTTTTACCATTGATTAAACTTTTTTATCTCAACCCTCCATTTTTCATTTGCTTTCTTATAAATAGGTATTTTTTTGGAGACAAATGGATCCATTTTTTAAGAGAAAACTTATGTTTTTAAAATCACTTTCACTTGCAATCATATTTAGCACTTATTTAGCATCCTTTTAGCTTAATTTACTTGCATCATTAGCTTAAATGATCCATTAATGGCTTCCATGATAACATAGGTGCATACATTTAGCATAATTTTTAATTAGGGTTTTAATCTTTTAAGCTTGCATACAATTAGAGTAGATTTGCATATGCCCATATCGATCATCTTAACATTAATCTTGTTAATTTAACATTTAAATCATTTTTTATCTCACATATTTCATCAGTTTCATTGATTCTCTTCAATATAATCTATCGAAACAAGATCATTATCCAAGGGATTTGGAAAGGGTCACCATTCCACATCAATGGGACACCACTCCTCGACTAAGATAAGTTTGAATGTTTAATATTATAGGTTTGTCAAGATTTCATGATTGAAAATGTTAGTTTTAATGGCTTCCTTGTCTTTGTTTGCATTTAATAATTTTATTTGAATTAATGCTTAGTGGGTTAAATATGCCTTGAACTCGTATGGATCAGGTGTAGTTAACCTATACAATATCATTGGTCACATTTTGGCACTAGGAGGGCTTGAACTAATCAATTTAACAAATTTCTCTTTAGAAGTTTGTTTTCCTTGTGTTTGCAGATACAACACTTTTGGAGGCTAACAGATTTTACAAATTTGGGTAACAAAATTTGAAGTGGAGCATATCATTGTTTAATTTTGTAATTGTAACAAGTGTTTCGACACTTATGGGGCAATTATAACCCATTTATGATGCTTTATTTCACGTTTTAGGACCAAAATAGATTTATTTTGAGTTTAAAATGAATGTTTAAATTGGATAAAATTGAACCCTCACATCATTATCATTCTTTCGGTTTAAAATTGAACAATACAACTTAACACTTCCAATTTGTGCTTAAAATGAATTCATTTTTTATCATGGATTAAAATGAACATATGTTTTATTTTCTTGAATATATTTGTTGTGCATATCCAATCCCCTTCCACTTCATGTGATCTTGGGTGAAGAGAAACAAACAAGTATATTTTTATTGCCTGGAAGCGCTTATCCTCTCCCCTTGCACCATTTGGAAAACTTGGGTGATGAAAATGATTTTATTCTTCAAACATGTGTCACCTTTAGAAGGCCTTCCTCCTAACTTGTGAGAGGGAATAAGCCAAGTTGTGCTTTCTATTTGGCTCTTTATATAAATAATTTAGATTGATGAAAGTCACTAACCAGCTAGTTGTTGTTGTCTCATACTGATGAAATTATCCCCTAGCATCCTTATGATGCCTTAAACTCCTTAGATGTTTCTAAGGGCTGGGAGGCCTCTTAATTGAGTGAATTTTTGCGTGTATGGTACCATTCTATCCAAGATATGGTCATTAAAAACCTTGTTGCAGTGGCTCACCAAGTCCAATTTTGAAATGTATTTCAAAGTAGTGCATAGGAGTAGCACCATGCCTAGAAGTTACTTACCATGTCTGGTTTTTTATTTAGGCATAAAAAAAATGGAGTAGGGACTCATTTGCTTGGCATGTCAAGACATTACATTTCCTTGACATAGCCTATTTTTCCACTTCCTCTTCACGGATTAATCGTCTCTTTCAATGATAGTAGGCCTACTGAGAAATGTGTACCTGATCTATCTAGGATTGTAAATGCTTGTGAATCAGTTTAACACATGGTTGATTCTAAAAAAATTGCAAACAAACATCAACAAAGTCTTTTCAAAATTTCAAACCATTTAGTCTAAGTATGGATACACTTTGACAAAACCTTGATATTATTACTTGTCCTAAGGATATATTCTTAGAGACTTCTATTTTTTTTTTTACATCTCAATCCATACTTCCCAGAGTTAACCTAGGTAACTATGCCCCTAACTTCATCCTTCTCACAAAATGGAATTTGTGGAATAGATTTTTTTTTTGACATAGACATTTGCTTTGAACTTAATAAAGACAAGTATTTTTTGGTAAAAATAACCTCATTAATCCATGATTAAATCAAATGAACACCCCGCATTGATGTACAAATCGTTGAATCCCCGAAAACAAGCAACATTGAGACAAGGAAAATATTGCAAACATTGAGTCCAAAACTATTGATTTCTATTGTCAAAATCATTGGGTTCTATTTTTCAAAATCATTGAGTTGAACTTTATCAAAATCATTGATTCCTTAGGGTTTTTGAGGTCAAAATCATTGAGTTCTATTTCACCAAAATAATTGAGTTTTTAGGGTTTGATCACTTTAGAGTTATATCATGTTTCTCACTACCTTTCTCTTTAAAAAAAAAGGTTCACTCCAAGTCAACATTTGGTCAAAATTTTCATTCACCCCTTTCATCAAAATTCAAGCTTCACTTCACCAAACATTGCAAAAATTTCAAATACACCAACACTTTGGACTTGGAAAAGTATCAATCAAACCAAATCCTAACTGGGCTAATTTTTTATGTGAAATTAATCCTTTTCCATGCATTTGGTTGAGTTAGTTATCATCTTTGGACTAGTTTATCTTGAAGGTCACAAGTCTACCCTAAAGATTTTCAAGTTCATAAACATCCTTTAACCCAACATCAAACAATCAAACCTTCAAGTAAAAAGTGTTTTCCTTGAATGTTACAAAGATCACTCTCCACATCATTCATATTTTCATCTCCCATTATCACCATTTCTCAAAAAATACTTAGTGTGTCCCTTCGACCAAGATTTGAGTCAACTAGAGAGTTTAAACATTACAAATCTCACATAATTCTCACATAGGTGATCTAGAAAACCAAAGTCACATTCAGCTCAAGTGAGCCCAATCCTCAAGAATTTGATCCAAGAAGTCATGTTACCCCATCATAATGACCCTTGTCTCCATTAGGACCATATAAGATAGAAGACATCATGAACAACCCATTTGGACTTACTAAGGAAAAAATAAGGGAGTACGAACATGAACATCAAGCCTTAGAAAACATAGCTCTAATTTCCCCATATTTTATTACACAAACCTTGGAACAAGGCTTGAATCCATCTATGATTCAACCAACTCCATCCCTTGCTGCAAGTCAACCCTTACCATCTAGTCTTGCAACTATATTAGGAACCAACCTTGGTCTCACTTAATGTCTAGGAACAAACACAACTTTGGCTATTCACAACACAACCATTCCATTAAACACCAACCTTTCCCAAAAGACAAGTTGGAAAGAAACATTTGGTAAACCACATACATTCCAAGATGCCATAATGGCCTTGACATTTCGAGTGCAACCATCTTCATCCATCACCACAAATAACCCAAGTGTTCCTAACATTACATGAGATAATGTGAACCAAATGCCTCAAATAGGACAATAAGGGAAAGTTAACACCCTCACACAAGGGTAACCCTTAACAACTAGTTCCAACAACCCTCTTGACACATCGAAACAAGTGGTTACCCAAACTACTCAAGTCAATCCACCATCCACATCAAAACCATCTATCATCAACCCAAATCAAAGCAACATAATGATCACAAACCTAATCAACCAAGGTAATTCCTTGGTCCTCATCAAACACAACAAGGGAATCCTTTCAATCAATTAACTTGAGTTCCTAGTATGCCATTTCCATCACAATACAAAATGGTTCCATCACCATCTTTACCCTTGGTCCCCCACATCATGCAAAAAAAAATGAGACCTCAAACTTACATTCCTCCATCCCAATCCACAATATTACAAAGAATGATAGTATAAAACAACCCATAACTACCTCAAATCAATCAACAACCCATGAAAACCCAAAATCCATCTCACACATCTAAACAACAAAATGATCCTACATTGTAAGCACATGCTCTAGCTTTGCAACAAGCACAATAGGCTTATCAATAAGTCTTATTCACACAACAACAACAAGCATAATAGGCTTATCAACAAGCCTTAGTGGCCTAAGAAAAACAAAAGCTGAACAAGTAGCCCTAGTAGCACAACAACAACAAGAAGCCCAACAAGTATTCTTAGCAGCACAACAACAACAACAATCCCAACAAGTAGCCTTATCAATATGACAACAACAACAAGCCTAACAAGAAGCCTTGGTAGCACAACAACAATAGAAAAAAGAATCCTTAGTAGTCCAACAACAACAAAAATATCAAGCGGCCTTAGCATCACAACAAGTAGCCTTAGTATCCCAACAACAACAATAGGGTTTGTACTATAACCCTCAAAAAAACATCACCGATACAAACATGTTAGTAACATATATTCCTCTACCACTATCATTTTTGAAATATCCCACATCGTCATATCAAAATACCACATATAACCCATCCGAAATCCCACAATACACAACATATGTTCCTCCACCAAACCCAAAATATGATGTAGAATCACAACTTAAGGAGTTAACACAAGAAATACAGGATATCTGGATGGGAAAGACAAGGAAGCCCCATAAACATAACTTATGTCCATATCCATTCGATCAAAACATCGCAATGGTACCATTCCCTCATAGATTTGAAATCCCCAAATTTGATAAATGCAAGGGGAGGGGAAATCATATGGACTACATCAAAGAGTTTAACATCATGTGCATGGTGGTTTCCTACAATGATTCCTACTTCATGTGCCTCTTTTCGTGAAGTTTGATAGGCCCAACCATCGATTGGTTTTCAAAGTTACCTCCAAGTATCAAAACCTTCCAAGAAATCACCGATAAATTCATAGATCACTTCTCCTTCAATATTGACATGGGTGTAAGCTTAGAAGATTTATACACTCTCAAGAAAAAAAAGGAAAATCATTTGCTAATTTCTTGCAAAGGTGGAGGTAAAGAGCTAGTAAAAGCAAGTGGGGATTATCATAGTAAATGTTGATCCAAATGTATCCTTCCACTTAAAGATGAAGTGTATCACAAATTATGATGAGCTTGTCCCTAGGTCCCTCAACATTGAGAGAGCCCTAATCTCATAGGGAAAAACACAAGTGTATAGAGACAACCACCCATCCACTAGTTCTAATGAAAAATCCTACTTTTGGGCCAAGAATAAGAATATTACTAGTGATGGTATTGTTGATGAAAATTTTCTCTTAGCCACTCCAAGACAAGAAAACATCCAAACCATAAACACTCAATGTGGACAACAAAGAACAAACAGTGCTCCTAAATGACAATTCACTTCCTTAGGGGAACCTATGGAAGATGTGTTGAAGAGGTTGATACAGTCTAATCTTATCACACTCCTAGATTTCTCAAACTATCAAGAGCCACAAGTCAAACCTCATAGCTATAGAGAAGATCATTTTTGTGAATTTCACTGATAAAAAGGTCATAACATGCAAAAATATTTTAGGCTGAAGCATCTAATAGAAGATCTTATTGAACAAGGAGACATTGATTTCAATCAAACATATAGGAATGAAAATTTAAAATTTACACAAACCCTATGCTTGATCATACAAAATCAAAATATTTAGGAAATGCATCAACCTCAAAAAATGTAAAAAATACTTGTGATACCACATCAAGACATTTATTTATCACAACATGAGGAATCATACACGTATCAAGATTCTATCCCTTGTTGCACCCATACCTACAAACTATTGTGAAGAGTCTTTTACTGATGATATATCATCCACCCAACAATCATGTCAAGAGGAGGCTCTTGAGGATAATGAAAGTTATTCTGAATTGAGTTAGGATCAAGAACCCCTATCCCTAGAGTTTCATGAAGAGCTAAGGGACATCTTCCAAACCACTTTAAACTCCAAATGTGTCCTTTATATCACCCTTGAGATGTTTCTTTTTTATGGAAATATAAATGATCTTTATCCAAAGCAAGAGTCTCCCACTCCTGATATTCCTACACAAGAGAAAGTAGTAATTGAGATTCATGTTTCTTATAGTGATTGTACATCATCAACATCTTTTGAATCAACACCAACATATTTTGAAATAGTGTCAACAAATAACAATGTCATAGACTTAGAGAAAATAGTTCATATTCTTGAGCAACAGGAACCCATAGAAATATCATGTGTTCATGAAAAGTTATATTCAGTGGCTATGGATCAGAGGATACATTATTAGGGAAAAGGATTAGGTATTGTTAACACCTTCACAATGTCAGGGGGAATCTTGACTACAACAAATATCAAAATATGGGGTACAAAGGATCCTTATGATGAAAATATTGTCAAAGATACAACTAGTCATATCATGAGTTGGAGTTCACCCATCATCTCATACACAAATTGGGACCAACGCAAAAAGAAGAATTCCTATCAAATCAAGATGAATATCATCAAAGAAAATGAAGCAGTAAAGCAAAAAGGAAAAAGTAAATACAAATGGATACCAAAGAAAAATAAAGAAAATCATCCCTCCAAAACTCCATTAGTCAAAGAAACTATGGGGAAAAATAAAAAGGGGAAAGGTATCCATCAAAATAATCCTCAAAAGAAAAAGCGGACTTCTCAAGCAAGGAACAAAGTATATCCAGTGGTTGGTCCTAATTCCACAAAATCCTCCATTCCCACCCATCATCACTCATATTCCCAAGTTTGGAATGTCAAAGGTTCCAAACTATCGACCAATCCATCTCATATTTCTCCATACATCTCAACATCCTTTCCATTTATGATATCCAATTGTCACATTGACCGTGTGTTGGCAACTACTCTTCATCATAAGGATTCTGAAGGAACTCTATCTTGATGCACACACATAGACATTGAGGTTAATTCCAGTATCCACAAGGAAAATTAAAGTTCTTGAAAATTGCTTCCAAGTACTCATGTCTTAGGAAAGAACCTTCTTCAAGCAGGGTATCATTGGCACATTATGAGAGTATCTTCTACATCAATACCACTACATGGTTTAACATGATGGTAACATTTGGGTATGTGCAGGATCATCATGGAAAAAATAGGCCCTTAAGTGGTGACAAATTTAGAAAAATTAAAGTTAAGAAGGTTGACGTAAAAATTTGAGTAAGTTATCTATATTATTTCAAAAATATGTAAGAATAGAATATGTAGCAAATTGAATGTAGTTTCTAAACTACTAGGATTTAAAAAAAAAAAAATCTATTTGGTGAAAATTTGAAATTCAATGCAGTAGTACTTAAATTTCGGGAAAAAAAAGAAATAGGTGTCTGTTTGACCACCCTAACCACAATAAAATGATAATATTTTTTATAAGATTTTAGATATAAGTAGAGGACTCATGTCCTGATGTGATGCATGTTTTTTGTAATTTTTTTCCAAGTAAATAATTAATTATGAATTTTTTATTAGAAATTTTATAAAATATAAAAATTCATATGTTTGACCACCTTAACTTGGTCAAAAATTCATGAAATTCAATTATTATTTTTAATTCTATAGTATGTGAATCATAGAATGGGACGCATGTTTCATATTCAAAAAATATGATACCGTTTGAAAGTTATAGATGTTTTTCAATCAACCTATCAATCATGAATTTAGTCATAATTCAAATAGAAAATGAATAATAATTAGTTATTAAATTCAAAGTAAAGTGTGATTTATATTGGTGGAAAGCTAAGAATCTCCTTTAAAAACCCTTTTTTGTTTCATTAATTTTGGGTTAAAAAAAGTCGTCAGCCACATGTACCCTACACATACCCATCATATCTCCACTTTTTGGCCCATCATGGTCCTACACATACCCATTTCTAGAAAATCATAAAAAATCAAAAAAATCAAAAAATTAAAAAAATAGTAAAAAATAAAAATCGTCCTCTAGTGAAAACCACTACGGTGGTGCTTTGGGAAAGTACTGTGATGAAAACTAGGAAAAAAGGTGTCATGAGTAGAATCGAGCATGTATATGATCCTTCTCAGATAGAAGCATCTCATCGTTATCATGATAAATCTAATGTTCCCTCCATCCATCCAATCTAGATTTATCCCAATATTCCACTTTATCTTGACCTTGAAAAAGATTTGGCATATAATTCAACTCTACTCATGGAATTTTTTTGATAGGATCTTTAACATTTTATTACATGAAATCACATAGCCTATATCTAGCATGATACAACTTTATTGAAAATCTTCTCATATACATTACCTATCTTGGTTTGTCCATTAAACTATGAAGCATTGCTAGACACTAGGGGAAGGTTAGTGCACTCTTGTTTTCAGATAACTCTTGATCCATATCTTATATCTCATAACATGAAATTGACATCATTATCTAGGTATCGTTTACCTCAAAATCTCATCAAAAATCCTAAAAACATTCATAAAATCTCATCAAAATCATGTACAACTAAAATACAAAAACATTTAAAAAAGTGTAAAGTGAAAATCCAAACATGGACAAAACACATCAAAGTCCCTAAAAAGGTCAAACATCAAAAAATCCAAAAAAAATGTTTCCTTGTTGTTGAACTATGGTTCTCTGAGCTTGAACATATGCAAGGCCATCATTGATGTGCCCCTGAGACACCCTAGGTCAGTCCTTTAGGAGTCTGTCATAATAAACTGACATGTCATCAAATGTTAATCTCATTGTAAATAAGTCAAGTCAATTGAACTATGTGGTCTCTATGTGTATAACGTAGGCAAGGATCATCTTTGATCAACCCTCAAGGCACCTAGGATGGTCTTTTAGGTTAGGTTCTTGGTCAAAACTCAGAAAACACAAAAAAAATCAAATAATAGAAAATCCCAAAAACATTTAAATATCGAAAAACCCAAAAACATTTGAAATTTTTGAAAATACAAGAACATTAGAAAACATTCAAAATACCTAAACAAAATCAAATTTCCTTGGAAAACCCTAAATAGCCTCAGATAATGAAAAACCAAAACATTAATATAAGCTTTTAAAAAGAACAAAAATAGCCTTAAAACATTTTCAAAATACCAAAAACATTGAGATATTCCAAAAACTCCAAAATCATCCATCCCATTTCACTTGCACCCGTGATAAACATTCATCCATAATAAATCAACTATCACGCTTATCCTTTGGTAACACAAATGGAAAACAAACATGGAGAATGGGAGTGGTAGCGGCGAGAGAGGAATTTCAAACTTTGCAATAGGTGGGGAGGAATAAGATCCTAAGGATGATGATGGTGATGGAGAGTGGGTTCTTGGCCTACTGGAATTCTTCGAGGCATGGTTCGAGTCTAAGGATGTATTTTTCTTCTTGGATCCTTGTCTGGGTTTGGTTCGCAGAGGTTGTGGCTGCCAAATTTTTGGGGTAGCTTCTTTGCTCATGCCTGGCTTTAGGGTGTTATGGTTGTTCATTGGCTCCTTCATGCTTATGTATGGTGGTGGTGGAGCTCTGTCTTTGGTGGCTTTGTTTCCTTCTTGGTTGTGGTGGGAGGTTGTGTTTCTCCTACTCGGTGGTTCATTTGTGGTTTGGTGGAATCTACTTTCCTTTGAGCTTTTCTAGCTTGGGCATTTGGGTTGTGTATTTCCTAGCTTCTTGGCTTCTTCTCCTTCTTTGTTGTGGAGCATGTTCTTGGCTAGCTGCTTTGTTCTTGTGTGGTGTGGTCATTGTCTAGTGGATGGCCCATGTTCTTTCTTGTGGTCTTTGATTCTTTTGGGGTTTGTTGTGGTTTTTTCTTCCTTTGGTGGTGGTTCTTTTGGGAAACTCAAGGGTGACATTGTGTTCATCGATAATGTGGTTTCCTTGTGGGCTAGGTTCCTTTCACTCTCTGTTTTTTCATCCCAACTTTCTTGGTTTTGTTGTTTTTTGTTTTCACTCAAGTTGGGAGCTACTAAGTCCTCTTTTTTAAGGATGTTAATGGTTTTTTGTGCTCCTTTTGGTTATCTAAGCTCCTTTTTTTGTGCAGGTTGGTTTTTTTTTCTTGTTTCTATGTTTTTTCTTATAGGTGATGGCTTTGTGCCTTTGTACCTTTATGTTTGAGGCCTTCTATTTGTGTGTGTTGGTCTCTTACTAGGTTTTACCAAAGGGTGGTATGGCTACTTGTTTTTCTACTATACTGGATTTCTTCTTGGATTCTATGGAGGTGGATTGGTATCCTATGGAGGTGGAGCTAGGAAGTGATTGTCTTTGGCTTCCTTAGTTGTTGATCCTTTTAAGGTGGACACTTCTCCTATGGAGGTAGAGGTTGAGAGTGTTGAAGTTTTCAGGAAGTAGTGAACTTGTTGGTCATGAAATTCTCTCTAATGGAGAGGAGCTCTGTCCTTTTGAGGTTGAGATGGAGTTGGATTCTTGGTCTGAATGGTGGCTTTGTTGTTCCTTCATCTTGAGTTGTTTTGGATTTGTGTTGCTCTTGTAGAGTAGTTTTTTTTGTTGACTGGCTTTTATAGGTTGGTGATTGCCTGGTTGATTCTGATGGCTATCTTTTGGGTTCATGGTCCCTAAAAAATGAGGTAAAGGGTTTAAGTTCCCTTCAAAACCTTTGGGTTTAAGGTCCCTTGTAAAACCTGGTTGTTTTTGGTTATGGGATCTAGGTCCCTATATGTCCTTTGTGGATCTTTTGTTATCTGCAAATTTTTTTGTGTTGATGTTTTTTGGTTGCTAAAGGTATATGGTTTATTTTGATGCAATATGATTCTCATGGATAGGGTTGTAGCTCCCTTTAAAACCATTATGTAATGGGTTTTGGGTCCCATCAAAATATTTTTTCCCCATCAAAAACATAAATGGAAAAAAAGTACAACAATCAACAAAATTAGAAACTTTAAACACAAAAATCAAACTCTTTATCATTACCAAAAATGTCAATCAAACTGTATATCAAAATCCTATCAAACAAGTTATCAACCCATCATCATCCTATACAATGCATTTCCTAGGATATATCATTCTGAAAATGGGAATCATTTTAAATATCACTTTTGGATACTTATCCTCAACAACACACTACACCTTTTGGCAAGACATATAAACAACATTGACTCTATTTTTTTTATCTTTTCTTATGATTTATCTTATTGACCCGTTCTAAGGTCCTCTCAATGATGTCTTAATGATTTAGAGAGAAAGGAATGGGACATCAATCATTATCTTTCATTTGTTGTGCTTGTGGGTATTCTTGTAAAATAATCTTCACGCATACTTGCTTAGTTGTGTGTAAGGAGGTTGTTTGGAGTAGATTGTTGACTATTGCATATGGTTTGGTCCAAGATATTTTGAACTACTAAACTACATTCCAATGAGTTTTTTGTATGTCAAGGTGTGAACAAGAACTATCCTATCTGTCTACAGAGTCAAATTCCATTACACTAGACACAACACCATCTTGGTTCTTAATATCTTGATGCATCATGTCTATGTGTTATATCAAACAATAAGGAATGACAAAAAATCCCAATCCCAAGATATGATAAAAATTATCATCATCATCCATCCATTTCATCACCATAATCTAATAAAGTCTTGGTACATCAAGGACTTGTTGGAACTTTTGAATCAATCTCAAAATCAATGGTTAATCAATATCCATTTCATTCTTCTATCTTTACTAACATTTCTATCCAAGCATCAAAATCTATATGATCTACATCAAAACATACATGAGGCTATCCATAGGCAATGATTATCTATACATCATGAAATCTATCTACATCAATACCTAAGATATCATGATAACAACCCCTCTTCCACTAGGGCATAGTGGGGCATCTATATCATCTTCACCTCAACAAACTACAAAGTTTCAGCTCTTTGATTCAATTTCTAATTTTCACCTATCGTGAGCCCAATCAAAACATTTTATTCCCCGATCAATCTTTTGAGGGGGAAACCAACCATCTTTCAATCATATCGATATCAAATCATCTAACAAATTTTGTTCCTAACCTCACTAGTAAATCTTGATTAATTTATCAAATCAGTCATCATTGGGATATATATTTCCCTACCAATCCCTGTGTCATTCAACACTATCCTTGCATTGTTTTGAATCCTCAACAATTTTATCAATCAATCAATTAAACCAATCAACTTTAGCTTGGCTATCAACATCTTAAAGAGATCACCGATATCAGTTTTTGCATCATCATCAACATCAAAATCAACATCAGTATTTGAATCAATGCTACATGTACATTTCTTCAAAGAGAGGAAAAACTTAGACACCTAAAAATGTCTCAATGGATCACATTGGCTAATTAATATCATTTCCTCCTCAAACCCATCTTCTTTTCGCTTAATTAATTAAATTAGCCTAGCTATTTAATTAATTTCATCATTTGCATCTACTAATTTAATCAGGTTAATTCACCCCCTTTCATACTAACATTTCATCTTATTAAACTAAATAAATCAAACTATTTAATTTAAATCCCTAAATCTTATTTAAATAAATAACCCTAATTTATTGAATTAAATGTCATTTCACTTTCCCCCTTTCATTAAATCATTTTATTTAATGAATATCATGTAATTCATCTAATCCCCTTAATTTCATAACCAAACCTTTAGTTAATTATCAATCCCTAATTAATCTAATTCTTCCCACTTGCAAGGGAATATTCCTCCTTTACACATTCCTCCAAAATGGAAATATTCCCATGGAATATTCCTTCCCTTTTTACACAATTAAACTTTTTTTTAATCTACAAAATATCTATTTCCTCACCCATGGGAATATTCCAAAGAATACTCTTTCTCCTCACTCATTTGAAAAAGGGAATATTCTTACAAAACTTCATGTGCTAGTTAACTCAAAGCTTCGTGTGCAAGTTAACTCAAAACTTCTTGTGCAAGTTAACTTGTGACCTCTTGTATAGGTTAAACGTGTGTTTATTTGAAGGAATGTGAACCCTTGATTAAATATCATCTTTCATGTTCATCCATTGATGAGAATCCATGATCCATACCTCCAAATTCTCCCATCTTTGACCATTTATTAAACTCTTTGATTTCAACCCTTCATTTCTCATTTTCTTTCCTATAAATAGGTCACTATTTGGAGACAAATGGATCCATTTTTTAAGAGAAAACTTATGCTGTTAAAATCGCTTTAACTTGCACTCATATTTAGAACTTATTTAGTATCCTTTTAGCTTAATTTACTTGCATCATTAGCTTAAAGCATCCATTAATGACTTCCATGATAACATAGGTACATACATTTAGCATATTTTGTAATTAGGTTTTTAATATTTTGAAGCTTTCATACATTTATAGTATATTTTCATACACCTATATCAATCATCTTAGCATTCATCATGTTAATTTGGCATTTAAATCATGTTTTATCACACATCTTTCATTTATTTTGTCGACTCTCCTCAATAGAATCGATCAAAACAAGCTCATTATCCAAGGGATTGGGAAAGGGCCACCATTCCACATCAATGTGACACCACTCCCCCAATAGAATAAGTTTCAATGTGTTAGAGTAGAGGTTTTTCAAGCTTTCATGATTCAGAATGTCAGTTTTAATGGATTCTTTGTCTTTTTTTATAGTGAATTATCTTATTGGGATTGATGCTTAGTGGGTTAAATATGCCTCAAATTTGTATGTGTTGGGTGTAGTTAACCTATACTATGACATTGGTCATAAATACATGTCAAAATCAATATCATAACCCATCAAAATCATCTAGCAATGGTCATAGTAATATATAAACCTCACAACATGCACTATCATAATAACATCATAAACATAAATCACATCACATGCATAATCAATAAAGCTCATAACATCATTTGCACAAATCATATCTAGACCAAATCCATCATATCATATATAAAAATATAATGTCATGATATTGTTGGTTATTTTTTAAGAACCAAACTGATCTTTAGAAATACCTATGGACTTTGTCATTTCCAATACTTAGTATTCTAAATGGATTTGCCAATGAATGAGTAAAAGTTGCAAAACTTATACTCCTACACTTTGGGCTCTGTTAAACTAGGAAGGGTGATCCAACAATGTATACTTAGGAATTTATATGACTACTACTCAAATACATTTCCAGTAATAGATAATTCTCATAAATTTACTCAACAACGTAGTACATCAAATAAGTTGGCAGCTCATTTATTCATATCATACACTTGGACTATGAGAAGACGTAACTCAATCACAAAACAAGTGCAGTGGTATTCATTTGAAATTTTTTAAAATAAAAGTGATTAGCTGGTGAATGAACCCATAAACTGAATTATGAATTCTTTTCACAAACCAATGCCTTATCCCAAGCACAAATTCAATATCAACCTATGCAATCAGACAATAACACAACTATAGCAACATACACTTTCCAGAAACAATGCATTACAACATTCCCCTTTCACATTCATAATCATCACTACTTACAAATATCCTAGCACCTAATTCTTATGAGTTAACAATCTCATCCAAGCATTTACATTAATTCATTGAACTAATAAGCAGGAATGAAATTAAACATCCATTGAGAAACAACAAATAAAAACAAAATAATCCTTGATTACTTTCATTCATAACTCATAAAATGAGTACAAAGAAGATATAATATCCATGAAATTGGTATCACTTTGTATTTTATTTTCTATATTGCTGTCAAAATTACATATATAATAACAAACTATGAACTTAAGAAAAACTTTAAAACATGGTTAATATTCCTTTTAGAATTCACAGTGTTGATTGTACAAAAATGAGCCCCAATTTTTTGGCCCTAGATTCCTTCTTATAGAAATGAAGGAGGAAAACAAGCCTTAGGCTAGAAAGTACACATTTCAATATCCTATTGGAATGCTATAAAAAAGATTCCCCTTTTCAATTACTCTACATTCCCAAGAGGTGGGGAAAATGTGTGAAAATAAAAGTGGCCTTCATTCGTCATTGGAGATCCGGTCCAAATTTTAAAAGGTATCTTCAAATAGTTACCTCAAAATTTGTTCCCACACACTCAAAGTGAAAGAAGGAAAGCATGAAGAAAACAAAAAAAGAAAGGAAAAAGGATATGTCCATGTCTACAGCCTTGTCATCAATTCAACTTGAAGAAGATGCATTGTATTTTATATACTTTAGAAAAATCCTAATCTATCCTAAATCCAGGCTATGCAATGCAACTCCCATTTATCCATCATTCATCATAGTAAAATACTTCAAAATTTCAAATCACCTCGCTACCACCTCATATTAATCCACCACTCCCTCCAAGTATCTTCCTTTCCATGCTAAGAATTCATCTTCAATGGGCCAATTGAAATTCATGACTTCATCACCCCTTTCTCTATAAGGTGCATACTTGATGACAATTTGGTTCACTTCCTTGTTGAATTCCAGTAAGATAATCTCTACATGAGCTAACATATCCATATTTATCTTTAGTGTGTCCATATCCCATTTTTCGACAAATTGAAATTGCCTAATCTGAAATAACTTTATTGGTTTCATATTTTCACTCTTATATGGTTTTTATGCTATCATCATCCCTTAGAATGGATGGAAGGAGGGCTTGATGTGAATAATGAAAGGATTTCACCAACTCTTTTATTTTGTTCTCCAATGATTCAATATTTCCCTTGTACCCTTCAATCCCACCTACAACAGTACTAGTGAGTTTAAACTTTTCAACTAGGTTGGAATCATGCCTAACTCCAATTGACATCAATCTCAATTCCCTCATCCTAGGGATCCATATTTCCATAAGTGGAATAGCTCTTTCCATGTCATTTTCAAATTTTCAAATAGCAGCCACCATGGATGAATAGCTATAGTGAATCTTATTCAACCTGTTATTTATTCTTTTGTTTAAATGTTCCAATACTGCAGTGACAATTTCTATGTTGCTATTAAAAATATCCTTATCATGATTATCACATTTCTCTTTATATTCAGTTAGTTTAGTAGGAAACTCCTCCCTACTGATATCTTCTTCAGCTTGTGGCCTTTTTGATGTACTAGGCTAAAGTATTGAAATGGGAACACTTCCCATGTTGTATGGCACAATTTTCCATGAAGAACTTACTTTGGTAGTAAATTCTAGGAGTATAGCTTCTTTTGAGGTGGTGGGGGAGTCAACATTAGTATGATTAGGCTTTTCAGGTTGCAAAATTTGCAACTTATCTTCCAATAATGCTACCTTTTCCTACAAATGCATATTATGTTGCTCAAGCCTACCATATTTAACTACAAAATTATTGTAATCCATCCTTAGGTTATCCCTTTTTGCAATTATAGATTCTATAGTGGCCATTGTGAATTGTGCAACATAAATTGACATTTTTTTTGCCTCTATAGCCAATGTCTCTGACAATCTCTTTATTATTAGGCCACCACTATAGTTAGGTGCAAGCTCAACAATATCAAGCTTTCTTGTACTTGGCGCTAGAGACCATAAAGCCAAGGCATCCCATTTCTCACTAAAAGTATACCCTTGTAGTGCAATTACAGTCTCTTCTTTTGTATCATAGAGAGTTCTATCACATCTCTTTATTGTACTGAAGGACATAGCAGAAGCTAAATCCTATTCTCGAAGAAAAAAATACCACTATTTCTTACCAATTCTTGACCCTATTTTGGAGTCATGCTTTGGAATTTAACTCTCATCTCATTCAAGACCTTTTTCTGGATAGTGGAATTAGGTAGTTTTGGATGAAGGCTTCTTTCTATAGTCAGGCTATACACATATTCCTCTCTTTTATGAAAATTCCATAAAAGCTTAAGACTTTACAAATGAGTCATCATCTGAGAATTTTGTACATGCTTCAACCAACATATCATTTTTTCCATTGAGCCAAGTGAGATCAGCTTTACTCAATCTCATACCAAATTTTTGTGTCATCATCACTACTAGTGCAGTAGGAAAAACTTCTTGCATTTCTTGCTCTCATACCCAAATTTCATCATCAGAGTCTTTAGCATAATCCACCAAACCAGTCACTTCAGCCATTTTCTTTTTCAATGGTGGCCCTTTTGGTGGTAATACACTAGTTGGTGGAGAACCAATATCCACAATTTCTGGCTATGTTGGACTTGGAGGAGATGGTGGTGGTATTTTTGGCATAGGAGGAGGCATGGGTTCCCCTTGTTGAGAGAAAGCAGGAGCTGCATAAATTTTCTTTGCCTTACTCTTTCTCCTTACAAAGAACTTTATTCTTGGTTCATCAGGGGCTTGAGATGTAGCTTTTTCTTCCACAACATGTATTTCACCTTCACTATGTTCTTCTACAATGGTGGATTTCCCTTTATCCTCACTTATCACCCCTTTAGTTTTAAGGTGGGCCAAAATTGTGTCAAAATTATGGGATAAATGTTCCACCTTTTGCATTACATTTTCAATCTCTAGGAGAATCGTGAGGTCAGGTTCTTCTTTCTTTATCTCTCTTTGCATCTTATCAAAGGAAATCTGCCTTGCTTTTCCTTTTTCTTGCTCTAAAAGGTCAAACAAATTTCTTATCACATCCTCTAGATACTAGAAAATGTGGACAAATTTGTAGCTCTTAGTCCTTTCTTTCAACTAGGCCATAAAACCTTTGGGATCATATATGATCCTCTCAACTAATCTATGCATGTAGTAGGTATTGAGTATACCAAGAATTTTATTCCAACCTCCTTTGGTCATCACAAAATAAGAAAACCATGTGTACAAAGGAAAGAAGGTTCCTTTTCCTTGATTCAATAGATGTTCATTTTCTACACTTCCCAATTGCGACATCACCTCAAGGAAACCAATTCTCTCTAGCACAAATCTTGGCAACAGGTGAAGTGCAACCATGGAACCATACACTCTTAAAATAGTGTAATCAGGGTATGGGATAACATCTCCCCAATTGTGATCAACTCCTAGCCCAGGCCTTCTTTCTTTGCATCTCAAGAAGTCATGTAGGGCTATGTGAATTCTAGGTATATTCACAATCAAGGCTCTCTTTAGTTCTAAAGAAAACAAGTTTTGAAATGTCACATAATCATATGTCCTATCATCCTTGTCTAAAATACTAGTCCAACATTGTACAAGCAATTCCAAGTTACCCTCTTTCCTATCGAAATTCATATTATGTAGAAAGTAAGGCACACCTTTGAACAAAAACATATGCATCAGCAATGAGTACCAACTAAACCTTACTCCCAATTCACCTTTCTTCAAACCTATCAAATCTTCATGAATTATTTCTAAAAGAAACCCCACATAATCATACACTGTGCAATATTGTGGGTGTTGAATATGGGTAGCCATATAAATCCATCCCATTGGAATTCTTGTGACAAGATCATAACCAATTATTTGGAAAATGGAGTAAAAATTTTTGTGGAAGTAGGGAATAGAATAACTAATAGGGAAAAGCTCCTTATAATGTTTCCCTATTATAATCCTTCAACCTATAATTTCTAATAGATATCTCCGCAGGATGTGGACTCCGAATGCAACCTTAGTTTTATCATATTCCTCCTTAAGAGTGTTCTCATTTATCTTAGGCATTGCATCACTCCATATAGTGAGTTTGAAAACATGAGCCAATTCCTTCTTGGTAATTTTGACCATTTCCTTCCCATTGTATGTTCTTATAGTTCTTGTAATTGTGTCATAATTGGTGGCAACTACTTTAAGAAAGTCAACATCCATATAGACATTGGGAAAAATCAACTTTCCCAAGTCACACTTCCAAGGGTTACCTACTAGAATACCCATGTTTCTCTTCTTGAATGAACTATAGAAAAATTCCCATCCAGTATAAGGTAATTTGGCGTCCTTAATAGAATTTTTCTTATCAATTAGACCCTCTACTACTTGTAGAGCTCTAAGAATCAGTTGATCCTTAGGTTTTTCACTGGTTGAGGGTGGTAACTGGTCAGTAAGGTCTTTATTCAGAGGTCTTTTGGGAGTAGAAGCTTCCCATTTAGATGAAGACCCTTTTGATTGTGCTTTAGGAGCCATGACACAAGAGGTATTACAAGGTAGGGTTTCTAGTTTCTTGGAACAAGACTTATGAATTTTATAAGGGTTTGAATTGAATTATGACAAATTAGAACTAACAAATTCTCTTTTATGAATGTCAAACCTTAAAATGCTAAATGAAGAAAACCCTAACAGACTCAAAGGTTTGAAAAACCACAACTTATCAATAATTTTTATGGGAGGGAAATAATTTACTTACTAGTTCTCTTAGCAGGTTGATAATCCTAGCTCCGACATCAGAAAATACTGAAAAACCATAGCACAAGCTCTTTGAGTGTGTAAAGTATCCTTCACAATGTTGAATTATGCCTTCAAAACATGTATTAAAAATTGTAGACACTTAAAAATGACCTAGGCCTACAAGCTCTATTTTTACCACTTTTATCCTAGCATAATTATGACATTTAATTATGTCCTTGGTCCACATTTGACTATTAATTAAATAATTCATAAGTATTTAATTAATTAATGTCTTTTTATTCTTCATGATTATTAAATAAATAAATTTTATTTATTTATTAAATACATCATTAATTATCTAAGTCTTCCCCTAATTAAATAGATTTCTTAATTTATTTGATTACCTTTATTCATTTATTCTTCCTGATTATTAAATAAATAAATTTCATTTATTTTATTTTAATATGTCACAAATTCTCATAATTAAATGAATTTATTAATTTATTTAATTATTAATCATATCCTCTAAATTAAATAATTATCTTTAATTATTTAATTGCCAAATTTAACATTTCCCTCATTTTAAATAAAAGAAATTATTTAAAACGATATCACATTCTTGACTATTAGTTCATTTTGGTAAATAATCTGAAAATCGATTATTTATTGTCACACAAAATCCATATTTTGAATTAATTTAATTCAAAATGGTAATCTTCTTCCAAAAATCAAGTAATTGAGCAAATTATTGATTTTCCAAATTTGCTTTTCAATTCAACCTTTATCTTCTTGATTTTTCGAATCTTACAAATCAAACAATCTTTATCTTTTTGACTAATTGCCACATTTATTCTCGACTGCCGATTTGATTTTCTCAAATGACATCTTGACCTCTCATTTAATGACTTTTTCCTAACCCGATTAAGGATTGTCACATGAAATCTAGTCCATTGATTTTAGGCTTTGTTAGCTTTCAATCTCGTCCGTCCATCCAAAATTGTATTTTCTATAAAATGACAATTTTGCTCATATTTTGGCACCACTTCATTATTATAGACATTTTATGCTTAGAATTTACTTTGCACTTAGCTTATTTAATTGTATTACTTGTCACAAGCATAGTCATTTGTCATTTTTCATAGTCTTTATATTGTCATTCAAATCCTTCAAAACTTGCATAGGGCTTGGTCACAATCATTTGCTCACACACAAAAAATCTGAGGGCAACAATCATACATTGCAAGCTAGAAGGTGCTATGGAGGTGAATCATGGAAGCTTCAACGAGTAACAGGTATAATCATTCTTGTTTATTTCATTTTCTTTCTTTGTATTCCATAGTTAATGTTGGATTTTATGTTTAATGCTCTAATCAACTAACATCCATAAAATTGCATCGTTACAATAATTACGCAACTTCCTGTGTTGGTAGCTCAACGTCCTTTTAGCTATTAAGGCTCTCTCATATGAACCAAAATGACTCACTTGCCCTCAAACTAATATTTAAATTCTAGCCATTGATCATGTGGCCATGTTAACTAATGGAAGACCCAAATTTAGCCATCTTGATTTGAAAAATCTAACTGCACACAACCACAATATACACCAAATGACAAAAATCCACATGGAACCACTTGCTAGTGGTATGCGGACTCCACCTTTTCTTTTTCACTGTAGCCAAGATTCACATCTTCTTCCCCTTAAGCCCATGAGTCATAACCCATGTGCAATTTTCATCAGCAGGGCGATATGGAAAGGTTGAGATTAAATCTCTTGGCTTCTACACACAGACCTCTTAATTAAAAACCATTGCTCGCAACTTTATTTTTCTTGCACCATCCACAACCTAGATTAAAAGATCTTCAAACACGTGCAATATTTCTACTTTAGTAGTGCACACTTTATTCTCCATGCCCCATGTTGAAATATTTAATTAATATTCATGCTTGCTCCAATGCTTCCATGTCCTCTAGGTTATTCCACACAACAATTGCCCGCTTCCCCATTGGGATTCTATCAATAAAGGTTAGACCCAAACAAGATAGTGGGGAGTGGTCAAGATTGATCCATGTCACCTACTATCAACTGTTTAATCACTTGAAATATTTGTGATGCTAACTAGGGTATGTGCAGGATCATGATGGGCCAAAAAGTGGCAATATGATGGGTATGTGGCTGATGACTTTTCTTTACCCAAAATTGATGAAACAAAAAGGGTTTTTAAAGGAGATTCTCATCTTTCCACCAATATAAATTATGCTTTACTTTGAATTTAATAAGTAATTATTATTCATTTTCTATTCAAATTATGACTAAAGTCCTAATCGGTAGACTGATTGAAAAGCATCTATAGCTTTCAAATGGTATTGCATTTTTTGAATAAAAAAAATTCATCACATTCTATGCTTTTCATACTATAGGATTAAAAAAAGAAAATTTGAATTACATGAAGTTTTGACCAAGTTAAGGTGGTCAGACATAAGAGTTTTTTATTTTTTAAAAGTTGTAATAAAAAATCATAATTAATTATTTACTTGGAAAAAATTACAAAAAATATGCATCACATCAGGACATGAGTCCTCTACTTATATCTAAAATATTATAAAAAATTATCCTTTTATTGTGGTTAGGGTGGTTGACACCTACTTCTTATTTTCAGAAATTTAAGTACTCTTTAAATTTCAAATTTTCACCAAATAGATTTTCTTTTAAACAAACCTAGTAGTTTAGAAACTACATTGAATTTTCTATAGATTCTATTGTTACATATTTTTAAAATAATATAGATAACTTATTCAAATTTTTAAGTTATGTTGCCTAACTTTGATTTTTCTAATTTTTTTGCCACTTAAGGGCCTGCTTTTTCCATGATGATCTTGCACATACCCACTGCTTGAGACCACTGGGAACACTACTCGACAAGACATGCGACAACTGGTTGTTATCCCATGTGATTATTTTAATGGGAAATAAAAAAATAAAATGGGTGCATGGGGAACGGTCCAAATGCGGCCACATCATTCAATTTCCACCATTGATTTCCTTTTAAAACCACCTGCATGCCTTAACAAAGACATCAAACCCACCATCATACAAGACACATGGCTTACACCCATTAGCTCATGAGAATAAAATAATAGGCAATAAAATGGAAGAAGTGCACGAGGAACAGTGGTGATTTGTTTGCATTAATTGAATGGTAGTCAGGGAACATCATATATGCACATTCCAAAACTATTAATCTTAAAAGGACCTGATTAGGTCGATAAGACCACACCCATGGAATAAATAAATTAATGCTCAAAACAAATTTAGTGGGAAATACTTAGCTTGACTTAGTAAGAATTAAAATAATGGCCCAACATATAACCGGTAAATTAAGACCAGAGGGCTAGTTACTTTATGCATTTTTATGGCACAAGATATTACTTAAAATACTAAGAACTAACAACAAGGGGTCAATAGAGAATTAAAACCTTGACGAAGATACAAACCCAAAGGATTTTTCAAGTGGGATTTTAAGGTAAACTAAAAACCCTTAATAAATTACAGGAGACAAAACCTTAAGCCCTTAGATACAATTTAAACCAAAATTTAAGAAAGATTTGGATATGGAACATGAAAATTTTAGGGATTCCATTAGTGGCTCCGACTGAGGATGCATGTCTCTCACAGGCATAGCAAGATCCTAGAATCTATGTTTGATGCAGACCAGTCAAAACACAATTAACCAAATACCAGGGAGCTACCCAATCTAGGTAGCAAGATCGAACTAGACACAACCAAAGAAAACACTCCTATACACAAAATGTACAAAACCTACACTATACATGGAATTATAACATACTTAGGAGAAGTATGGATTTAAGAATTTTCCATGTACTGGCAGTTCAAAAAGTTCACTTCTCAAGCTTTGGAGGAAATATGAATCCTCCCCATGTCTACTAGCTATTAGATAAGTTCCTAATCATAATGCTTCAAATTTTCCATGTTTACCCTTATCTTGAGCCCTTGCATTCCAGGCTTATACCATACTATTCACCTCAAGTTTTCTAGGAGAAGCTCTCTTGTCATACAAGTGCTTGACTTATAGGTGCAGTTTTGTATTTTTAGCATTAGCTTCTCTTCTAGTTTCATCCATTTGCATCAAATTATTAATTTTGTATTGCATATCATCACATATATCCTCATCATACTCTTTCACAAACTTATACATTTTCAGCAGGTTTTTTTGTGGCAACCTAGCATCTAGAACATATACCAAGCCAAATGGTGAAAATTGGTAGCCTTTTTCACGGTCACTCTATCTACCTAGAGTGCCAACTTCAGCTTTGAGTCCCAATATTTTTTTTTCTTCTCCATCACCCTTTTGATTATTTTCATTAAGCTCTTATTGCTAGACTCAACTTGACCATTTCCCTAAGGATGGTAAGGTGAAGAATAAGAAACTTGTATGCCATGTTTATCACAAAAGTATTTGAATTCCTTAGATCTAAAACACATAGCATTATCTGAGATAATCATTTTCAGGACTCCAAACCTAATGAGAATATTATTCAATAGGAAATCCACCACCACCTTGCTTGTTTCCTTTCTTGTGGGTATTGCTTCTACACATTTTGTAAAATAATCAGTGGAAACAAGGATCCATGAGTGCCCTCCACTAGACTTTTCTGGTATTTTTCCAATAAAATCAATTCCCCATTGTTGGAAAGGGGGGTATGTGTAGGATCATCATGGAAAACACGGGCTGTTAAGTGGCAACAAATTCAGAAAAATCAAAGTTAGGCAACATGACGTAAAAATTTGAATAAGTTATCTATATTATTTCAAAAATATTTAAGAATAGAATCTATATCAAATTGAATGTAGTTTCTAAACTATTAGGTTTGTTTAAAAAAAATAAAATTTATTTGGTGAAAATTTGAAATTTCAATGCAGTGGTACTTAAATTTCAAAGAAAAAATAAGAAGTAGATGTCTGCGACCACCTAACCATAATAAAATGATAATATGTTTTTAAGATTTTAGATATAAGTAGAGGACTCATACCTCGATGTGATGCATATTTTTTGTAATTTTTTTTCCAAGTAAATAATTAATTATGAATTTTTTATTACAACCTTTTAAAAATTATAAAAATTGTATGACCACCTTAACTTGGTCAAACTTCATAAAAATTCATTTTTTCTTTTTTTAATCCTATAGTATGTGAAGCATAGAATGTGACACATATTTTAGATTCAAAAAATGTGATACTGTTTGAAAGCTATAGATGCTTTTCAGTCAGCCTATCAATCAGGACTTTAGTCATAATCTGAATAGAAAATGAATAATAATTACTTATTAATTTCAAAGTAAAGCATAATTTATATTGGTGGAAATCTGAGAATCTCCTCTAAAAACCCTTTTCATTTCATCAATTTTGGGTAAAAAAATAGTCATCAGCCACATACCCATCATATTGCCACTTTTTGGCCCATCATGATCCTGCACATACCCAAGGGCTTGAATAGACATAGGCCTAAGTGGTATATTCCCTGAAAACTTCATTTTTCATGTAAAGCTTTGAAAATCATCACAAGTCTTAACAAACTTGTGAGCATCTTTAAAGACAGTAGGCCACCAAAATCCTTATTTCAAGATCTTATGAACAATGGTCTTTGCCATGTAATGACCACCACACATTGCATTATCCATTTCCTACAAGATTTCTAATGCCTGCTTTCCATCCACACACTTAAGCAATATAGGATTCGGGTTTCTCCACCATAGCTCATTATCAATAATCACATACTTGATGGCATTCAATTTTAATGTTCTCTTGTCATTTTTCAGCCATATCTGTAGGACAATGCAAAGTTTGTAAATATTGGAAAATCATTCTATACCATCTACATGTTTGCATATCACATATAGGTGCAACATCAACCACTTCTTCTTGATTAACCTAATTAGCCTCCAAGTTACCTTCCACCATTAATTTAGCTAGGCCCTTCCCTCTTACTAATTTGGTAATTTGGAAATCAATGTTGAATTCTTGGATCCTATTGATCCATCTACACCTTATGCTTGTAGTTTCTTGTTGAGTGAAAATATCTTTCACAATGACACTTGGTACAAAAGCTATGATAGTAGCTCTCATTAGGTAAGCCCTAATATTATTCACAACCTTAACTAGATCATATGCTTGCTTTTCAATCATGTCATATTTGAGATCTATGGCTTGTAAAGACTTGCTAAAGAATGTAATGGGTTGTTCAAATCCCTCCTCATTTTTGTATAATAAAATAGAAAAAAAATTATGAAAGGAAGTGAAATAGAAAATGTGCACCAGCTTAGAGAAATTAGGAGATTTCAAGACTAGAGCCTCCTTGATAACTTGTTTATTTATTTTTAATGCCTGACTAGGCTCCTCACTCTAAAGAACTTTTTCTCCCTTCTTTAGCATCTTGGAAATAAGTCTTGTGATTTCAGCAAAGTTAGTCACAAACCTTCTTAAAACATTTATTTGTCCAAAAATTGATTGAATACCTTTGACATTTTTTGGCTAAGGGATTCTATCTATGGTTGCTACCCTTTTAGGGTCAATCCTTACTCCTTTGGACACAATGTTTCCCAACATTTTTCCCTCAATAACCCCAAAAGCACATTTATTTGGATTCAAAGATATCCCATACTCTAGAGACCTAAAAAATACCTTTTCTAAGTGCATACAATGATCTTCCTCCTTCTTGGAGTAAGTTATCAAGTCATCTTGATATATAGCCATAAATAAATCAATAAAATCAAAAAAATATACATCCATATCCCTCTAAAAATTGGTACCTACATTTGTTAAACCAAAAGGTATTCTCACATAGACATAAGTTCCCCATGGAGTAGTGAATGTAGTATTATACTGCTCAAACTCCTTTACCTTCACTTGGTTATAACCTAATAAACCATCCATCATTGACAACAACTCACAACCAGTCACCTTTATAACATGGCTTCCATGTATGGCAATAAAATAATTGTCCTTTAATGAGGATATATTTAGATTCCTGAAATGAATGCATAACCTTATATCACCATTCTTTTTTCTTACTAGCACCAGATTTGATACCCATGAAGAGTGTTTGATGGGTTTTATAATGCCAACATCTCTCAACTTTACCAGCTCCTCTTGCATCTTGGGAGCTATAGTAGGATTAATTTGTCTTTTCTTTTTCCTAAAAGGCTTATAATTCCCCTTCAGAGGAATCTCATGTTGAAACAATTCCTCTCAGAAAGCTTTCAAGTCATTGTATGACCAAGCAAAGACATGTTTTTTATTTTCTAAGCAAGGAAATCAACATTTCCTTCACCTTTGGCTTCATCTTCTTTCCTACATACACTTTCTTAGGGGCAATTTTAGTTGCCAAATTTACTTCCTCCAGGTCCTCTGGGTGAGCAACAATTTTCTTAATATTGCTTTCATCTTGACTGTCAAAGACCCTTTTAAGTGCTACAAGGCCGTTGGGGATTTTATTTTTCTTTAACTAGATGACCTCCTTTCCAAATATTCTGTCCTTTCCATCAATATTTTCAAAAAATCCACCAAAGTCAATCTCTTGACCTTCATATTCATCAACATAGTTCAAAAATTTGAGAATATCCTCATCATCATTGAAAATCTTCTAGTTGTGCACATTGTCAGGAATGTAAGGCCTTGTTTGTACCTCAACCTTAGAGATGCCTATAAAAGTTATATCATTTGGTCTCAATGCAATGTTAGCAAATATTTTAGCTACTCTATTTTATCCTCTTTCTATCCACTCAATTCCAAAAGCATCAAATTGCTCAATGGAATCCCAAACGAATTTTGTGTACTGCTTCAGTCTACTGTTCTTGCAAGCATATTTGGCTCTTACTTGGGATATCACAAGGTCAAAATAACCAATTACCATTAACATTTTTATTTTGTGCTTCTTAGCCAATCTCAATCCCAGTAGTAATGCTTCATATTCTTCCACATTATGCATGCATACAAAAGAAAATGTGAAAGAGAATTTATAAGTGTTGCCACTAGGTGATACCAATAATATCCCTGCACCAAACCCTTCTTTTGAAATTTCACCATCAAAGTAAATTTTCCAAAGTCCATTCTTGTTAGATAATTTTAAAACTTCATTTTATATAGGCCCAAGGCACCTATCAACTTCTCTTGGTACTGCTTCTATCTTGAAATCACTTATATTGGTTTCTATGAAAATAATTGTGTCATCTTTAGGAGCATGCTCCAACATATATGGTACCCTTGGTTCTCACACCACTTGAACATCCTTACCATCAATGGGAAATGTGGCATAAGACATGTCATTGTATACTACCTCCCATAGATGCACTCCATTTATGAGATGTAAGCATTCCATAATTAGGTGGGATATCCACTACTACCATACTCATTTTAAATTCCTTGTCTAGGTAGGCTGCTAATCTATAAGGAAGTTTATTTATCACATTGATAATAGGGACTTCTCTTGAATCCATGGAAAACCACTTACCATGTGTGCTATCAACTTTCAATCCTAGTGCCTCCATGATTTTAGTTGGCATGATGTTATTGATCACTCCAAAGTCAATGATACATTTTTTTATAAAATCTTCCCCAACAATCAATGTGAGGAAAAATAGATCTATCTTCTAGGACAAGCAGTTACTAAATTCCCTAGGAAGATATGGGGAATCTTAGTGATGAATGCCTCAACTTCCTTGTCTTTCTTATCTTTTTTCACTCAGTTTGGGTGGGGTGGGAACCACTAAATCATTATAGGATATAGTAGCACTATTTATAAGGGCTACTTCCTTTTTCTTATGTTCATCTATTCTCATCATTTCAAGAAAAAGAAAAAATACTTTTACTTGGATAAGTAATTAAAACATATCAACATGAGTATACTTGGATAATTCAATTTGGAGCATACCTTTTTCATTTCTACTCTCCTTCTGTTGATTTTTGGTTACCTCATCCCTATGCTTGGCATACTTCCTTGTAACTTCAGGATTTTTCTTTTGTCTTTATCTTCATAGCAGGAGATTTGAATTCTTCAGTAGCTTTTGGATTATCTACTTTCTTAGCCCAAAATTTATCTCCCCAACTTTATTTAGCTTTGAATACTTCTATTTAAATCCATCAAGCTTGTGCTCTTTTCTTTTTGCATTCTCCTCCTTAATGAAAAGATCAGCAGGACTACCTTGTTCACCACTGACTGTTCTATTCCTCAGATGGTAGGAAATTATGGCTTTGATGGCCAAGTTCATAGTATATTTTGTAATCTCCTCATCTGAGGGCCTTCTTAGTGTCACACCATCTTCAATTGATTCCAAATTATATACCTCATTATCACTATAAACATCCTCATCAGAGAGAACTTGCTGATGATATGTGCACTAGCAATTTTCATTTGATTCTCTACATCCAATTCATAGGAGTCCATATTAGTAGAGAATTCACTATCAACAACATCAGAATCACCCATAACTATGAGTACATCAATATCCTCATTTTTTTTATCACATTCTTCATGCATATTCTCTTCCACCTCAACCATCTGTGTAACTACACATTGTTGAGGAGAATGTGGCATTTGGAAAACTATGCAACAAGGGGTATCTTCAACAAAATTTCCTGAATACTTCTAAAGAGGATCTTGAGGGACCTTATTCTAGGAATTTCTTTGATTATTAAGAATAGGCTTCCCATTATACCAATTGGTATTAAATGGGTGATCCTGCAACTGAGGAGGTCTTTCATTCCTTTGATAATTTTTTGGTTGAACCTTTTATTGTCTTACAATTTTTTCATTTATATTTTTCATAAAATTATCAATATTATCCTCAAGAGTGCCCCCTTTAGCACCTAAACTCTTGTCCTCCATTTTTGGACTTTTGAAGAGTTTTGTGTCATTTCTTCTGCAAACTTTACCAGTTGCTCTGTTGATATTATCAATATGCTTCGCCATTTTGTAGGCTTCCCTCAATGTCTGAGGATTCTTATCTAGCAAGCGGTAACTCATTTTTTTATCAAAATAATTGCAGTAATTTACCAAGCACACATTGTCGTTCAATTATAGATGAGGAGGAAACCTCTTCCTAGCCTTTTGGAATCTTGTATTGAAATAAACCACAAATTCATTAGGACCTTTAGCAGTATTATTAAATTGATTCAATGAAAAACTTGAATAAATCTTGTCACTATATTGCTCTCTAAATATCCTTTTGAATTCACTGCAAGAGTCAGTTCTCTCAATAGGAAAACTCCTATACCACTCTCGAGCATCTTCAATGAGAGACTACATAACTAACTTCATCATGACATCCTCTACTTCTACCTCAAAGTCATCCATAATATGAGAAAATGGTTTGAGATGGTCTTCACTACTCAAGGTATTATTACCAAAGAATCTGACTAGAGTATGTCTAAAATCTTTAGGAAATGGGTTAGGGTAGCCAGGTATTCTAGTGAAACACAACTGTTGGTATCTATCTACTTGGAGTGGCCTCCTATTATGTCGATCTCTATGAAAATCTCTTTGCTCATCATCTCTTTTTGTGTCAAATTGACTGCTATCCTTACCCTTTGCACTTTCACCATTACCACCTCGTCTCTTGTTTCCTTCATCATCTTCAGAATAAGAATTCTTACTCTTATTATTTCCTCCACCTCCACCACCTTGATCCCCACCACCACCTCCACTAGTAGTGTGTCCATCTAAATTCTTCTTTTGTAACTCACTACTAGTATATCCAGGGCTTGAAGCTTCTAGAGTGGGTGTAGACATCTTAACAAAAGAAATATTCCTAGCTATTTCTGCATTAGAAGCTTCTATCTCAACTTTCTTTAAATCTTCTTGTAGTTTATCATTCTCCAACTATAACTTCAAGACCTTGGGATTTGTAGGTGCAGGGAATGGAGTGGAATCAATTTTGGCATTATGTGTGGGGGTTTCAACAGATGAAGTATGGGTAGTGGTACTGGTGTTGAAGGTATTTTTCTTTGGTTGATCAATGGGTCTCTTCCCATGATCTAAAAATTATATTTTCTTAGCATTAGTAGAAGGATCTAAGGCTCTAGTAGTTGAAATAGATTTCTTATAGGTATTTTCAATAGAGGTTCCCATCTGAAGTGTTACTTTAGGAATTTCAAGGGTAACCTCAACTACCAACTTGGAGAAATTTTCATCAAAATCCTTTTTCCTAGAAAAATCTTCTCACATCTTCTCTAATCTTATTTTTGGGTATGTGCAGGATCATCATGGGCCAAAAAGTGGTAATATTATGGGTATTTTTAGGGTATGTGGCTGACAACTTTTTTTTACCCAAAATTGATGAAACGAAAAGGGTTTTTAGAAGAGATTCTTAGCTTTCCACCAATATAAATTATGCTTTAATTTTAATTTAATAAATAATTACTATTCATTTTCTATTATAATTAAGACTAAAGTCCTAATCAATAGGTTGATTGAAAAAAATCTATAAATTTTAAACGGTATCACATTTTTTGAATCTGAAACATGCGTTGCATTCTATGCTTCACATAATATAGGATTAAAAAAAGAAAAATTAAATTTCATGAAGTTTTAACCAAGTTAAGGTGGTCAGACATACGATTTTTTATATCTTTTAAAAGTTGAAATAAAAAAATCATAATTAATTATTTACTTGGAAAAAAATTATAAAAAATATGCATCACATCCAAACATGATTCCTCTACTTATATATAAAATCTTATAAAAAAATATTATCATTTTATTATGGTTATGGTGGTTAGACAAACACCTACTTCTTATTTTTTCCCTGAAATTTAAGTACTATTGCATTGAAATTTCAAATTTTCACCAAATAGATTTTATTTATTTTTAAATAAACCTAGTAGTTTAGAAACTACATCCAATTTTCTACAGATTCTATTATTACATATCTTGAAATAATATAGATAACTTATTCAAATTTTTAAAATTTCCTAACACTGATTTTTCTGAATTTTTTGCCACTTAAGGGCCTGTTTTTTCCATGATGATCCTGCACATACCCTTTTCTAGCATCTTTCTCAAGTTGATTATCTCTAATCCTATTCCTTCTCCTTTAACACCCTTAATCTATTATATTCTTCCTTTTAAGCCTTAGTTCTTCCTCTTCTAGAGATTGGATATCTTTGTCTATATCTTCTTCATTTTATAGAACATCTCCAAGCTGACTTGGTGTAGGAGTATAGTAGGGCTGATCAATAGGGTTTTCCTCAAGAGGAAGGTGCACTTCTACATTAGAAGATTTACCTCTTGGCTTAAAATTTTTCCCATTAAAAATGGATCCAACTCTAGGGGTTAGAGGCTCTGAAAAATTCTTATTCTTGCCCCAAAATTCCTACCTATCCTCCTCTCTTGAAATGTTAAGTTCATTATCGAACACTTGCTCAATAGGAAAACTTCCTTGGTCTATGTTAGACACTTTAACTTCATGTGCCTTTTCTTGTATATTGGCACTATTCACTTCAATATTAAAAGGAGATGCATTAGTAGTGGAATTAACAAACTTGATTCAGAGCTTTTCTTAACCTAGGGTGTTGCTTCTCTTTTGCAAGTTCACATTCTACTTTTTCCTCAGGATGCTTCTTTGCATAACTTCTGGTATTCTTCATGATTTCAAATATGTCAAAATCCTTCTTCTTGCATTCCTTTTGAGAAATTATCATTATATTGGTATTAGAGAACTCAGAGTCACCACCCAGAATGTTGGGAAATAGAAAGTGATTGCACTTTGGCTTTGTACTTGTAACCTCATAAAAAATTTAAACATAACCTAACATAAGGTGACAGAATGAACTAAGACTTGATGCATAAGGCTTGGTATGACATGACTTATGCAACAAAATTTAAACCAATTATTCTTCAAATAGTAAAGAATAATATCATAAAATACTATACACTATCTGTACTAGATCTAAACTAGAGAATTTGAACTTAGCTAGTCCCCAATAGAGTCGTCAATCTATTGGTTATTTTCTCATAACCAAACTGATCTTCAGAAATACCTATGGAATTTTCCATTTCCAATACTTATTATTCTAAAAGGATTGGCCAACAAATGAGTAAAAGTTACAAAACTTCTACTCCTACACTTTGGGATTTGTTAAACCAGAGAGGGTGATCCTACAATGTATACTTAGGAATTTATATGACCAATAGTCAAATACATTGCCAATAATAGATAATCCTCATAAATTTACTCAATAATGTAGTACATCAAATAAGTTGGAAGGTCATTTATTGATATCCTACACTTAGAGTATGAGAAGATATAACTCAATAACAAAATAACTACAGTGGTATTCATTTGAAAGTTTGTAAAATAAAAGTGATTAGCTCATGAATCAACCCATAAATTGAATTATGAATACTTTCCATGAACCAGTGCCTCATCCCAAGCATGAATTCAATATCAACCTATGCAATTAGACAATAACTCAATAATAGCAACATACACTTTCAAGAAACACTGCATTACAACATTCCCTTATCACATTCATGATCATCACTTCTTACAAATATCCTAGCACCTAATTCTTATGAGTTAACAATCTTATCTGAGTGTTTACATTAATTCATTGAACTAATAAGCAGGAATGAAATTAAACATCCATTGAGAAACAAAAGAGACAAGCAAAATAATCCTTGATTAATTTCATTCATAACTCATAATATGAGTAAAAAGGAGAGATAATAGCCATGAAATTTGTATCATCTATATTTTATTTGCTATATTGCTATCAAAATTACATAGATAATAACAAACTATGAACTTAAGACAAAACTTTAAAAGTTTCTTAATATTCCTTTAACAATTCACAGTGTTGATTGCAAAACAATGAACCCCTACTTTTTGGCCTTGAATTCCTTCTTATATAGATGAAGAAGCAAAGCAAGCCTCAGGCCAAAAAGTACACATGTCAATATCCTATTGGAACACTATAACAAATATTCCCCTTTTTAGTTACTCTGCATTCCCAAGAGGTGGGAACACATGTGTGAAAATAAAAGTGGTCTTCATTTGTCATTTGAGATTCGGTTCAATTTTCAAGAAGGTATCTTCAAACAGTTACCTCAAAATTTGTGCCCACGCACTCAAAGTGAAAGAAGAAAAGCATGAAGCAAACATAAAAGAAAGGGAAAATGATATGTCCACATCTGCAGCCTTTTCATCAATTCAACTTGAAGAAGATGGACTATATTTTATATACTTTAGCAACAGCCTAATCTACACTAAATTTAGGCTATGTAATGCAACTCCCACTTATGCATTATTAATCATAGTTGCAGACTTCAAATTTTCAAATCACCACCCTGCCACCTCATATTAATCCACCACACCCTCCAAGTATCTTCCTTTCCATGCTAAGAATTCATCTTCCATGGGCCAATCAAAATTCATGACTTCATCAACCCTTTCTCTATAAGGTGTATACTTGGTGAAAATTTAGTTAGCCTCTTTGTTGAATTCTAGTAAGATAATCTCTACATGAGCTAACATATCTATATTTAGCTTTAGTGTGTCCATATCACATTTTTAACAAATTGAAACCTCCTAATCTTAAATAACTTTATTGGTTTCATCTTTCCACTCCTGTAGGGTATTTATGCTATCATCATCCCTTAGAATGGATGGAAGGAGGCCATGATGTGATTCATGAAAGTATTTCACCAACTCTTTTATTTTTTTCTCAAGTGATTCAATATCTCCCCTGTACCCTTCAATCCTATCTACAAGAGTAAGAGTGGGTTTAAACTTTTCAGCTAGGTTGGCATCATGCTAACTCCAATTGACATCAATCTCGATTCCCTCATCCTACAGATCCATATTTCCATAAGTGGAATAGCTCTTTCCCTGTCATTGTCAAAATTTCTAATAGTAGCCACCATGGATGAATAGTTATAGTGAATGATATTCAACTTGTTATTTATTCTTCTGATAAAATGTTCCAATAGGGTATGTGCAGGATTATCATGGAAAAATAAGGCCCTTAAGTGGCAATGAAAATTCAAAAAAATCAGAGTTAGGCAACTTAGCATAATTTTTTTAATAAGTTATCTATATTATTTCATAAATATGTAAGAATAGAATATGTGGAAAATTGAATGTAGTTTCTAAACTACTA
>VDFB02322083.1:20902745-20937575 GCA_007258455.2 Sequoia sempervirens | reverse complement strand
AAACCCTCTACTATCTACCATTAACCCTTAGGTCTATGTGTACAAAAATTAGATATCCAATTTGAAGAACTAAAATCATACCACTGCAAAACATCGTAAATTTTTAGAATGAATCAGATATCAGATTATAACAGATATTGGATTTGTGGGCTATAGAAAAGCCTCATGTGGGTCATTTTATGCATTCCAGTGGACCCTACATTTTGTTTGCAAGTGACAAACACATAGTTTTAGACAGGAAGGGACAAAGATCAACTTTTTGAAGCATCTTCTATTGAAATTTGTCATAAGGAATGATTTTTTAGCATCTTTTATGAGGTATAATGGGGAGCAGTAGTCATCGGAAGCAAAAAAGTAAGAGAACGCTTACAAAAGAAGAAATTGAAGCATATCAAAAAAAAGATAGAGAAAGTCATGGGAAGAGAAGACAAGGTATGTTAAATATTGGTGAACCTAACCCCTATGGTCTTTCAAGTGAAGAGGAAATTGAAGATGTTCAAGGTGAAAATGTTGGAAATGAAGATTTTGAACATAATATTGAAGCAAGTGTAAATTATGTTTCACCAAATTACATGAGAAATGAAGAACCTTGTATGGAAGAAAGACATATTCCAATTTCAAGACCCTCAATAACCCCTAAATGGTTACTTGAATTTGATGAGAATATTATAAACAATTTAGAAGGCAAGAGGTCAACATGAACTATTCGGTTGTGGGCTAGAATACTTTTCAACCAATATTTTAGTGATAAGACCGAGCAATGCCAACTTTTTGTACAATTGCTAAAGATGCAAAAGATGAGACCTTTGCTAGCCAGATTGAGGATTCGTGTGAACAAGAAGACTAAAAAAAATTCTATTATTGTCAAAAATATTTTTAATGCTCTCAAGTCTATTAGAAAAAGTAACAAGGAAAAGGATAAGAGAGCTACTCAGAGAGTCATTACAACTGCCCTAGTAATCCATCAATTGAAAAAGGCTCACTTTATGAGACAAACTTGTATTGATTTTGACATAAATCATAAAACTTTGGATAAAGCACTTGCAAGAAGAGAAAGAATAGATGATCCTCTTGAAAATGATACATGATCTTTTTCCGGGAGGCTTCCATGTGTTCATAAGAAGCTAACCGATAATGTAAAATAGGTAATTCAACAATTTTGGCATGATAACTCTAGAGTATCACCCAATGCAAAGGATGTTTTAAAGTTAAGAATTGGAAATTGAGACCATACACCACATCCTAAACATTTCTTGGAATCAAGCCAAACAATGTTGTTCAAAAAATTTATTGAAACACATAAAAATATGGAAATCTTGCAAAGGACTTTTGAGGGTTTGAAGCCATTTTATTGTGTGCCTCTTAAGATTCGTAATACTTGTTGTTGCAAATGCCCTGTGGAGTTTTCAATGTACCATGAGCTATTATGCTATATCCATTCTACTTTGCATATTAATGAAATGTTGTAGGAGTGTGGTGCAATGCATCTTCCAAAATCATCAAGGGACTTGCTAGATCTATTTTATGTTCTAGAGATGATGGTTGCTTTTTCTATAGAAATGATTGTTTAAATGCAAAGTGCTCACAATGTGGTGGCTTGTCAAAGTTTGCTCAATGTTTTCATGAGAGTTCTGAACATAAATTTGGAAAGAATCTTGTTGAGAAAAAGAGATATGAGATAGTCAAATATACTTTGCAAAGCGGAGGTGAAGATTCTAGATGTGAGTTGGTTACAAAAGAATGCAGTGTTGGTGATTTTATTTTAGATTTTAGGGACAATCTTTTCTACAAGTATGCAAGGCATAGTCATAGGTCTCAGTGGTTGGATCAACAGTTTAGGATGTGTAAGGACTCTTTTTTGATTGGCACTATTATATCAGTGGTTGACTTTGCAGAAAACTACACATTGCAACCACAAAATGAGGTACAATCTTAGTATTACAATTCCATTTAGATTGCTATTTTTGTCCACATAACATTTAGACATGCACCTGATAGTATAGAGGAGGATTGAAAGATAATCAGAGAGTATCATTTTTATATGTCCAACATTGTTTTGAGATTTTTTTTGAGTTCTTGTAGGAGCATGATATAGCATTGGGCCGACATCTAATTTGGTCAGATAATTGCACATGTCAATTCAAGAATGCTCGTATGTTTTATTGGTTAAGTAGAATGCATGTTGAGAGGGGTCTACCTCATATTTGGAAATTTTTTTAAGCTAGACATTGGAAAGGGGAGCATGATGGAGCAGGTACATGCGTAAAGAGAGCTCTAGTTAAGGAGCAATTGAAAATTTTAGGAGCAAAATTCAGCAATGCACGTTCTATAGTTGATTGGTGTGGTTCAACATTGTCACAGGGAGGGACACTTGATTCAACAGTGCACAGATTCTTTTGGTTCATTGAGGAGGGTACAGTGGGAGGTAGATTAGATTGTCATACAATCAAAGATTCTTCAAAGATGCATTCATTTCGAAGCTCAGATGTAGGCACATGGACCATTTGGACATGAGACTTGGCTTGTTTTTGTTAGAGTTGTATTCAATGCGAGTGGGATCAATGCAACTCAAGTGAGTGGGTGGATACATGGGTACCACAGTATCTAACTCCTTTATCTCAAACAATATCCATGATAAATGACATAATCGAAAGTTCAGTTGATTACGACTTGCTTTCAGATCTACTATAGCTAGGACATATTTTTGTAGTTTTTGCACCACAGGGGAATGAAGAGAGATTAGACTATTGGTTGGCTCGATGTGTATGGGTAAAACATAAGCTAACACAACCGATGGAAGATGATGATGGTTTCATGTATCCTACAGGTTCAGTTGTGGTTGCAAGAACTTGGTTGCGAACATACATGATTAGAAAGAATGGCATACCTACATTTGAAGACTACGAGAAACAAAAAACCATTCTCATGTATTCGCACCTTGTTATAGCAATAAATGTTAAGTTGTTGAAGTATCATGCCAGACCAAAGACAAAAAAACTATGGACACTTAGTAATGTTGATCATGAAGCAATATTGGATACTCTTAAGCAAAGAGATGACCCTTCAGGCACACTTGAATAGCATTTTCAAGAATGGAAGGTAGAATGCTTATGTTCATTATGATTAAGTTCATTAGTGTTCTTTATTTAATATAGTTGACATTTTATATACTATTGCAATGTAGGTGTATTTAATAGTGATATTTTATATGCACTTTTGCGATATTTTTGGCAAGATTGATCATGGACCTGCTACAACAATAGCCATCTCTGATCCTTTCGAAGAGGTATGCATATTTTATAGTTTGCATCACTAGCTCATCATCATTCAAGTTGTTTAGATTAATATAGATATGTTATTCTAAGCATATTTTCTATTGTGACAATATAGATTTCTCATTTTTCCACTTTTGCAATATTCCTGGCACGATTGAACATGGACCTACTACAACAATAGCCAACTCTGATCCTTTCGAAGGGGCATGCATCTTTTATAGTTTGCATCACCAACTCATCATCATTCAGGTTGTTTAGATTAATATAGATATGTTAGTCTAACATCTTTTCTATTGTGACAATATAGATTTCTCATTTTCCCACTTTTGCGATATTCCTGGCATGATTGATCATGGAATTGCTGCAACAATAGCCAACTTTGATTCTTTCAGAGAGGTATGCAACAAATTACAATAGTATAGATTGGTTATTCTAAGCGTCTTTTATAGTTTGCATTACCATCTCATCATATTTTGTGTCATTTAGAATAATATAGATTGGTTATTCTAAGCTACCTTGATGGTTTGTACAGTGTTGTCACAAAACATGAACATACTTGTTGTTGAAGATGCCCTGAATGCCCCTAATAGGAAATTTTGTAAATTTGAATTCTCAAATTGGAAACAATGTAAAATAGGTCATAATTGTGTATGGGCATAATCTATACCCAGTCATGTTTTTTGAAATATGGGTCAAATGTCTGGCA
This sequence comes from Sequoia sempervirens, assembly GCA_007258455.2. Classification (NCBI taxonomy): domain Eukaryota; kingdom Viridiplantae; phylum Streptophyta; class Pinopsida; order Cupressales; family Cupressaceae; genus Sequoia; species Sequoia sempervirens. Next base: position 20,933,594 of record VDFB02322083.1, on the reverse strand, counting down.
TTGTATAAAGGGTATGTTTAAAATGTAAAGGGGCCTTTATTTTGGAAACTCATATGTTTTGTAAAGGGGTCTATTTTTGTACTTAATCGAACTACAACCGAAGGTTTTCTTCCTGGTTCTTTCCTGTTGGTATGCTCATTTGAACCAGGTTTTGTAATATTTCCCATTTATATATAATAAATTATAGTGGCTTGCAACTTTTTCTCCTCAAACCCAATTCTTTAATTCACAAGGGTGACCTCATAGTCACAAACCTATTCCATTTCATTTTAAAATTCAAAATTCAAACTTTTCGCTAAGTGGTGTCATTCACCCACTTTGAGTTGACTAAATACATGTTTGGCATAATTTGATGATATACACTAGTATTAATAACATACAATATATTCATTATAATCATGAAAACATTCATTTATCTTATAGCATTGGAGTAATTAATAGCAAGACATTTTGATTCAATGCAATAAAAATGAGTAACAAATTTCTAAATACCACCAAGTCCCTAGATATTCAAGAGTAGATGCAAAGATAAACATTCATACCCTTATCAACCCTTAATTATCCAATACCCCTATCAACCCTTAATTATGTTAGGTGATTGTGTTTGAGTGATTGGATTTTTTACATCCTTGTACCTCATTGATACATTTTTCTATTAGGTTTTGCATTTTTTATGTTAAGATATAGTAAATTATATTCACTTGCAATTTGAAGTGTAAATATCTTGTATTGTTAGAATGAGTACTTAAATGATCATGAGGTGTTGAGGGAAATATTTTTTTCATTAGTATTCTTTGGAATGCTTTGGATATTGTTGTAATGGAGTTGAATAAAGAAGGTCATCAATGGGAGTCACACAATCGTTGCCATCAATGAAATTGACCATCTCTCACATGTAATGCTTGGGAGTTACATTGGGAGAAGTGGATCATCTTTCCATAATGTTATGGGTTCCTACTTAGTTGATATGTTCATGGTGGAGGGATATGTTGAGTGCTATCATAATTACACATTGGGGTGGTTCGTGGTTTTAAACTATCAAGAATGGTTTTGGTGGCAATTAGTTTGGGGAAACCACTTACATGGTTTTATCTTCCCATTGCTTTGAATAAAAACTTTATGTAGAAACTTTATTTCAAGAGAGGAAGGCGTGGACAACTGGGTTTTGAAATAAAATGAAGAGTTAAAGGTCCAAAAATGGTGGTTTTTACTTGAAAATAGAGTTTTTACCCTAGGGTTTGCAAAAATATTTGAGATACCAGAAGTTTCTTTATTTTCTAAGCATATTGGGGCCTAAATAAAGGTTTCTAAGGTGGTGGAAAATTCTAAAAGGTTGTGGAAGTGCTAAATCCAATAAACCCTTAAGAATTACACTAAAAACATGGGTTTTTTTATTTGACGGTTATAGGTCTATACAAATGGAATCCAACTGCAGAATCTTTGTTTTCTTGGCAATTTATTTTTTGCCCCAAGGTTTTAGGGGTCTGTGTGGTGTTTGAAGGTATGTTGCTTTGCATTTTTGGGCTAATTGAGTAGCCTGTTCAAGGGTGAATGTATAGGAAGTCAATGCTGGTCCAAATGAGTCTATATTGTTTCTCATATATGTTGTGTAACTTGGATATGGGTGTTTGAATCAGTCATGTTTTCGTCTGGTGTTTTGTAAAATTGTGGAGTAATTGGACAAAAACTAGTTTCTCACTATTACAAGGGTTTAAGGGGGTTAAAGAGGGAAATGTATATTTAGTTGCTTGTTAAGCTTTAAAGGAGTTTTGGACTGTCCAAAGAGGTCAGAATAATCTTGTTAGATGCCTCAAATAGGCAGGTTGCAAATATTTTGTGATTGTGCCCTTGTGTTTGCATCAAATTTTCACCTAATTTGACTTGGTCCAATGTAGCTCGGATTGATTCGGTGTATTTGGGTGCAAGAGAGAACCATCCCTAGCATAAACATACCCATCCAGATGTTTTAGAATAGTTCATTTGGTTGTATGAGCTATGGAATGAAAGTTGCACCACTTTGCAACTTTACACTACTTGCATCTGCCAACTTTTCCCTCCACTGAAAAGTCATCACCATAGGAAAATTCCTCCAAGATAGCAAAAACTGAGAGAGGTTTTTTTAGATGGTCCCAACACGATCCCATAACCTCAGACAAAGAGTTTGTAAGCATCACGGTCTCCAAGAAATAGACCTTCAAAGATTGTTTCCTTTTAGCACTTTGGACTCTTAAGGGAAATTGTCGGTCCAATGTAGCTCAAAGTGATTCGACATATTTGGGTGCAAGAGAGGACCATCCCTAGTGTAAACGTCCCCATCCAAATGTGTTGGAATAGTTCGTTTGGTCGTATGATTTGTGGAATGAAAGTTGCACCACTTTGCAACTTTACACTGCTTGCATCTGGCAACTTTTCCCTCCACTGATGAGTCATCACCATAGGAAAATGCCTTCGAGATAGAAAAAACCAAGAGGTTTTTGTAGATGGTCACAACATGATCCCATAGCCTTGGATGAAGATTCTGTAAGCATCACGGTCTTTGAGAAATAGACCTTCAAAGATTGCTACCTTTTAGCACTTTTGACTCTTAAGGGAAATCACTGGTCCAATGTAGCTCAAAGTGATTCGGCGTATTTGGGTGCAAGAGAGGACCATCCCTAGTGTAAAAATACCCATTCGGATGTGTTGGAACAGTCCGTTTGGTTGTACGAGTTGCGGAATGAAAGTTGCACTACTTTACAACTTTACACTGCTTGCATCTGGCAACTTTTCCCTCCACTAAAAGGTCATCAGCATAGGAAAACACCTCCAAGATAGCAAAAACCGAGAGAGGTTTTTGTAGATGGCCCCAACACAATCTCATAGCCTCAAACAGAGAGTCTGTAAGCATCATGGTCTTCGAGAAATAGTCCTTCAAAGATTGCTGCCTTTTAGCACTTTGGACTCTTAAGGGAAATCACCGGTCCAATGTAGCTCAGAGTGATTTGGGTGCAAGAGAGGACCATTCCTAGTGTAAACATACCCATCCAGACTTGTTGGAATAGTTCGTTTGGTCGTACGAACTGCAGAGTGAAAGTTGCACCACTTTGCAACTTTACACTGCTTGCATCTGGCAACTTTTCCCTCCACTGAAAAGTGGTCCCAACATGATCCAATAGCCTCAGACGGAGAGTCTATAAGCATCACGGTCTCTGAGAAATAGACCTTCAAAGATTGTTGCCTTTTAGCACTTTGGACTCTTAAGGGAAATCGCCGGTCCAATGTAGCTCAAAGTGATTCGACGTATTTGGGTGCAAGAGAGGACCATCCCTAACGTAAACATACCCATCCAGACGTGTTGGAACAGTCTGTTTGGTCGTACGAGCTACGGAGTGAAAGCTGCACCACTTTGCAACTTTACATTGCTTGCATCTAGCAACTTTTCCCTCCACTGAAAAGTCATCACCACAGGAAAATGCCTCCGAGATAGCAAAAAATGAGAGAGGTTTTTGTAGATGGTCCCAACACAATCCCATAGCCTTAGACAAAGAGTCTGTAAGCATCATGGTCTCCAAGAAATAGACCTTCAAATATTGCTGCCTTTTAGCACTTTAGACTCTTAAGGGAAATCGTCGGTCCAATGTAGATCGGACTGATTCGACATATTTGGGTGCAAGAGAGTACCATCCCTAACATAAACGTACCCATCCGGACGTGTTGGAACAGTCTATTTGGTTGTATGAGCTGCGGAGTGAAATTTGCACCACTTTGCAACTTTACACTGCTTGCATCTGGCAACTTTTCCCTCCATTGAAAAGTCATCACCACAGGAAAATGCCTCCGAGATAGCAAAAATTGAGAGAGGTTTTTGTAGATGGTCCCAACACGATCCCATAGCCTTGGATAGATAATTTGTAAGAATCACAGTCTCTGAGAAACAGACCTTCAAAGATTGCTTTCTTTTAGCACTTTGGACTCTTAAGGGAAACTAGTGGGTAACATAGTTAACTTCTTCAAAAACTTGGTTTGAAGTAATTTCATTCTTTTTTGTGCATTTAAAATGGAGTTTTAAGCCTTCCACCCTAAAAGTGACCTCTAAATAACTTCAAACACCTTAACTACCCCATTCTTATTCATTTGTTTTGTAAACAAGAATTTTCATTCGAAGAGGATGAGCTTTGATTTTTGCTTGTTGGATTCAATGTGGACCGTGACACAACTTTCTTTTTTCTAACATTGTTCAACATCATTGAACTAAGAATTTATCACACATCTGTAGAGAAATAAAGGAGTACCACAAACTAAAACAAATTACACTTCGGTTCTCACTAACTTGATGTACTCTTCAACATCTCTCTTCTCTAAAAGCAACCTCTAAATCACTTCAAACACCTTAACTACCCTAAAACCAACCCTAAAATTGACCTCTCAATCACTTCAAACACCTATATTAAGCTACCACTCTCAAGACCAATGTAACAATGATACAAAATAATGCTTTGAGTTTGAAAGATGGGTCACTTTACTACTTTGGGTGGGATTTCAGACTCTCTAATGCTATCATGCATTTCTTTCATTCCTTGTGCCTCCACCTCCCACTTCCTTCTCTTGCGGGCCTTTGAAATTTTTCCTTTCCATTCACATAACACCCTAATACCTTGACCGCCACTTCTCAAACCATACATTCCTCTTTGGATCTTTGGGCCTTTTGATGATGTCTTACATTTGTAAAACAACCAATGGGGTATCCTAATCCTCAAACCCCTAGATCCCCATTGTCTTGTGTCCTAACGCCCAAGAATCCCATCGCCTGAACCCTTGATGTTGGACCTTGGGATAATTATTTGCTTGAACTTAAAGCAATCATTTCCCTAGATCTCCACACTCAAGCATGCACTTTCACAAAACCTCACCATTTGAATGGACTCCACCCATGACCACGACTAACCAAGAATGCAATTAATGAGCCCAAATTTGAATGTGAGAAAATGGCAAGAAACTTTGGACCTATGCTAGGCCTTCAACCTCTATATAAGGAATAAAACTTCATTAGTTTGGATAATCTTTGGACATCATCTCAACAAATCCAAAATTGCAAAGTCGGACACTTGTGTTCACTTGTTCAATCTAAGGACAAAAACCCTTAGGTTATGGAGATTTTTCGACGAAACCCCATTGGTTTCCTAGAGTTTGGAGGATGAAACTTGTTTGGATTTGTGAGGGAAATTTCACAGAAAGGTTGCATCTATATGCCAAGCATAGTGGATTTCAGCATCCCAATATTTTTCTAAATATTTTTTTGACCATTATAATCTTGGTTATGAGAAAACAATTGAAGAAAAAAAAATTTTAATCATGAAGTGAGTTATTTGAATTAAATACTCTATTCCAACCAACTTATATGTGTAGATCTATTTATCATATGTGAATGTTTTAGATCTAAATATCTTGTTTAAATGTTTTGGCTGATTTTCATTGAATTATTCCAAATCTAAGAAATTTGTATGAATAATTTAGTTAAGGATCATTGCATTTATCATTGAGCCTATGGTCAAATGTTCTCATCCTATGACATAAGTCTTGAATTGCTTTAATCAGTTCTGACAAGTCATGACCTCTTGATTGGGAAGGCTGTAACTCCCCCATTCATTCAGACAACCAGATGTATGTTTGTTGACAATATCAAATAAAACCTCCAGCCAGGGTCTGCTAGTGTAGGGAGAAGCAATGCATGAAATTTTCTTTTTGATTTGGGCTAAATGTGATTAGGACAGGCCCTAACAGGGTTGTATCAAAGCCCAAGAGAGAGATATGTTGAGGAAGAAAATAGAGAAATTATAGTGAAAATGTGCATTAGCATGTCTCATTTTATTTATAGAAGAAAGTACAGTGCACAACAATCAAGCAAAAGCTAAAATCCATCTATGAAATAAATTACTCACTATCAAAACTAACCTTCAAATTAAAGAAGAATTTAAGAAGCTATATTTTCATATAACTTCTTCAAATGTATTTAAATTATTGTACAAGGAACATAAAATATTAGAGATGCACTTTCCAAGCAATGTTGTTTTCCTATAGGTTTATGTAAAACATAATTATTGTGGGGATTCTACTTAAGATTCAATTAATCAAGGAAATCAGAAATGTTTTGGAGTTTTGTTCTACCAATGCAATTATTTTCTATACTAGCCATTATGGAGAAGTGGTTTATACAAATTTTCTTTGTGAAAAATACATTGTGATTAAATTATTTGTTTAAAAGTTATGTCTTGCTTTTTATTTTCTAAAAGAATCCATATTTAGATGGTGTTGTAGTCAGATAAACATCTATTTTTCATAGAGCTCACAACTTTTAATAGTATTCTTTTCCTAAATTTCTAGGTCAAAGTGCATGATGATGTCATTTCATGCCTGCAAATAATTGAATCTTCTAGTCAACAAATGGTCACATCTTGGGATGGAATGATTAAAATATGGAACATTGATGAAGGTAGAGGTAGTTGGGCAACAACTTTTGGCTCATCTAAGAAGACACAAAGTTCTAGTAAGTATATGAAGAATGGTCATATGATATATTATTAGTATTCATATGGGAGTCTAGCCATATTAATTTTTTGAAAAAGGTGAATTTATGTTATATAAAAAAATTGATGGTTACAAATGGACCACCAAATTTACTAAGGCATGGGAAAGTTGACAAAGAAGAAAATCAGATGGTGTAGGGTTAATCATATGAGTATCTAGTTGTTACTTATGCAATGTGAAATAATGCTTTGAGTTTGAAAGATGTGCAATGCAATGTAATCAACAATATGAATATAAACTACATAATATTTAACCATTCTTTTTATGCTATTGTACTTTGATATTTAACAATTGCTTCAAAGAGTTTAATCATGCACATGAGGAGGAAACTAAATTTTGATTGTCAACTTCTATATATATCAAATTATCCAATAATCAAGTGTATGTCCATATACAAAAATGGCATCAACGCCAACTCAAACAAAGTTTTACAATATGTGGCATATGCCATCTCGGTATCTATTCAAAATTTACATGCCAAAATGTCTATCTCATCCTAAACTACTGGTGGATCATCAAAATGGAACCCTCTTTGAAGCACTCATTGGCTTTGAAGGTAGCTGCACAAGAAAAAGTCAAACCACAATTGAGATTAGTTATACTATATAATTTAAAATTGAATAATTAACATAAAAATCAATACACATTGAATTATAATTGAATTCTAAAATTGAAATCTTGATTACCTGAAATATACGTCTCTTTGAAGGGTTAGGAGTCCTAGAATATACCCCTATCAAAGAACTAACCAAACCAACTTTTGCAACGTCAATCTATATATGTGAACAAAAACATGAAATTGATCCAAGTTAGCATAAAAATTTCCGTAATAAGAAAATATTTACCAAGCACTAAATAAAATAAACACATACCTCTTTAGGTTGATCTTTTTTTGTATCTCCTTTAGCTGTCTCAACACCTCCTCCTTGAGGTGTTTCAACACCTCCTCCTTCAGGCTTTCGAATACCTACTCCTTCAGGTGTTGTGGCACTTATCAACAATGATGTATAGCTCACAACCACCTATACATAAAAATGACAAGTACATATGAAACTACGAATCTATGTCAATGTATGCATAATCAATAAAAAGATCTTATAAATTTTAATTCAATCAAATTTGAGTTCAATTACCTTTCCTGTATCCAACATTGTGCCTCCATAGTCTGGAGAGCGTCGCACCTCACTCGCACTAGGTGTTTTCTACAAGCAGAGTAAGATAAACATATAAGTTAATATATAATTTCATTATTGACAATTCAAATGACAAGCAAATATACAGTAAAAAAATGTAAATGACTGAGTGAGAAAATACATACTGTGTGCGTGTCAAGGCCAAATGAAATGGCCCTAAGGGTGCTATCAGTCACCTGTGTGAGCTCCTCCTCAAAAATTAGCTGTTAATTAGGCCATGTAAATAAATATTAATACTTGATACTATCTCTTCTTAATATTCATTTAAAAAAAATGCAAGTTATGAATTTACACCTTAAATGTTACCTGTGTAACTACTCCAATGTCCATCTCTCTAGCAGGAGAGGACTCTATAGGGTGTGCTCCACTCCCCTGCATGTGATTTTCTATAATCTCCACATCCTGGATGTCATAATTAGAAGTGTCTAATGGATGCTTAGGGGGCTGTACAATAGGACCCAAACATATTTGCTAGCACATATTGCAAATATGTGGCACACAAATATTCAGACCCGAGCAGGATGATGCAGGAGCACTGGATCCATTATCAAGATCACCAGACTATGGCTGAGCTACTGAAGAAGTATGGGAAACCAAAAGTGATGCAGGAACATCCAATGGTGTAAGGGTAATCTTGCATCACCCAAAAATAGTTAAATTTCAAGTTTCTCAGTTTTTAGATGTTTTTATAGTTTTGGATACCCTTTTCATCATAATGAAATTCCCAATTTATGGTTTTTATTTTCTATTCATGGGTTGGAAGATATTACAGTTTTAGTTTCCTAGATTTGCACTTGAAAATCTTCCGAGTTAGATTTGAGGCACTTAGAGTTCCCATATCGGCCCCAAAACTTGCCAAAATTAATGTAGCAGATTTTGAGCACATTATTGACTTTGAGACCTTGCCAACTATTCAAACAATTCGTGAATCAAAGTCTCAGATCAAAAGTTATGGCCCCAGGAAGTTGGCACACTTTCTAGAAGATACAATTGCAAATGTTCTTTTGAAATTTGAACTTCAAGTTGTAATTTTTTGGCACCAAACTACCTAAACTCAAATTTGAATGTTGTTCTAGCTCCAAACTAAAGAGGAGCTCTATTTATGGGCAGGTTTCTAATTTTTGGGCAGTGTTTTGGGGACAAGCTTGCATATTGCGAAAGAGTTATTTTGTAGCTTTCTGTAACTTGCATGTGTTGTAGAACTTGGGGATTTGAGATCCTCTATATGTAAGAAGCTCCATTTTATGAATAATAAAATTATTCTCTTGTTTGTGGGTTATTTTCTATGTCTCGGGCTGTGCCCTCATCAAGTGGTATCAGAGCGAGGTTTCCTTAAGTGTGTGGACAGATCGCCAATCGTGAGGCAGTTCACACTAGGACCATGGTTGTGGGTCAAGGTCAAGGAAGATGCCTCCAAGAGTGATGCCTAGTAGGCGTGGTGGTGCTAGAGGTGGTCGAGGTGACATAAATGTTGGTGGAAGGGATGCAGTGGTAGTCCTCCAGAGACAGATTGATGCATTATAAGAGCAGTTGAGAAGAGGGTTAAACCCAAGGGAGGAAAGTGAGGATGAAGGAGAGGAAGAAGGTTCAAATGTAGAAGAGAAAGAAAAAGCAATTGATCAAGACCAAATGCAGCTAATAAGGGCCATTTCGAAGATCGGGAAAAGACCCAGAGTAGATGTCCCCAGTTATTCTGGAAGTCTGAACCCAGAAGAGTTGATCGACTGGATCAATGAGCTAGAAGAATATTTTGAGTATGAGGAAATAGAGGACCTAGATCGGGTTAAGTTTGCGAAAATAAAGTTGAAGGGCCATGCCAGTATTTGGTGGAAAGAGGTCCAGTTTGAAAGAAATCGAATAGGAAAAGACAAGATTACTAGATGGGATCACATGGTAGAGAAACTGAAGAAGTAGTTCATACCAGTGGACTACGAGTTAGATCTATTGAAGAAATTACAAGGGTTGAAGCAAGGAAGTAGATCTGTGAAAGAATATACTGAATATTTTCACAAGATAATCATCAAAACGGGTCACACATAGGCCAATAAGGAGAAGGTAGCCTGATATTTTAATGGGTTACGATCGAGCATTCAGGAGGAGTTAAGCCTACTCAGAATGATCACCATTGAGGATGTGTATTAGTTTGCTCTGAAGGTGGAAGAGAAGCTAAACAAAAGATTTGATGGCAAGCAAAAAGGACAAGGAGTTCAAAGCAGAAGGGGCAGTGGAAGACCTTCAGGAAGCTGAAATGATGATGAAAAGAAAAGTGAAGATGTGGGTACCCGTTGAAGCCAAAGGAATGACAATTTCTACTGCCCTCATGATCAAAATAGTGGTGATCAAAGAGGTAGAGGACGAGGGAGATATGGACAAGGATCTGGAAGAGGTGGTTTCAGAGGAATATGTTTCCAGTGTGGTGAAGAAGGGCATCGAGCCTATGAATGTCTAGAACACCAAGGAAGGGCAGACAAAAGGCTAGAAGGTCATGGAAGGGTTGCACATGCAGATGAGGAGGCCCAATCTGAACATTCAGATGATGTTGAAAGGGGAGAAGCCCTAATGATTAGGAGAGCCTTGGTGACTGAGGAAAAGGAACCAGAACAGAGGAAGAATCTGTTTCGCACAAGGTGCAAGTGTGAAGGAAAATGTTGTGATGTCATTATTGATGGTGGGAGCACCGATAATCTGGTGTCAGAGGAGATGGTCACAAAGTTGAAGCTAAGAGGGAAAGGCACCCGCATCCGTATTGGATTTCCTGGTTGTAAAAGACCACAAAGTTTTGGTCAATGAGTAGTGCCTAGTAAAGTTCAAGATCGGGAGCTACCATGATGAGGTACTTTGTGATATATCATTCTGGATGCATGTCACATGTTGTTGGGGAGGCCGTGGCAGTTCGATAGGGCTGAGCTATACATGATGGCCATGCAAACACTTATTCCTTGATTAAAGGATGGGGTTCATCACAAGTTGAAACCCCTGAAGGAGACCAAAGAAAAGGTATGCATTAGTGCTAGAATTTGTTATGTAGATGGAAGAAAAATTTAGAAGGTATGAAGCATGAGCGTGTGTGTTATGCATTGATTCCTAGAGTGAGTAAGGAGGATAGTGAGAAGGTTCCAGAAGAAGTTTCTGGGATGTTGGATGAGTTTCAAGATATTGTTTCTGATAATGTACCTAAAGGTTTACCACCAATAAGGAAGATCAGTCATCAGATTGACTTGATTCCTGGAGCCAGTTTTCCAAATAAGGCAGCTCATAGAATGACTCCAGTAGAAAATGAGGAGTTGAACAAACAAGTCCAAGTGTTGTTGGGAAAAGTTTTGATACGAGAGAGTTTGAGTCCATGTGCAGTACCTACAATACTAGCACCAAAGAAGGATGGGGAGTGGAGGATGTGTACAGATTTTTGAGCCATAAACAAGATAACAATCAAGTATAGATTTCCCCTACCAAGGATGGATGACTTGATGGACTATTTGAGTGGAGCTCAGTACTTCACAAACATTGATCTAAAGAGTGGAAATCACCAGATCTAGATTCAAGAGGAAGATGAATGGAAGACTACCTTCAAGACCAAAGAGGGCATGTACGAGTGGTTAGTCATGCCATTTTGGCTAACCAATGCACCGAGCACATTCATGTAGCTCATGAATGAGGTACTAAAAGAATTTCTGGGAAGTTTTGTTATTATGTATTTAGATGATATTTTGATTTTCAGTAAGATGTTGGATGAGCATCTGATGCATATTCGGAGAGCCTTTGAGAAGTTAAGAGAAGAGAAACTATTGATTAATCTGAAGAAGTGTAGTTTTGTGAAGAGGGAGTTAGTGTACTTGGGGTTTGTTGTCTTAGAAGGTCTCAAGATGGATCCAGGGAAGGTGAAGGCTATTCTAGAATTGCCTACCCCAAGAACTGCACTGGAGGTGAGATCTTTCCATGGTTTGGCTAGTTTTTATAGAAAGTTCATTAGAAACTTCAGTAGTATTTGTGGACCCCTGACTGAAACAATGAGAGGGATATAAAAGAATTCAAGTGGAGCACGGAGTGGCAAAAATTTGAACTGCTGGAAGGTAAGGTGACAGAGCAACCTATTCTAGCCCTCCCATATTTCAACAAGGTGTTTTAGGTGGATTGTGATGCCAGTGGTTGTGCCATTGGAGTAGTGTTGAGCCAAGAAGGTAAGCCCATTGCCTACTTAAGTGAAAAGTTAAATGATGCCAAGAGAAAGTATTCTGTATATGATTAGGAATTTTATGCAATAGTTCAAGCATTAAAGAAATGGAGACATTATTTGTTTCCAAAGGAATTTTTTCTATATATTGATCATCAGGCCTTGCAGTACCATAATAGTCAGGGAAAATTAAATCAGAGGCATATGAAATGGGTAGATTTTTTGTAGAGTTATTTATTTGTTTTGAAACATAGGAGTGGGAAGTCAAATAGGGTTGCAGATGCCTTAAGTAGGAGGCATACATTGATGAAAAAGATGGAGATTGAAGTGGTTGGGTTCAATGAACTCAAGACACAGTATGCAGAAGATCCTGATTTTGCATAGGCTTTGAAAGCTTGCAAGGAACCTGTTACAGTGGACAGGACAAGGTGGTTGGATTTCTTAATCCAGGATGGCATGTTTTTTAAGGGAAGTCAATTGTGTATCCCGAGGAGTTCCATGAGGGAGAACCTGATAAAAGAGAAGCATAGTGGAGGAATGGAAGGAAATTTTGGTCAGGATAAGACCATTGCCATTATCAGTGAACATTATTATTAGCCTCAGTTGTCACAAGATGTGAAGAAGTTTGTACAAAGCTGTAGGGTATGTTAGATGGCTAAAGGAGTGAGCTAGAATACAAGCTTATATCAGCCCTTACCTATACCAGAGAGGCCATGGGAGGATATAAGTATGGAATTTGTTCTTGGTTTACCAAGGACACAACGAGGGAATGATTCAGTCTTTGTGGTGGTTGATAGGTTTTCAAAGATGACACATTTCATTCCATGTCAGAAGACCCATGATGCATAGTCCACATTGTTGAATTGTTCTTCAAAGAGGTGGTGAGGCTACATGGTCTGCCAAAGAGTATTGTTTCAGATCGTGACACCAAATTTGTGTGGTACTTTTGGAGGACTTTGTGGAAGAATCTGAAAATAGAGTTGAAGTTTAATTTTGCACACCATCCACAAATAGATGGGTAGACAGAGGTTGTTAACAGGAGTCTGGGTAACCTACTAAGATGTTTGGTAGGAGATAAACCCAAGGGATGGGACTTGATCTTACCCCAGGTAGAATTTTCTTACAATAATTCTATCAATAGAAGCACTGGTAGATCACCATTCTAGATTGTGTATGGAAGTAGCCCAAAAATAGCTCCAGAATACAGGAAGATGGACCAAGAGAAGAAAATAAGTGTTGAAGCCAAAGATTTTGTAGAGCACATCAAGAATATACATGAGAAGGTATGAGAACACATTAATAAGATGAATATGCAATATAAGGCTAAGGCAGATCAGAAAAGGAGGAATAAGGAGTTTCAGATTGGCGATGAAGTAATGGTCCACTTGAGGAAAGAAAGGTTTCCTGTGGGAACCTATAACAGATTGAAGATGAAAAAATTCGGTCCTTGTAAGATTTTGAAGAAGCATGATTCAAGGAATGCATATGAGGTAGAGTTGCCTGATGGAATCAACATTTCCCCTATGTTCAACATTTCAGATTTGATAGAGTATCATGAAGGTGGAACAGAGGAAGCACCAGGAATAGGGTAGTATGGCATTCCAGCACCCACTTCAGAAAGGGAGGATATTGAAGCAATCTTGGATAGTCATGTGGGAAGGAGTACTAGAAACAGGCAGTATGAAGAATATCTGGTGAAATGGATAGGAAGGCCTATGGAAGATTCATCCTGGCTATCTAAGGCAGTAGTTGATCGGTTGGGTTTTCTTCAACCATTTGAGACGTGATAGGGTCACTTCATAAATTACCCTGGGTGTCTGATGCAGGAGCATCCAGTGGTGTAAGGGCAATCTTGCATCACCCAAAAATAGTTAAATTTCAAGTTTCTCAGTTTTTAGATGTCTTTACATTCTTGGATACCATTTTTGTCATAATGAAATTCCTAATTTATGGTTTTTATTTTCTATTCCTGGGTTGGAAGATATTGTAGTTTTAGTTTCCTAGATTTGCACCTAAAAATATTTTGAGTTAGATTTGAGGCACTTAGAGTTCCCGGATCGGCCCCGAAACTTGTCAAAATTGGCTTAGCAAATTTTGAGTGCGTTATTGACTTCAAGACCTTTCCAATAGTTCAAACGGTTCGCGAATCAGAGTCCTAGATCAAAAGTTATGGCCCCAGGAAGTTGGCACACTTTCTAGAAGATACAATTGCAAATATTCTTTTGAAATTTGAACTTCAAGTTGTAATTTTTCAGCGCCAAACTGCCTAAACTCAAATTTGAATGTTGTTCTAGCTCCAAACTAAAGAGGAGCTCTATTTATGGGTGGGTTTCTAATTTTGGGCAGCCTTTTGGGGACAAGCTCGCATATTGCGAAAGGGTTATTATGTAGCTTTCTGTAACTTGCATGTGTTGTAGAACTTGGGGATTTGAGATCCTCTGCATGTAAGAAGCTCCATTTTCTGAATAATAAAATTATTCTCTTGTTTGTGGGTTATCTTCTATGTCTCGGGCTATGCCCTTATCAGGAGAGGACTCTGTAGGGTGTGCTCCACTCCCCTGCGTGTGATCTGCTATAATCTCCACATCCGAGATGTCATAATCAGAAGTGTCTAATGGATGCTCAGGGGGCTGTACAATAGGACCCAAACATATTTGTTGACATGTATTGCAAATATGTGGCACACAAATATGTGGACCCAAGCAGGATAATGTAGTAGCACTAGATCCATCGCCAAGATCACCAGACTATGGCTGAGCTACTGAAGAAGCATGGGAAACCAAAAGACCACTCAAAGAGTGAATGGCCTGGATAGTTTGTGTGGCTGCATCCTCCGTTATATCTGGATGTTGTATTGGAGGTGGCAGAGGAAGGGGAGGATGGGGAACATGTGGGAACCTAACTACTCTAGTTGCTACTGGCCTATCCTAAGGCATACCTCTACGAATGCCCTCGAAGGGTTTAATGTCAAAGTAATTGACATGATGCCCTAACAAAACTCATCATATAATTTTTTAATAAAGTAAAAAGGTACATCAAAATTATTGTTGGGTGGTTTATCAAAAACCATATACGAACGATCCCAAAAGTTATCTACTATGCCCCTATGAGTGCACCATTTTATAGAAAATTTTGGCTTGTTAACATTAACTGGAAAACCAGTGCTGAGGTTAATAAATAAAGAGGCTATTTGGGCTTTTGTTATTTGGAGATGTTTCACATCATCATAAGACATTCCACATGCACAATATTGCCTCATGGTTTCTCGCCATGAATGAAATGCATTATGTTGGGTAGAGAGGGTTTCTACATTTGTAGTTATTCCTGTCAATGTGGTTGACATATGGGATAATCGAGGGATTTTCCTATAAAAATCACAAATGCCCCTCAATTGCTCCAATTTTTCATGAATTAACTATTCAATTGATGGCTACGAAGGTGGTGGAGCATTTGGCATTTCTGCATTTTGATTCTTAGCCGGTGGATTTTCATTTTCAACTAGTGGAATTTGTGCATTTTCATTCTCAACAGCCATAATGCCTGATTAAAGTTAAAAAATAATTAATCTAAAATTAGACAATATAAATGAAACACTATTTTTAAATCAAAAACTATTAAAAACATTCATTTTTTTATCAAAATCTATTTTGAACTCAATTGTTTCATAAAAATTCAATCAAAAACCCTATTTTGAAAAAAATCCACAAAAAACATTCATTTTTTTATCAAAATCCATTCTCAATTCAATTTTTTCATAAAAATTCAATCAAAAACCCTATTGTGAAAAAAATCCACAAAAAACATTCATTTTTTTATCAAAATCTATTCTAAACTCAATTTTTTCACAAAAACTCAATCAAAAACCCTATTTTTTAAAAAATCAACAAAAAACCATATGAAATTATTCAAATCTAAATCAAAATTGAATCAAATCAAATAAAAATAAAAAAACTTACCTTTCCAAATCGAATTTAGCCTATATCGGATATCCGTTACATGAAGAATGGATGCATTGTGCGCCCGTGGGTTCTTCTCAGTCGAATGACTTCAAAAAAGTGACATAAGTTTTTAATATATGCTTTTTACAAATCGGATATCCGATCCAAATCGGATATGGATATTCGATTTGTAAAAGTAGGTTTGGTGTTTGGTATGGTGACACCTAAGCCTAAAAATAGTCAACATGTTCTTTTTGCATCAGTCGATGAAAGACGTGTTTTTTCCCTCATTGCCACTTTTTGGCCCACCATTAACCTGCACATACCCAATACTACAGTGACAATCCCTATGTTTCTATTGAAAATATCCTTATCATGATTATCACATTTCTCTTTATATTCAGTTAGGTACCTATGAAGCTCCTCCTTGCTAATATCTTCTTCAACCTATGGCCTTTCTAATGTATTAGGCTCAAGTATTGAAATGGGAACACTTCCCATGTATAGCACAATTTCCCATGAAGAACTTACTTCAATAGTAAGTTCTTGGAGTACTTATTTTGAAGTGGTGGGGGAGTCAACACTAGTTTGGTTAGGATTTTTAGGTTGCAAACTTTGCAACTTATCTTCCAATAATGCTACCATTTTTTGCAACTACATATTATGTTTCTCAAGCCTTCCATATTTAACTAGAAGATTATTGTAATTCGTCTCAAGTGAGATTATCCTTTTCTATAGTTATAGATTCTATAATGGCCCTTGTGAATTGTGCAACACAAACTGACATATTTGTTGCCTGTAGAGCTGATGTTTCTAACACTCTCTTTATTATTAGGCTGCAATTGTAGTTAGGTGCAAGCTCAACAATATCAAGCTTTCTTTTAATTGGGGCTAGATACTAGAAATCCAAGGCATCCCATTGCTCAATTAAAGTAGACCCTTGTAGTAAAATTGCAACCTCTTCTTTTGTATCGTAGAGAGGTCTATCACATCTCTTTATTGTATTGAAGGATATAGCAGAAGATAAATCCCATTCTAGAAGCAACAAAATACCACTATTTCTTACCAATTCTTGACCCTCTTTTGCACTCATCTTTTATAATTTAGCTCCCATCTCATTCAAGACCTTTGTCTAGTTAGTGGCATCAGGTAGTTCTAGGTGAAGGCTTCTTTCTATAGCCAAGATGTTGACATATTCATCTCTTTTAGATTTATATGCAAACTCCATAAAAGCTTGAGTCTTTAAAAAAGAGTCATCATCTAAGAATTTTGTACATGCTTCAACCCACATATCATCTTTTCCATTAAGCCTAGTGAGATCATCTTTACTCAATCTCATACCCAATTGTTGTGTCATCACCACCACTCGTGTAGTAGAACACCTTCTTGCATTTCCTACTCTGATACCCAAATTTCAACATCAAAGTCTTCTTTATCATAATCCACCAAACCAGTCACTTCAACCTTTTTCTTTTTCAATGGTGGATCTTTGGGTGGTAATACACTAGGTGGTGGAGAAACAATATCCACAATTCTAGGCTCTATTGGCCTTGGAGGAGATGGTGGTGGTATTTTTGGCATATGAGAAGGAGGCTTGGGTTCCTCTTGTAGATAGGAAGCAGGAGCTGCATCAATTTTCTTTTCCTTACTCTTTCTCCTTACAAAGAACTTTATTCTTGGTTCATTAGGGGATTGAGATGTAGATTTTTCTTCCATATGAGGGATTTCTCCTTCACTCTATTCTTCTAGAATGGGGTATATCCCCTTATCCTTACTTATCACCCCTTTAGTTTCAAGGTGGCCCAATATTGTGTCAAAATTTTGGGATACATGTTCTACGTTTTGCATTACATTTTCAATCTCTGGGAGAAACGTGAAGTCAGGTTCTTCTTTCTTTATCTTTCTTTGCATCTTATTGAAGGAAATCTAGCTTGATTTTCTTTTTTCTTTCTCTAAAAGGTTGAACACATTTCTTATCACATCCTTTGGATATTGGAAAATGTGCACAAATTTGTAGATCTTAGTCCTTTCTTTCAACCAGGCTATAAAACCTTCAAGATCATATTTGATCCTCTCAACTGATCTATGCATGTGGTAGGTCTTGAGTATATCAAGAATTTTATTCCAACCTCCTTTGGTCATTGATCACAAAATTGGAAAAGCATGTATACAAAGCAAAGAATTTTCCTTTTCCTCAATTCAACAAATGATCATTTCTACACTTCCTAATTGCCACATCACCTCAAGGAAACCAATTCTCTCAGGAAAAAAAACTTGGTAGCAGGTGAGGTACAACCATGGAACCATGAACTCTTAAAACAGTGTAATCAGGGTATGGGATAACATCTCCCCAATTGTGATCAACTCCTATCTTAGGCCTTCTTTCCTTGGGTCTCAAGAAGTCATATAGGGCTATGAGAATTCTAGGTATATTCACAATCAAGGATCTCTTCATTTCTCTAGTAAACAAGTTCTAAAATTTCACACAATCATGTGTCCTATCATCCTTGTCTAAAATAGTAGTCCAACATTGCTTGGGAAATTCCAAGTTACCCTCTTTCCTATCCAATGTCATATTATTCCCAAAGTAAGGTGCACCTCTGAACAGAAGCATATGCATCAGCAATGAGTACTAGCTAAACCTTACTCCCTATTCACCTTTCTTCAACCCTATCAAACCTTCATGAATTCTTTCTAAAAGAAACCCCACATAATCATACACTGTGCAATATTGGGGGTGCTAAATATTGGCAGCCATATACATCCATCCCATTTGCATTCCCATGAGAGGATCATAACCAATTATTTCGAAAATGGAGTAAAAGTTTTTTGGAAGTAGGGAACAAAATAACTGCCAGGGAAAAGCTCCTTATCATGTTTCCCTATTATAATCCTTTGGCCTAGAGTTTCTGCTAGACATCTTGATAGGATGTGGACTTCAAATGCAATCTTAGTTTCAGAATATTCCTCCTTAAGAGTGTTCTCATTTATCTTAGGCATTTCATCACTCCATCTAGCGATTCTTAAAACATGATCCAATTCCTCCTTAGTAATTTTTACCATTTCCTTCCCATCATACATTCTTATAGTTCTTGTAACTGGGTCATGATTGGTGGTCACTTCTTTAAGCAAGTCAATATCCATATAGAAATTGGGAATAATCAACTTTCCTAGGTCACAATTCCAAGGGTTACCTATTGAAATACCCATGTTTCTATTCTTGAACCAACTATAAAACAATTCCCATCTAGTACAAGGTAATTTGGTGTCCTTAATAGAATTTTTCTTGTCAATCAAACCCTCTACTACTTGTGGAACTTTGGGAAGAAGCTAACCCTTAGGTTTTTCACTAGTCAAGGGTGGTAACTGGTTAGTAAGGTCTTTATTCTAAGGTATTTTGGGTGCAAAAGCTTCTCCTTTAGATGAATATGATTTTGATTGTGCTTTAGGAGCCATGACACAAGAGGCATTACAAGGCAAGGTTTTTGGTTTCTTGGAACAAGACCTATGACTTTATAAGGGTTTGACATGAATTATGACAATGAAAAACTAACAAATTCTCTTTTATGAACATAAGAACTTAAAATACTAAACCAAGAAAACCAAAACAGACTCAAAGGTGAGTATGTGGAGGATCATTATGGGCCCAAAAGTGGCGATATGATGGGTATGCGTAGGGTATGTGGCTGACGGCCTTTTTTTACCAAAAATTGATAAACAAAAAGGGTTTTTAAAGGATATTCTTAGTTTTCCATCAATATAAATTATACTTTACTTTGAATTTAATAAATAATTATTATTCATTTTCTATTTGAATTACAACTAAAGTCTTGATTGATAGGTTGATTGAAAATCATCTATAGCTTTCAAACGATATCAATTTTTTTGAATCTAAAACATGCATCACATTCTATGCTTTGCATAGTATAAGATTAAAAAAAAAGGATTGAATTTCATGAAGTTTTGACCAAGTTAAGGTGGTTAGACATATAAGTTTCTATATTTTTTAAAAGTTGTAATAAAAAATTCATAATTAATTATTTACATGGAAAAAAATTACAAAATAATATGCATCACATCGGGAGATGAGTCCTCTACTTATATTTAAAATATTATAAAAAAATATTATAATTTTATTGTGGTTAGGGTGGTCAGACAGACACCTACTTCTTATTTTTTCACTGAAATTTAAGTACTACTACATTGAAATTTCAAATTTTCACCAAATAGATTATTATTTTTTGAAATAAACCTATTAGTTTAGAAACTAAATTCAATTTTCTATAGATTATATTGTTACATATTTTTGAAATAATATAGATAACTTATGTAAATTTTTATGTGAAGTTGACCAACTCTGATTTTTCTAAATTTTTCACCACTTAAGGGCCTATTTTTTCCATGATGATCCTGCACATACCCAGGTTTGAAAAACCCAAACTTAACAATTTTGATGGGAGGGAAATAATTCACTTATTGGTTCTCTTCGCAGCTTGAGAATCTTGGCTTGGATATCATAAAATACTAAAAAAATGCAACACGATCTCTTTGAGTGTGTAAAGTATCCTTCACAATGTTGAATTATGCCTTCAATATGGGTATTAATAATTATGCAATTTCCTGTGTTGGTAGATGGACATCCTTTCATCTATTAAGGCTTGCTCATGTGAACCAGAATGACTCACTTTCCCTCAAACTGAGTTTTGAATGACAACCATTGATCATGCAAACATGTTAACTAACAGATGACCTAGATTTAGCCAGCTTGATTTGAAAAATTTGACTTTACATAGCCACAATATTCACTAAATGATAGAAATCCACATGGAACCACTTGCTAGTGGTATGTGGGCTCCACCATTTCTTTGCTGTTGCATCTAGGATCCACGTGTCTTCTTCCCTTCACTGTTGTGAGTCATAACCTTTGTACAATTTTCATCAACAAGGAGATGTGGAAAGGCTGAGATTAAATCTCTTGGCTTCTACACACACCTCTTAATTCAAAACCATTTCCCACCACTTTATTCTTCTTACACCATCCATGGCTTATATTAAAAGATCTTCAAACACGTGAAATATTTCTACTTTATTAGTGCACACTTTATTCTCCATGCCCCATGTTGTAATATTTAATAAATATTTTCCCTTGGTTCAATGCTCCATGTCCTCTTGGTTATTCCATACAAAAATTTCCCGCTTCCCCATTGGGAGTCTATCAATAAAGGTGAGACCCACACGGGATAGCGGGGAGCGGTCAAGATTGATCCACATCACCTGCTATTAGTTGTTGATTCACTTGAAAGCTCTGTGATGCTAACAACTTGAGACCACTGGGCCCATTTCTAGACAAGACACGTGACAACCACTCGTCAGCCCGTGTGATTATTTTAATGGGAAAGAAAAACAAACAGGCACATGGGGAACGGTCTTTATGCGGCCACATCATTCAACAACCAACATTGATTTCCTTTTAAAACCAAGTGGCTTAACAAAGACATTAGGCCCACCATTGTACAAGACACATGGCTTATGCTCGTGAGTTCATGAGAATAAAATAATAGGAAATAAAATGGAATGGGCACACAAGGAACAGTGGTGATTTGTTTGCATCAATTGAACATTAGTCAAGGATCATCATAGCTACACATGCTAAAATTATTAATCTTAAAAGAGGGACCCGACTAGGTCAATGAGACCACACCCATGGAATAAATGACTTAAGGCTCAAAAAATATTTAGTGGGAAATACTTAGCCTGACTTAGGAAGAATTAAAATAATGGCCCAACACATGACAACTAGTAAAACAAGACCAAAGGTCCGGTTACTTTTTGGGTTTTGATGGCATAAGATATTACTTAAAATACTGAGAACTAGCAGCAAGGTGTCAACAAAGAATTAAAACCTTGGTGAGGATACAAAGTTAAAGGGTTTTTCAAGTGGGGTTTTAAGGTAAACTAAAACCCTTAAACAGTGACAGGAGACAAAACCTTTAGCCCTAAGATATAATTTCAACCCAAATTTAAGCAATATTTGGAGATGGAACATGAAAATTTTAGGGGTTCCATCAAATACAACATGTACAAAAGTCTCTTGTGTGTACAAAAATTCAAACCCCTCCTACAAAAAAAATCCAAAAGTCATAATCAAATAGTCCTACACTATCATGTGCTTCCTACATCTAACTGCCTATGAGGTGACCTATGTAGTGGCTACTGATCCCTCTATGGTGGTCGAGGAGGACCCATGGATATTGATGGTCCTAACGGGGTTGGCCTATGTGATATGTTTCTAATGGTAACACTAGGAGCCCTCATGCCTAGTGTTATTTCCTCCTCATATAACCTCCTCCACCGCTCTACCTCCCAAGTAACTCAACCAACCTCCAAAAAGGAATATGCTAGTCCACCATCACCAATAATTTGATGGGATACATCCAACTCTCTCTGTAACATCTCCACATCTCTCCTTAGTTGATCTCACTCTGCTATGATAGCTTCCACCTACCCATCATCTCCTCCACCTACTCCCCCGCTAGCCCCTCCATAGAATAATGCCTGAAGTCTAACTTCCTCCACCCTTGCTATATCCCTCTCACCTATTGATATCATTGCCTCTACCTTGGCTACATCCCTCTCATCCATCATTGTGGAAAGATATCCATCAATTTTCCCTTGTAAATGGGCCACATCATCTTGTGCCATATCCCTCTCCTCTACCACCTACAAGTGATCTTTCCTTGCTTGACCTCACTCCTAACAAAGATGATCTATCTCTATTGTCATATCTTGTAGCTGGGGCTATAGATCTCCTCCTCTCTGTCACATTCACTGACCCTATTCCCCATCATCCCCCTGTCATCTCCCCCTCCTCCATCATCTCCATCATCCTCCTCATCACCACTATTAGCATCACTATCATCATCATTAGAACCATTGCCATGCTACCCACTACTAATAATCTCGTCATTGCTTCCCTATGTTGCTCCTAGCTAATCATGAGGATTAGTCAGCTGAATGGGCCTATACCTCTCCCACTTTGTATCATACTCCACTGTATTCTTGACATCAACCACTCTTGGTTGCGGGTCCCATGCAATCACAGGTGTATCTCTCCAGCTTTGATAGGTAGTGTCATAATCTTTATATCCACCCCACTAGTACCTCACACAAGAAACTTGACCAAAGATTGTCTCTACCTACGAAACCCCATACTACTGTACAAACTTACTCAACACCCATATATGTAGGTATCTCTCAATGATCGTTGGGGTTCACCCTATTAGATAATATACCCGTTGGATGTATGGCATGTACAAATTGTCATCCTCCTATACCTCATAGTCAATATATGACCACCAGATAAAATATTCCATCTCATCAATTGTAACCATCCACATGATCTAACTCACCCAAATGATTTCATCACAATCCCACATGCATAAATACATAAGAAATATCTACCCCTTGTCACCTATCACATACTAGTCACAAAACTGAAATATGCTCAAAGGCCCAAACATGTAATAAACTCACTCCCACACCCAAGATCCTCCCATCCTTGTTCACTACATAATGCATTTCTTTGTATAAATCAACTGGTGTCGTTTCCCCCCATGCATACACTGTCCCATCATTGAACATACCCTCCAACAAACCTTCCCATCCCACTGCAAACCCTCGTGACCTCCTATATGCAACCAGGGTCCCTATAATTAATGTAGCTATTAAAAAATAAAGCTCTAGCCATTGACCCATCTAAGCCTCCAAATCAATCTCCACAGCCTTGGTGGGAAAATCCCTACTGGAAAATACTCTTTGTAATGTAGTTCTCACCCCATGTAAACTATATATACCACTAGCTCTCCATGAATTTATAGTTGAAGAATCCACCACACATCCTCAAGTGTAATGGTAGCCTCTATAGTAGGTAGGTGAAAACTACTTGTATCACTATTCCACTACTCTACTAGGGAAGTCATTAGCACTTGATGTGCTTGAATTTACGACATCTATGAGACAAAGTATAACCTCGTCAAATTCAGCTAGTCATTGTTTGTGGGTGTCAATCTCTATCAGAGAGTCCCCATAACTTCCATCCACCACTCTTGAGATTGAAGGATATTTAGATCCTCTTGAATCATTCCACACACTAACATTTTTCCTTCTATCCAAATCATTCACCTACTTCTACCCACATTTTTCCAACCTCACAGTTTCAGTAAAACTACTCATCCACTTTTCATGCAAGGATTATTTCTTCGAATGCAAGCACTTTATTTTCCCACCCACGCATCATTTTGTGCAAGTTCAATAGTTTTTAATCCATGCATGTAAATTTTTTATGTAGGCATCACTTTGTGCATGCACCATTTCATTTCCACCCAACCCCCCAAAACGAATGTGCATTAAACGAATGCATGTCAAATGTATACACGGGAAACACATGCATGCCAAATGTAGCTAAAACAAATATATGCACCATTTTTTTTGACATGGGCATCAAAATCGATTGTAGGCACCAAAATAATGCATGTGTTGTTTCTTTTGATGCAAGTACTAAAATTGTGCACTTAGGAACAGTTTCGTGAAACTATGCTTTTGTTTCATGAACTTCAACCCCTAGATTGACATACCGAAAACCCATAAGCTAACCTAAAACCTAAGGGATAGAGAGCATACTAGGTTACCTGCATCTTCTAGCTATTGGTACTTGTGAACCTACTCTGCATGATGCAAATGACAAGGGATCTCTGCCACAACTTCATTCTGCCACCTAAGCTCTTCTCCACCAATCACAAGGTTGAAAATGAATTTTTGGGCCGCTCAAAGCCTATTTATAGTATTTTAATCATAAACTCACCTCCAAACCCTAAACTCTTCTTTATTGGATGTATCAAAATTCCTCTATCCTCTTCATTTTTTATCCTATTCCTCTTTTTCTTCTCCTGAATTTTGCTAAACCCTTCTTCCATGCCATCCTACATCATTCTAACCAATATTTTTTGAGATGCAGATTGAAAATATTTTTTCAAAAAAAATTTGGTCCACCTCTCGAAGCATCACCTCATAACTGACTTTCCAATACACAGGGGTAAAAATTTAAACTTCTTTGATGCAACATCTCTATGAAAGATGCATCAAAGAGGGGAAAAATGTAGTGACCCTAAATCTAAGATTATTTCCTCTTAATTAATTAGATATTATTATTTAATTAATTCATCCATTTCTCCTCTTTTAATTAATTAAAAATATATTATTTAATTAATTAATCTATTTTCTTCTTATAATTAATTAAATATCTTATTTAATTAATTATATCACTATTGTCACATGAAATTGCACCCTATTGAGCACGAAGCCTAGTGTTCCAATGACACAATGGAAATGACCTCAAGGTGTGGGAACTTTGCGTATATGAGGTTGAATCTTCGGAGAATGTCGATTTCCTTTTTCTATCCTAGTGCAATGTGCTGGTCCAAAACAACACATGAAATCCTAACTCTAACAACTCACAAGGAAAAAGGGAGAAGGAGAACATGCAAGGGAAAATTAAGGTGATACACCAAGATGGAAATGTCACTTCTTCTTGAGCAAGATTACATAGTGCACCATTGAAGAGGGGAAAGGGGACTTTCACAACTCTCTATTTGGTCAATTTTTAGAGGCATACAAGAAGGTAGGGTTTCACAAGGAAATGGAAGGAAAGCAAGGTTTCTCAAACCAACAACTATAAACCATTTAACACAAACATACATGAATGAAAATACAATAAACACTTAGAGATGCGAGGTATTAAACTTAAACTCAAATAAGCTGAGAAGAGGAAAATTTAATTGATTTCATTGATGTAGTGGCAAAAATCTAATCTTTACAATGGAAGAGTGTGAAATATAGTCCGCAAAAGAAAAACCGTAGAGGAGCTAGAAGAAAAAGAACCCAAAAAATGAATACAATTTTTTCCTTTATAGATTAGGCATAATTGAGAAACAAAAACCAAACCCTAACCCTAACCAGGGTTAACAATGAAGCCTGTGGTGTGCAATAATGGAGCCATCCATGAAAATATTGATTAGAGCATGGATCCACCTTGAAAGTCAAGAAAGAGAAATAAATGGGAATGGGCACCCATGAAATCCACTTGCAGAAGGTAAGGGACGCAATAAATGTTGTCCTTCAAGAATTAAAAATCAGATCTAGGAGCTCAAAATTCAAATAAAGCATAAAAAACTTCTCCCAAAAACACGTCAAATCTATAGGAAGGTCGAGGTTTTAAGCCCAAAAAGAAGCCTTTACAAGCTTGAAAAAAATGGTCTAAAGCCTTGAAAATGCTTTTGTCAGACATCACCAATCAAGTGGTCCGGAGTCAAGCATTAGGATTACAACATACCTCATGTTGGGAAGAAGGAAGTCAAAAGGAACCATGAAGAGATAGAAGTATCGGGGGTTGGACCTTAGACCATTGGAGGTTAGAGCTCGGGAGGAAGGCTTACCTCTGAAAGTTGAAGGTAAGGAGGATTCCATACCCCTGAAACCCAAAAACATGACACTTTGTCATTTTCATGGATCAAGACATCTATGGGAAGAAGAGATGGAAGGAGAAGGGCAAAGATAAAGAAACTTTAGAGGTCGAAGCCTAGACTGTCAGAGGTCAGACCTTGTACCAAAGGCTTACCTCTTACCTAAATAAGGTAAGAGGTAAGAGTTAAGAGAAAAGGTCGAAGGTTGAAGGACAAAGGAGAAAAATGTAAGGATGGAATATGAGAGGGATGGTAAGGGATAAAGGGTAAGGTCAAAGGCTGCCGCATGAAATAATTAGAAGAAAACATGGATTTAGGAAGGAGAAATGGACAAATGAAGAAGGCATGCAAGGTAAGCAAGTAAGAGACAGTATGAAAACCAAAAATTCTAGAACTTAGAAAAATTTAGGAAGCTTCAAGGAAAAAATCATGCAAGATGGCCCATGTAGGATCTCTCAAATCGTTTATCAATGATGGGAAATCAAAGGGGGACATGAAATGTCAACATTAATGGTGATTTATGTAGGATGATTGCTTGCTAATTATGGGATCTAGAGGCCTTAGTGGTCCATTGGGCACAAATTCATGAAGGTAAAACTTCAACAGTTGGGCCTCCTTAGAGAAAAAAATAACATGTGAAGCTACACTTGGAGAAAATAATGAAATCTAAGAGCATACATTCCCTTAAGGAGAATGCAGGGTGTGTAAATACACTTCATGGAAAGCAAGATACTTATAATATATACACAAACTAACAGAAATAAAAGAATGGAAGCTTTCCCCTATCAAAGATGAACCTTTTGAAGGAGTTGATCTCCCTCAAACCATAGTTGCAGACCTCACCCAGCTACAACCACTGAAAACTACTTCCAACTTGCATGTAACTGCATAAAATGCTTGCAAGGTAAAGGATCACTTCACTATAAATTTTTCCATTGCAAGGGACCATATGATGAAAGTACACTAGATTCATCTAACACTGGTGCCTTAGATGAACATACAACACCATGTGTGAACTTTTTGAAGATAGGCCAACACCCAAGAGAAAATATTTTGTAGAGGGAAAAAACTCACCTCACAAAAGGATAGGCCAATGCTATCACTATTGACCTCCTCAATGCATGAACTGAAACAAAAGGATAATTTTTCCAATGAACATGGTGATGTACTAATTTTTTATTTTCACAAGAAAATCCTTCCTCATGCACCTCAAAAGAGAAACTTTGAAACTTTGGTATACAAAAAAACTAAGCAATGGGAGAATCACTCTCCAAAAAAATGTGTGGTTTCTCAATAACTACAAAATCATTTGAATTGATGCACGCTTCATCAATAAAAAACTCATATTTTTGAGACACTTCAAGTGAAGAACTAAATTCTTCAAGTTGTCTCTCTGTTTTCATTCTTTCTTGGCAACTAGCTGTGACAAAATTAGACTTGTGACATGTACTAATTGCCACATCCTTTACTAATTATTCATTCTTATGCTTCTTCCCACAAAGCTACTCTTTTGGGGGTGAAATATTGGAATCCAAGCTTAAACAAAAATCTTCTAAATCATCCCAAAAGAAATCCTCCACCTCATAACTGTAGAAATCAATAAATCGTGGATCTTCATCCACTATAAGATGGGCTAAACACATCTGCTATTGCTGCTCCAAAACCATGGAGTTATCTTCAACTATCAAGCCAAGACGAGGCTATTTGTACACTTCAATTGATGTAGGTATAGGTGATCTATCCTCCTCATCTTCAATAAAACAAGGGAGGACATCAAATGAGAGGGTTGGTTCCTCTACTGCATCAATATTTTCTACCCTTCTAATACCTTGTTGCTGCAACACTATTTTATCTTTAATTTTTTCTTGTAATAGAGAAAGAAACTCATTTTCAAGAGGATATGAAGGCTCCACAATAACAAACTCCTCAAGAATAGGTTCTTGTGAGGATCAAAGGCTTGAAAAACATAATATCTCAAACATAGAAGATCCACTTTATGGGAGGTTGAATTGGAGTTTCAAGGGGCTGAATGGGTTTCTTGAAACTATTTTTTTTCTTGCAAACCTCTTGCACAATAGTCTACTTTGGAACAAATGGAAGGCTAATAGAAGTTTCAATAGGCTTGTTAGGGCTCTTGAAACTTGTGAATTTATGTTTTCTTATCTCCTCCTTAGCAGGCTATTCTAGAAATGGTAGAGGTGCTTGTTTGAAACTAGGCACACAAGGTGTTGTATGAGTCTCGAGAACTTGTGCTAGAGCAAGGGTAAATCATATTTTTTCTTGCCTAGCAACAACATTCTTGCTGTACACTCTTCTTGTTTCCTTCTTTGTGCCTCCAACTGCTGCTCATACCTCCACTGACCTTCAATATTTTGTTGTTGTGGATAGTGAGCTTGATGGGAAAAGTCATGATGACATGGGAAATAACCTTCTTTCTACCCTTAATAGGCTTGATTTTCTCACTCTTCTTATTGTCGGTCAAGCTCTTGTTGCTCATGAAGCTCAAAAATTTGTTTAAAGAGATTCATCCCCATGGATATGAGTTCACTCTCATTTTGGGGTTGAAAGGAAGGAAAATGAGCCTCTTCTTGTCCCCAAATCTCACCCAGTTGTCTTTTGAAATCAAGCAAAATGCTTGTGATTTCACTTGCACTTAAATTATCAAAATTTTTAGGTTGAGTAGGAGAGAAAAAAAGGCTTATTTTGAAAATGATGTCTCTTAGGGTTGTTGATAAGGATATGTAGGCATCAAAGAAGACTAAGTAGGGTGGGGTGGGTGGTAGGCATTTTGAGAAGATTGAAAACCCATAACATCAGGGATCTTTGGAATGAAATGGGAGGTATAACTAGCCTGATATGGCTAATTGGGAGGTGTAAAGTTATCATTATCATAATATGGTGGGGTGTACATGTGGTTTCCATTAAAATATGACATTTTAAAGTATAGGGAACACTAAATTTTTTATAAAATAAGAGCAAAGGATTGTCCAACCATAGATTTTGGGTAAATACCAAATATTCATGCAAAGAGTTGCAGAGTCGCTAGATGCTTGAAGAATACCTCCAAAGGTTGAAACGTTGAAGAAGGCACCACTTCTTCAATGGCATGAAATGGATTTGGGATACTCGAACAAGCTAATATTGAATAGAGTCACCATGGTGTTTGAAGATATGCCTCAAAAGGGAAGATGCATTGAAAAAAAAACCAAATTATTCAATAGAAAGGAGTCCCACCAACCATGCCAAAAACTATTGTCAGATGAAATTGCACCCTACTGAGCATGAAGCTCAGCATTCCAATGAAAAAATGGAAATGACCTCAAGGTGTGGGACCCTTGCACATATGAGGTTGAATCTCTAGAGAAGGTTGGATTCCTTTTTCAATCCTAGTGCAATGTGTCGGTCTAGCCTAACACATGAAATCCTACCTCTAACAACTCATAAGGAAATGGGGAGAGGAAAACATGCAAGTGAAAATAGAGGTGATACAACAAGATGGAAAGGTTGCTTCTTCCTAACCAAGATTGTATAGTAAACCATTGAAGAGGGGAAAGAGGACTTTCACAACTCTCTGTTTGGTTGATTTTTAGAGGCATACAAGAAGGTAGGGTTTGACAGTGCTGAAAGGAAAAAGTGGTTTTTCAAACCAGTAATTGTAAACCATTTAACACCAACATACATGCATGAAAATACAATAAACACTCATATATGCAAGGTAATAAACTTACTCAAACAAAAATGAGCTGAGAAGAGAAAAACTTGATCAATTTCATTGATGTAGAGGAAAAAAGCTAATATTTACAATGGTAGGGTGTGAAATACAGTCTACAAAAGAAAAACCCCAGAGGAGCCAGAAGAAGAAGAACAAAAAAAATGAATAAATTTTTGGGCTTTATAGATCAGGTATAATTGAGAAACACAAACTAAAACCTAACCCTAACTAGGGTTACCAATGAATCTTGTGTTGTGAGCAAATAAATATCATCTACCTCCACTATCTTACAAAGACATGTGTGAGCCCCTTTCCAAAGAAAGCAAGAATTGCACATCAACATTTACAGTACCTCAAACATAAATACACATCCTCAAGAATTATACAAGTCAACAATTTTGATTGTAAAATGAGCCAATGATACACCAAGTGCTCCTTTTTGAAAAAATGGAGAATTTCTCATCAACTTTTACAGTACATCAAACTTAAATATAGACCCTTAAATCCTACACAAATCAACAATCTTGATTGTTAATTGAGTAAAACTAGACACCAAAAGCTTCTTTCTAGAGAAAGCTAAAATTGTATGCCAACATTCATATCACATCCATCTTAAATATAAATCCTAAAATGTCATAGAAGTCAATGATTTTGATTGTAAAATGAGCCAAAGAGACATCAAGTGTTCCTTTCGAAAGAAAGGGAGAATTATAAATAAACATTTACACTATGCCAAACTAAAATATAGGCCCTT